>OVAX01000018.1:0-173369 GCA_900406405.1 Lepidium africanum
GACTCACCAAGGTCTTCCCTCAAGTCCATATTCGGGAGTTCCTCCTCCGAGGCACCCATCAACTACCATGCTACCCCTTTCGTCTGCTGGTGCCATTTCACGCAGAAAGTATGGCACAAGAGTCGCAAAAGGCCTCACATGATCTGCTAGGTTTTGCACCAATCCAATTGCAGAATCCCAAACAATGATGTGCCTGTTCGGCATGAATATCCACAAAAAAAATCCAATGCCCATTGCCAACATTCAGAGGAATGTAAATGTCGTCCACTTCTACTCCCCACGTCTTGTCACTGCGGTAATATGATGGCTCTTTCCCTGAGTAGTAATCAAGTGCTCCACCAGGCAAGCGTCTCCCTGTCCCGTCTGGGTTGGGTTCAGATTTGAGAAAATCCTGAAATTCATTGGTCCACATCTGACCTAATCTTGAGTCAACCATGCGTAGTCACTCTGACCAAAACCATTCTGGATCCTTTGCATAGCGACTCCTCAAAAGATTAATTCCAGCATATATGTGTTGCATTAAATAGACAATACACAAAACAAACCAATCAGCTTATAATGAAAACTTATAAGGAAGACTGCACGAGAAGACTTCTCGCGAAGACTTCTCGCGAAGACTTCCAGAAAAGTCTTCTAGTGAAAACTTCTTCGAGAAGACTTCTAGGGAAGCCTCCTCGAGAAGAATTCTCATGAAGACTTCTTTGAAAATTCTTCTCGAGGAAGTTTTCACTAGAAGACTCATGAAGAAGTCTTCTCGAGAAGTCTTCATGAGAAGACTTCCCTAGAAGTCTCCTATTCAAAACGTAATCAAATGTACCGTGTCCACGAGCCAGTCCTGAGGCGTTTTCAGGATGTTGTACCATTCCATAATGGACCCTTTAGTCTTCTTTTTCTGCTTGATGTCTCTGTAAACTCAGAAGTCAATACATAAAATATTTGCAACGAAGATAATACTAAAGTAAACTTGAAGGACTTACGGTTCAAGTTTCATTCTTGCTGTCCATAGTTCTACTTGAGCATGGTTTACGGGTGAGAAAGGATCATAAGCACCAACATTCTTATTTGAGATAACTTCATTGGCTGTGTTTTTTCCTTGGAATGGACTCAACTGGGTAGGAGCTAGCTTTCTCATCCGTTCAGTCCGATCACGAATCTTTTCTTGTACAACTTTGGTTTTTTTCTTTTACTTTTTCCTCTGAACAAGTTCGAAATCGGTATTGGGGAGTTTTTCATCCAACAAAACAACACTTTGCTGAGGTGCACTATTTACACTCTCACTTGGAACATTATGATCTATATGTAAATATGTTTTAGGCACACAATGTTACAATTTTATTTTTTAAATATTCATAGTACACAATACACAAGAAATTTACATAGATTAGATGTCCAAAAAACAAAACCAGGACAGATTCGAAGTTTATAACACAACAACTACACAAAAACCAAATGCAAAGAAAACTACTTGGATGATTTCTTTTTAAGAAGTTCATAAACTCGATTAACTTTTGAAGAGGGTTTAGGACTAACCCCAACTTGTGGATTGGTCTCCTTATTGTTAGGATTAGAGTTCAGAACCAGCTGCTGATCATTAGACTTAACCTGCTCCTTTGATGCACTTCTGATTGCCTCCAAGGACTTCTCAATTCTCGACACTCTTTCAGCTAGAGTGTGGATCTCTTGTTGGCAATTATGCATACCCTCCAACATCCATTGTTCTCCACCACTAATCCCATTCATCAACTGAGCAAGCATATTCTTACAGCATTGATCCATATACTCCATCATTATCTCAATGGAGCTCTTGCACTTTTTTGGTTCCCCAGGTGCTCCCTCAGTATATGGTTACACCTCACGAAGGCTCTTTGTCCCACCAGTCTTCACGGCAGCATTCTTCATCTCTTTAGTCTTCACGACTTCAGTCTTCACAACTTCAGGAATGGGTACCACAGCAAGCACACCCTCTGTATTCCAGTGCGAACTATTGAACCTCCATTTACGCCCAAACTCATCACAGAGCGCCTTTACAACGTTGTTAATCCTTGGATCCTCCTCATCATTGTCCCATCTTGGGAACATGTCTAAGTAGCTCTTCTCAATGCAGGATCAGACTCGGGTCTGCATTAATACATACCAAAAATATGAAATAAGAAAAGAATTGGGAATTGTGATACAAAAGACATATAATAATGTAAATTTAAAACGATTCATACTTGTTTGGCCATGTTCTCCATAGGATACTTCCGATTCCTAGATCCTTTGTATGCTAGGAGAGGTGGAGAAGGATTACTAGAGACGAGTTCAGTATAATTAGCTGCAAAATCCGGAAGCGAATAATTGACCCAAACTTGAAGGACTTGGACAAATCTGTTAATGTGATAGCCAGTTGTCTTAGGCGTGGTTTCTTTAATATAATCCACCAGCGTTTTGTGTGCAACTCTTCCCCAAGGATATGCCTCAAAGACAGTAGTATCCATGACCAGTCTAGCCAGACTAAGACGTGTGTCTTGATCAGGCTTCCTAGCATCAATAAAAGCAATATATATTGACAAGTACCCTAACCTCATACGATCTGCATGGGTCCACGTATGACAAACTTTAGTAGCGACAACCAACTGATCATAGCTTGGTCCTTGATCTTCAGGCACTCCAAAAAGCTCCCAAAAGTCTTGCATATCCTGTGTAACTTCAATGGTAGGTGATTCAAGATCCGCCATGTACTTACAGTTCAACCTAGTGTTAAACTCAAACTCATTAAGCGAGAATCTGATTGGATTCACACCAATCAGAAACCAGAGCTCATTAGGTTTCTTACACTCCAACTAAAAGGTAAGAAAATGATGCACAAGTCTGGACGCCCAACCGAACCCCATCTCATGGAACTTCAAAAACACACCCAGCCTTGACTGATATAGCTCTAGCCTTTCATCTTCAAGCAGAGTGTCGGTCAGCACATTGATAAGCTTGACGTCTCCACTAAAATACTTGATACTCTTCGTTGGCTGAGGTTCAAGACCTTTAGTGAAAAACCTTTGTGGAAATACTGGCCTTTCCACGAGGGTACCTGCAAACATCAAAGAAATTTTGCTAAGTACAAGAACTTTAACAAACATACAACAGCAACCACAGAAGAAGTCTCCTCGAGAAATCTCCGTAGGATTCTACTAAAGAAGTCTCCTAGAGAAGTCTCCATAGGATTCTACTAAATAAGTCTCCTGGAGAAATCTTCCTGAGAAGTCTCCTTGAGTAGTCTCCGTAGGATTCTACTAAAGAAGTCTCCTCAGGAAGTCTATTCAGGAAGTCTCCGAAGGATTCCACTAAAGAAGTCTCTTCAGGAAATCTCCATAGGATTCTACTAAAGAAGTCTCCTCAGGAAGTCTTCTCCAGAAGTCTCCTCCGGAAGTTTTCTCGGGAAGTCTCCTCCAGAAATCTCCTCAAGAAGTCTACTCAGAGAGTCTTCTCTGGAAGTCTACTCAGAGAGTCTTCTCTGGAAGTCTACTCAGAGAGTCTTCTCTGGAAGTCTCCTCAGGAAGTCTCTATTAGGAGTCTCCCCTTGAAGTCTCACCTAGAAGTCTCCCAGAGATGTCTCCACGAGAAGCCAACCAGAGATATCTCCACGAAAAGTCAACCAGAGATGTCTCCACAAGAAGTCTCCATAGGAAACTCTAACAGAGAAGACTTCATAGGTAGTCTCCTCCTGAAACCCTAACAGAGAAGACTTCAAAAGTAGTCTCCTCAAGAAACCCTAATAGAGAAGACTTCTTCAGAAGTCTCCACCACGCAACCCAAAACAATTCAATGAAAACAACAATTCTATAAAATACAACCTGTTTGAGCATCGTGTGGCAAAGACAAAGAAGTGGCCATTTATCGAACAAGAGAGGCAGCTGGAGGGACAATCGTCCGCCAGAACATGCAAATGCAAACTAGACAAGAAAATGTCAGAAAACAAAAATAAAATTTCGCTCAAAAAAAAACAAGATTGGCGGAGACAGAACAAACATTTTCATCTTTGAAACCCCTAAGCGGTTACGCAATGGCTGGGTGGACACGCGGCGGCGACGAGGTGACTTTAGGGAGAAACACGGCGGAGATTACGAAATATGCAAAAAAAAAAGACAAATAATGCAGATCTGAAGAGAGGAGAAGAAAAAAAGTGAAGGGGATGAGAGAGATGATAGAAAGAGACAGGAAATACTGTCACAACAATTGCTGGAAAACCTTACGCCGGTGGTAGAGTGGACGCCTTACGCCGGAGAGACTTGTCTTCGTTACGCTGGAAAACAACCAATAAGTCAGAAAAATAAAGAATAAAAGGAGAAGAAGATATCGAAAGAGAAGAGATGAGAGGAGAAGGCGATGAGATTACCTTAAAAATATTGCCGGCGGAGAAGGGACGAGATTTTGAAGGCGGTGGCGGTGGCGGAGACGTGTCGCCGGATGTTGAGAATAGACGGTGGTGGCGGCTCTAGAGAGAATTTCGAAGATAAGAGAGAAGAAGGAAGAAGGTTAATCTAGGTTAATTTTAGCTTTTATATGTAAGTTAATTCTGAAACCGTTGGTAAATTTTTGGTTAACCACGAAACCAATTTCAATTTTTTACAACCGTTGGTAAATTTCGGTTAACCAAATTTAATTTACTGAAGTCTCCTCTAACCCCTAAATTATAAACCACTCCAATTTTTTTACAATCATTGGTTAATTTTGGTTAACCTTAAATCCAATTTAATTTTCGAATACATAGACTTCAGTGGAACTCTTCTCATGGAACAGGAAGACGTCTATTGAAGTCTCCTCTAACCCCTAAATTATAAACCACATCATTTATTTCAATCATTGGTTAATTTTGGTTAACCTTAAACCCAATTTAATTTCCGAACTCGGAGACTTTGATGAAAATCTTCTATTGGAAAGTGAAAAGCTTTTTCTGAAGTCTCCTCTAACCCCTAAATTGTAAATCACTCCAATTTTTTACAATCGTTGGTTAATTTCGGTTAACCTTAAACCCAATTTAATTTTCGAATACGGAGACTTCAGTGGAAGTCTTCTCATGGAACAAGAAGACGTCTATTAAAGTCTCCTCTAACCTCTAAATTATAAACCACTCCATTTTTTTACAATTGTTGGTTAATTTCGGTTAACCTTAAACCCAATTTAATTTTCGAATTCGAAGATTTCTATTAAACCCTAGATTATACATCATAAATTCTAGACTGCAAATATTTTCTCTAAAATACGAAAATATTTAAATGTTTATTATTACATTTTGCTATCAAAGTTATAAGTTTTACTTCAAGTTTTCTCACTCACATAAGTTGTAGACTTCCAGTGAAGTCTTCTCTAACCCTCAAACTCTAAACTCGTATCATGAATTCTACACCGCAAATAGAATATTTTCCCAAATGTTAGACCTAATTCTTATAATTTACCTCATTTATTCCATTTCTACATTTCGAATGCAAAATTAAACAAATTTCATATGATTACTATATCTTATTTCCCTAAACCCTAAACCATGACATAATTTATTTATGATGAACTTTGTGGTATGATCTTCCTTTAGTTTAGTTGACCATGTTTTTGTAAAATTTTAATTTGAATAGATCGTAATAGTGTATTTTTAGATTTTGTAATAAAAATTATAAGCATAATTACTATTTTAATTTTAAGTTAAATATGTAATTAAAAAGGAGACTTCAAAAGAAGTTTTCTCCCGAACCAAGTATACTTCATTTGAAGTCTTTTTTGCAGAGACTTCAAATTTCTCTGCAGGGTATAAAAGTAATTGCGATTCCTGAGTTTTTGTTTGGTCATCAAGATACATTTTTGCATTAAAAATAAAATGTTGGTATATTTTTGTTATTTTCCCTAAATTTAAACATCGTTCCGCTGATTTGTAAATGTCCAATCTTAAAGATGTTTTGGTCTGTGTTAAAAGGCTTTATAGAAATCTCTTTTGTAAATTAAGTATCCTCACACCGACTGAATGAGTACGTAGTTAACAAGAAAGAAAAGAAAATTAATGTCCGCTACTTATAGACGATAACATATATCACTTCTGATTGTAAGTAGTTAAGTACAGGACTTGTAGTTGTAGAGCTATAAAAAGACCGAAACAAATATACCTGGGATCTCATTTTTATGACATTCGTCTTGTAAGTGGTATACGCTTATGAACTTAAATAAAAATGTATGAGATTCATAAAAACACACCAAAGAAAAAAGAGAAGTCACGGAAAGGGAGCTGTTCTCTTCATATCGTCGGTGTCAACGACATCAAGTGCAAAGCCTTTTCTAAACCGAACCCAATAATCAGCTACCAGATTCTTCTTCTCCGGTCCACAGATCCCATCTCTAGATGGCTTCAATGATTCTGTCGAGATTCCTTGTTCTTCATCTCTCTTTTTCACCAGCTCCGGTTTTATTCTCCCTAGATTCACGTCTTGTGGCGACACCATTAGTGATGGTACACCTAGTGGTAATTTATCTCCTACAATTAAAAAAGAAAAAAAACAATAAATCTAACTCATCACAACTCATGTATACCTCATATCACAATATATAGCTCGTTCTACTAATATTAGCAAGATTAGTTAATTACCTCGGTCGATCTGCCATGTACACCAAAATTTTCCGTAAGATTTGGCTAGATTTTTAAGCTCCGGCTTTGCAACCAGCTCTGGGACTCTTGGAGTTACTAGAAGAGCCATTTGGATCTACATACAACATTTCATATGTCTATCGTTCTCGATTCTCTACCATGTAGAAAAATATCAAATGTATCAAAAATCATACCTCGTAGTCATGCGAGTGCCAAAGCTTTTGTTCCTCTGGTGAGAGAGTTTCGAATAACTTCTCCGACACTATATATTCAATCCCTAAAGATCCAATACAACAAAAATCACAAATTCAGAAGTCGTAATGTCTAACAAAAGCTTTAATACTCAACGTACGCAATTTATACCGATGAGACGAGCCTTAGAGGAACTGGAATCGTAAACCGCACATTGGAGGAAGTCCTGGTTCACACGGTGACCGTAGATATGAACTTCGATCTGACGGCCAGGATCATGACTATAACAAGCGAATGAACACACGTGGAGGCTCATTTGTTTGGTCGGTTTCATAGATTGCATCATAGCCGTTCCTTTTTCGAGCATCGTAGTAGTCGTCTTCATCGGATCTCCCATTGGCTCCGCACCATCTCCGGTGGTTGCCGGACATGCCACCGGAACCTTATCACTCGACGCCATCGCTAAACGACACAATTTTTCTTTTTTGTTTTCTTCTGCTTAAGTTAGCTTTGGTTTCTGTGTTTTGGACTTATAAGAAAGAAAGAATGTGTGTTGCATGAGAAAAACATGACGTGGTTGTGTGACATGTCATTGATGTGTAATGACGTGGCAATGTTAACTTTGACTTTTTCTAAACAATGTGACACGTGACAGATTCTTAAGCTCTAGACAAAGTATTGCACACTTGGCAATGTCTGCGTACGTATCCGGAGTTCGTGATACCTTTGACGAGTTCCAAATAAACCTTATACAACTTTGCTTGAATTAAAGTATTCACTTTCCAAAATTCAATTAATTCCAAAACTATACGATGCAGTTGGACATGATATGAAGATATTATATCTCGCATTAAAACCATACGTAATAGATAGGCTTGATATCTGAACTTTTTAAGAATATATGTATCTGTATCCGTCCAATCCGTAAAATCATAATTCGTATATGTATCCGCTTTGACGGATATCCAGACCAAAAATATTTGTGGATATCTTTTTTTTTCTTTTTTCATATTAAAAATATTTTAAAATTAATTTTTTTAAATTAAAGTATTTATATATATATATATATATAAAACAACATTCAACAATATTTAACAATATATTTAACAATATTTTTAAATATTTTTAAAAATTAATCTATTCGGTTTTTTTTAAAAAAATAGATATCTGCAAATATCCGTTTCTGATTTTTGTATTATATGTATCCATATCCGTTATCATCCGTAAAATCATGATCTGTATCCGTATCCATTTGATCCGAATATCCATTTTTAGGATAAAAAAATAGATACGAATCTAGATATTCAGTAGATACGAATAATTCTTGACATGACTCTAGCAATAACTATATATGCCAAATAATTCAACCGTACGTAAGGGTGTAGTCAAGGCTGCTATATATATTCGTCACATATCATTAATGTTAACCGTTTATTGCGGTTTTCAATTAAAACACACGTAATGCCAAAAACACTTTAATGATTAGTTCCAAGTAATACAGCTTAATTAACGACGACTAATTTAAGTAACATAGCCATCTTTAATTTAACGAGAGCTTCGTACAGTCTTTAAAAACGAACCACTTTTGGTTATCTCTCGCAATGGTTTATCGGTATATCTAACCGTATTGTAAACCCAAGCACCCGAAACAGCACCAAGTATTGTAGCAACTATGTAGATCCAAAGTCCTTTGTAGCAATTGTATACCATTGCTGGTCCTAAACTTCTTCCTGGATTCATTGACGCTCCCGACACCGGTCTGACAAATATATGTATATTAGTGGAGAAACAAAAGTATATAAAAATGACAATGATCAAAATGTTATAAGTGATAAAATTACCCGGCAATCATAACGTTAAGGAGGACTGTTGATCCTACTGCTAGTCCAGCTAGTTCTCCGATCTGTTTATTGCAAAATTTGATCCAAATTTTAAGTCTCATAAATTCAAAGACCAAATAAAACATGTGCAATTGCTAGACCTGTAATAATTCACTAATAAAACTAAAAATTGACTCTTTTTTATTTGAAAAGAAGACAATTAAGGGGAGTATCTAGTTCATATTTTATAAGAACAACCGTAAACGTACATTATTTCCTTAACTAGATTATTCAAATATACAATATATATATATATATTAGCTAAAGCTAAAAAAGGACAATCTTAATATAGTAAGAAACCGAATCATAAAGCCATCAAATTGGACTGTATAATTTTACGTGCAAACATAAAAAAACTTGGAAATACTAACCGCTCTATTGTCGGTGGCGACACCGGAAATGACGAACATTAGGTAGAAAGTGATGATAAACTCAATCACAAAAGACTGTAAATTCGATCCAGATGGTAATGTTCCGACAAAAACATCATGTTTTCCACTGCAAACATCTTGATCTAGTCCGAATAATAGCCGTAATGTCGCTGCCGCAAGCGTCGATCCAATGACTTGTGATATCACATAAGCTGGAACCTAAACATCAACAAAAATTATTTAAACAAAATTAATTAGATCAATTACATAATTTGTGATATCACATTAAAGGGCCCAAGTTTGGATGGTTGTGAAGATTTTGACGTTTTATTTGACATAAAATTTAGATTGACTTTACAATGATTGAGTTTTTATGGAGAAATAATATATGCAGACAAAAGTAAAATGGTAAATGAACACTTTTTAAAAGTACGATTTGGAAAAAGCAAAAAACCTTTGAATATATTCTTACGTCTTACAAAAACGACACCCAAACAAAATATTCGCAAAAAAAAAAAAAAAATCTCAAAATAACGTATAGTTTCGTGCAAAACAATTAAAGGACAGCTAAATTAAACTAATCAACACACAAAAACTCGTGAATTCTTTGGTTTGTTCATCAAACTCAAAATCACACATAAAAACAAAAGCTTTATTCAGAATTTTTTGGTTTTATGTAAATAAAAGCAAAACGTGATTAGTCATAATAGGAGAAATGTATGGACCTGTTTGACAGGGAAACGGCCGCAAGAAGCAAAGGCGATTGTAACGGCTGGATTGAAATGAGCACCGGAGATGTGACCCAGAGCGTAAACCAGAACCATCACTGTTAATCCCCAAACGATTGCGATCCCTGGAAGTGTTATGATTTTGTCATGTTGTGTGTTTACAGCCACCGCTGCACAACCGGCGAATATCAAAAAGTACGTTCCCAAAATCTCTGCCATCAACTGAAAAAAAAAAAAAACAGAGCAAAACAGAGTCTCAGAGGAACTTCATCGAACAGAGTGATTCAAACTTTAAGACAGAACAGAGAAAAAGCAGAGGGATTCTTAAAAGGAGTTATGGAGATTGAAAGCAAAAAAAGTGAAAACCTTTTGTAAGAAAGGGACAGAGAATGAAAGGAGAGAGTCTTGTTTCTTGATGGGTCTAGGGTTAGTAAGAGTAGTAGCTTCTTTTTGTTGTTGTTGATGTTCATCTTCTTCCTTGAGGTTCACCACCACAGCTCCTTCTCTTACATCGCCACCATGACCGTTTCCCGAGATCTCCGCCATAATTGAAGTTTCTCTTCTCTCAAACTAAAATAAGAAAAGGATCAGAGTTAAAACAACTGTTATGACTTGTGAATGAGTTTGGTGGCGATTATCTCCAATTTATTGGCAACTCGAGGAGAGAGATAGATAGACAGATAGATTGGACTTGTATGACGATTTTAATTTTGACCTTTTTGTTGAATTAAAAGATAAAATTGATATAATTAGAAATATATTTCACATGATATATTTGACCATTATCTTCCTTTTTAAAGAGTTTGCCATACCCTATTTTTTCTGGTTTTTCCCTTATAAACTCTAGAGTCTACTAAATAGAAATTGGAATAAATTTTATACAGTTATCCAAAATTTTCTTTATTAATTATAAATATTATAAAGCATAATTGCAACAAATGTTTGTAAAAATATAATTTAATTTTGCCTAAATTCAGCATATTCATTTCCTATTCTATATGTATATGAATATAAGTTGATCTTATCCCCATTAGCTTTCTTATATTGGAAATAAAAAATCATTTAACATTTTCACGTCATGTTGTTAATGCGATCGTCATATCACTAATGTGAAGATTTTTCATGTACAAGTTATCCAGAGATCTAAAGTCATGACATAGAACCATAGTTAACATAAAAACAATTGTTAACCGGGTTTCAAGTGTTTAGCTAAATTAGAGATAAACTAATTAAACAATTTAGTTCTTAGCATCCAAATAATCTATAAAAGAGTTTATTTTAGTTTTTTTTATACCAATTACAGTGAATTTTTTTCATTTTTAAAAGAGCACATAGTATACAATATTGAGTAATTTCCAATGACTTCAAATGTTTATATTTATCCCCTCACAATTTTTAAGAAAAACTAAAATTATGTTTTTCTTCAACAAAACAAATTTCTTTCGAAAAGTGGAAAAGAGATTCTCATTAAGTCGGTTATGTGGACTTTACCATTTTATGTGATGGCTTGCTACCGACTACAAAAAGCTCTTACGGCTAAGATCACCTTGGTAATTGCGGATTTTTGGTGACGTTCTTCAGAATCTTCTAGGGGTATTCATTCGGCTAAGTGGGGTAATTTGTATAGAGGGAAACAAGAAGGTGGTTTAGATTTCCGGGCTATCGAGGAGTTCAATTCGGCACTTCTGGCTAAGCAATTGTAGCGTCTAATTGAGTTTCCGGATTCACTTTTCTCTCGGGTATTTCGGGGTCGTTATTATCCACGATCGGGTCTGATGGTCCCTCTCAGGGTTTGCACACCTTCCTATGGCTAGCAGAGCATTATCTCGTTTCGCGTCTTACTTTGCAAAGGTTTGATTTGGCGGGTAGGGGATGGTTCTTCTATCTCTGTTTGGCGGGATCCCTGGCTTCCGGATTCTATTATGAGGCCTCCTGTTGGGGAGGGTTCTATGTATCATCCTTTTCTTACAGTGGATCAGCTTATTGATCCACAAGATCGTATTTGGTGACATGTGTTATTTAATCAGTTTTTTGATCCTCCTGATGCGTGCCTAATTTTAGGGATCCCGTTACCTCGTTTCCCTAGAGTAGATTGGTTGGAGTGGCACTTTACAAAATATGGGAAGTATTTAGTTAAATTTGGGTATTGGGCTGAAAGTAACTTGTCTGATTCCGCGCACAATAGGTTTGGTCCTACTGTTGCAAGCTATTTCTGGGTATATGTTTGTTGGGACTTTGGTATAGGTCTGGGCACGGGTCGGATATCCATGATTTTTTTTTTATCCGGATCCAGATCCGTGTTTTTATTACCGAATCCAGATCCGAATACTACAGATATCCGGGATTCAATATCCGCGGGTATCCGGATCCGAACCATTATTAGTGTATTACATTAAAAATGTATAATAATTATAAAAAAAACTCAATAACCATTTTTTGTCATAATCAAAACGAAACAAAATATATAAATATTAATTGTATTCAAAAGAACTAATAGAAAGTAGAAGAACGTAGAGAAGAAACACACACAAAAATCTTCTAAATTCATAATAAAATGTCTCTAGAAAGTAGTAATTTCAAAAACAAATTTGGTTTTTGTCGAAATCCAACTGTTGTTCTTGAAAAAAAAAACAAAATAAAACAAAACTTATAAATTATAATCTCATATTGTAAAGGATTAAAGACTTTAACCTGAGAGAAATATCCTAAAATATAAAATATGCACCAAAGTATCAAAGTAGAAAAGAACAGCACTTAAAACTCAATAAGACACAAACACAGTCTTTCAATTTGAAAGATATAAACAACGATGTAGCAGTATACTTACAAATTCATTCTGTTTCTGGATTCTCTCGGGTTTGAGATATACCTTACGAATTCATTCTGTTCCTGGATTGGATTCGATGCTTAAATTGTTCACCTCTACAAAAGAAAAGTTAATGTATTAGTATAGATTAAACTTTAAATCAAACAAAATATAGTATGATATTATACCTTATTCAATATTTTCAAGATCATATAAAACTTCTTCCACTTTTAAGTCTTCTTCGGTATCTCGATACCATCACTTGTACAAATTAACGCTTCAACAATTCTTGGTATCAAAGAACTTCGAAAAGGATCTAACACTCGACCTCCAGCACTAAAATCAGATTCCGATGCAATCGTTGATACATGTATAGCCAGCAAATCCCTTGCCATCATCAATCGAATCTTATACTTCGAACATGTTGTCTTCCACCACTATAAAATATCAAAAGCTGGATTTTTTCTATCTTCTCGGACTTCATCCAAATAACATTCTAACTCTAATTTAGCAACAACAATATCTTCACTTTCTTCAGCTTCATCAAACATTGAATCCATTAATGAGCGTTTTTCTCTTTTGTCATAATTTGACATCAAATTTTCTTTTTCTTGAGAAGTTTTCTCTGTTTCTTTTGCAAGCAAAGACTCATAATACACAAATAACCTATCCAAAGTATTGTTGATCATATGAAGTAAACACTCAGGATCTTCTTTCAGATAAACTCCATTAATAACCCACTTAAACCATTTCATTTTATAACGAGGGTCAAGTACGGCAGCAACGTAAATCATCAAATTCATGTTGTTGTAGTTTCCCCAATACTTGTAGAACTTTTCCTTCATTTTCTCAGCCATTTCTTTCTTGGTTTATCACCCATTGTATCTATTTTTGCTATCATCAAACCCACACCAAATATCTCTTTCATATATGTATTTCTAGTCACATATTTTGACCCAGAAATATTCAAAGTTGCCTCATAAAAGTACCTCAAGATTGGTAACAAAGCATCCACCGACGGTAGCCCAATCATCACTATTTGGTGTACCTTTACAAATTCTTGTTAGATCTTCCACATATCTATCATCTTCCAACTCAAGCATATCAAAACCTTTTTTGAGCTTCATAGGAGATTCCAACATCAAAAATGTTGAGTTTCATCTTGTCTCCACATCTAAATAAAGACCAGCTTTTGTTTCAACCTTTTGAAGCTCCAAACATTGCTTAAACTTTTCCAATCTACTTGGTGAAGCTCTAACATATCTAACAGCTGATCGAATCTTTAAAACTGACCCATCTATATCCTTTAAACCTTCTCTCACAATTAAATTCAAAATATGAGCACCACATCTCATATGAAAAAATTCTCCGTTTAGTATCGTTGTTCCCCATGATGTAAGCTTTTTCTTCAAGTATCTTAATCCCAAATCATTGGAGCTTGCATTATCTACGGTGATTGTGAATACTTTACTAATTCCCCAAAAAACCAAACACTTCTCAACCGTTCTTCCAATTGTTTCACCTGCATTATTTTCAACTAAACAAAAGTTGATAACACTTTTGTGTAACTTCCAATCCTCATCAATATAATGAGATGTTAAACACATGTAATTTAGATTTTGTATTGATTTCCAAGTGTCGGTTGTTAGACACACACTTCCTTTGTAATTTCTGAAATATTTCATGAGCTTGCACCTCTCTTCCTCAAAAATATTCAAAGTTTCTCTTGACACCGTTCTACGAGAAGGCATTTCAAATCTTGGTTGAACAATACTCATAAAACGCCTAAATCCTTTGTGCTCAACAAATCTAATTGGCAGCTCATCCATTATTATCATTTCCATCAATGCTTTTCGGCTTGCAATGGGATCATAAATTAAGTATGAAGATATTATACTCCCTGAAATACCATCTATTTCACTTTGATGGTGTAAAGTTAATTGTTTCAACCTTTACCATCTCTTTCATCACTTGTCTCTACTTTTCGATTTAAAATTTTACAAACCTTCAAATGCTTAAGCATCGCACTAGTTGTAGAACCAACTTTAGTTTTCTTGTCAATAAGGCTTGAACAATGATGACACTTAGCTTTTTCACCATTTTTTTGCTTAGTAAAATGTGACCAAACTGGAGTTTTTTTGATGGTACCTTACCATGTATTGTAGTCTCTGTTTCTTTGTTTTCATCAGAAACATTGGTCTTTCCTAGAATTTTGCCTTGTGTTGTCAACATTGGCGGTTGATTTTGTAGAGTCATTGGTAGATTCCATCTACAACACATAATAGAAAAAATATTTATATCAAATAAATTTAACTTAAAGAAGATAAAGATATAAACTTTGATCATCTTAAAATTTAAATATGTAAGAAATTCGAACAGATAATAAACTTATGAAGACCTTAATGCTGATATTTACACTTTTTAAAACATACAAAGAATAAAGAGATTATGACAACTTACTAACAGAATGGTAGAGATGGTCCGATGGAAATAATACAAAGGAAATAGATGAATAGTAGATTTGTAGAAAAAATCTGTCTTGTTTTAGAGAGAAGTAAGAACGAAGGAAGGAGAAAGATGGTGATTGGTGGTAGCTAATAGAGTGGTAGAGATGTAGGGGGAAAACCAAAAGACGTTGTTTTCATTTTCAATTTTATTAAAAGTACAATATTGTATTTATGCCTGTAATTTTTAATGGGCGTGAAACTTTATATAAAAGGCTTACTTAATAATAGTTATCCACTAAAGCATGGGACTCAATTATTACTAACGGATTGGGTTGGATATCCGTTTTTTAAAAAAATGTTATCCGGATCTGGATCCTTACTCGCGGATTCGTAAATTTTATTACCCGGATCCGGATCCGTGTATCCCGGATACCCAAAATTTCGGGATGGTTCGGGACGGATCTCGGATCCTGGATAATATGCCCAGGGCTAATTTGGTCCACCGTGGTGTTACGGTTTCTGCTTCTTGTTCTCGTTGCGGTGCTGATTTGGAGATTGTAAATCATGTCTTGTTTGAGTGTCCTCCTTCAGTGCAGTCTTGGCCCTTATCTAGTATTCCGTCCGGTGGGGGTGTCTTTCTTGGGGCTTCAGTTTTCTCCAATTTTGACCTTTTTTTGGGCGAATTTCTCCTAATGTGGATAAGAGTTCTTTTCCATGGATATTGTGGTTTCTCTGGAAAGGCAGGAATGATAAGATGTTCTTGAATATTGATAGGGCCCCTAGGGACATAGTTCTTCATGTGGAGCAGGAGGCGGCTGCATGGCACAGAGCCAATGCTCATGAGGGTTCTTTGTCTTTGGCCTCTTCTGGGAGCACACTGTGGTAATTGAGAAGGAACTGCTTCTTAGGTCTTTATCAATGTCTCATGCTTTTATGGGGTTCAAATGTTTCGTGGATGGCTATTGGAAGGCTTCTAGGTATTACTCAAGCTTAGGGTGGGAGCTCGTGGCCTTCCTCGTTGTCTCTCGCCGTTGCACTCGGAGATAGAGGCCCTAATATGGGCAATGTCTTTTCTCATTTCTTTGCAGATTTCAGAGGTGGAGTTTGTCGTTGATTGTACTGATGTCTTGAAAATGGTAGCAGATCCAGAGGATTAGCCAGCTTTCTCCCCTTACACAGATGAGTTTGCTCGCCTTCGCTGCCAGTTCAACCATTTTTTTTTAGTTTTAGTTCCTCGGTTATTGAATTTCAAAGCTGACTTCTTGCCTCATAGTGTTAGAGGGCTCTCTAGGAGTCGCTCTTTTATTATTTGCATTCCTCAACACTGGTTCTTTGTTATCTTTTGAGTTAATATAAGACAAGTTAGAAGAAAAAAAACAAATTTATTTAAAAGAATGTAATTTATCGTTTATAAATATGATGATGTTTGAAAATTAAAAGATTAATCAGTTATTTTAGTGATTCTTTTATACTACAAGAAAATTTGTAATTTTTGACCAAAAATTTTAACCAAATTTTATAGTTTGATCAAAACTTTGTCATAATATCAATTTTTTTACCAATTTTAGATCAAAATATAATTTGAAACAAAAAATGGGTTAAAATTTACCTTGTTTTCTTGTAGTATATGTTGTCTAAGAAATTCGTTCGGAACTTTGAGTAGTGTATTATGGTATGTTCATAGCTTGGGAGCTGTTGGTTTTACATGTAGAGTTTGAAATTGATTTAGAGATCGTGGCGAGTTTTTCACAATATGGATTAGTGATTCACACCCTCTATCTTTCCTAGTACATGTGTGCTATGACTTTTTTTTTATAAAATTAGATAGTCCAAATTTTCCACGTGCATACAGAAACTAACATTCTAGTTGATGGTCTAGCTAACTATACATTTACTTTACAATTAGGTTTTCATTTCTTACTTTCTTTACCAGCTGAGTCTCTACTCCTCATGGAAGAGGATAGGGCTGGTGTTGGGGATTTTTGGTTGATTTGTACTATTTGATTCTTTTATTTTGGACAAAGCTTTGGAGAAAGCCTTCTCCCTATTTGCTTCCCCAAAAAAAATTTTGTTCGTTTTTTTTTTTTCTCTCACTTAATAATTTGAAATTTCTTGTTTCGCCCAATTAAGCTATTTAACAATATTTTTCAAAATTTTTTACGTAAAGAGATTTCATTATTAGGTTTTCTAACAACTTAACTTATATTTGCATAAATATAACAACATTCTTGTGGTATGTATATATACATAAGTCTTGCTACACAGAAAATTTGACTATACTAATATTTTTGTAAAACTGTAAGAAAGTGCAACTTTTATTTGTAAGTTATCAAATACTTTGAATACTTTATAAATATAAAGATATAAGAGACGCATTTGTTTGATATTATTATTTGCCTGAAAACATTGTTATCAAAGTGCTATTTTCTAAAACTTACTGATTTTCTTGTGCTATTTTAGAGTAATTTATAGCCCCCCCATAGATATATAGATGAAAATATATTTTGTAATGATTATATATCTATTTGTATAGTTTTTTATATATACCAAAATCCGATTCCATGGATTATGAATTTGATCTCATCAAAGAAAAAAACCCAAATAGGCAACCACTATTCGAATTTATAGATGTTAATTGCTAGGACATTTAATGGATATTTCATGTAGTATTAGTTTCGGTCAGAATTTGAGACACCCAACATGTTTGTACCATATAATGTCATTATATGCAGACTTGGTAATTAATAGCATAGATCTAAGAGAAATTGAAAAATGTCACTTGAGGGAATTGATGAAGGCCTCTTCAAGTCTTCAACTACCAACCAAATATATGGGTGCACTTCCTTTTACTCTAATTGGTCCATTATACCAACGTAACTATATATTAATTTCTCTTTAACTATAAAAAAATAAGACTACAAATCTTGATTTTTCAAAATTATAAACTTTTAGACTACTTTTAGGAACATATCATATCATATTACATCTAAATACTATTTCCCCTCCGATTGAGACAATATCAATTAAATCACCTCCCATTTAGTTTTATATGTGTTTGCTTCTCGTATTTATGTCGGTCTTATGCATTATAATATCTGAAAACTTAACCAAAATAAGCCAAAGAAGTATCTTATAAAGTTCACCATTTTAAGTTTCACTAAAGTCATCATTAAATCGAATACATCCCATGATTTAAATTAGAATTTTTAAAATTATGGACTAAATAATATAAAATGCTGTTTCGAAACTAATTCAAATCATTAATATATCAAACATTCTTGAGAGTTCAGTTTGATTTCTTATGTTATTCGAGATTTCTTTTAAAAAATATGTCCCCAAATCAAACAATTCGAACATAGAATAATTTTTAATCATGTTTGACTTATTGTATTCACATTAGAAGGGGATATGGTCACCACGGATCACGCAAAATCAAATTTCGTTTTTACTAAATGGATTTTAAGTTTCAGTCACGTGTTTAGTTTAACCAAATCATTCAAGATATGCTAAACTAGTAATCATTTTTTCGTCAATAATTGACTCGAACGCTCCCTACTAAATTTTAATGTACCAAAACAATATTACGTGGAATTACACTATTTTGTATAATCATTCTTCTGCTTGTTTTCTTTATTATAAAATTAAGTCCATTAAACGTTTTATTCATTTTTGTTCTCAATCCGGAGAGATGAATTGAACTCCTACACTCAAAACTCAAAAGTAAAGTAGAATTGATAATTTCACTTGCATTAACAATGTTCGCTAGTAAATTTCTTTAGTTTTAAACTATTGGAACTTCAAAAGTCAATAAAACATTTAATTCATGTTGTGATTCTATTCATTAGACCAATGTTAAACTTAAGGTATAGTGATTAGATTGGTCGGAATATGTTTAGAAATAATGTCATAACACTGTATTGAGAACATGTCGTCAGACCAATGTAATCATAAGCGAAGAGATTTAGAAGAAGAATGACCTAATGAATGAACAATGTCTGTGTTGAATTCATAATAATTCTGTCAGAGAAGTTTCTTTGTCGAGTAGATAATTAATAATATTTTTATTGACAAGATGCACAAGTTTCTTTATAAAAGAGACTTTGACTAATACGGTTATCGAATTTGAACGTGTCAATTATGTAATGGGATTACCATAATCTTTACTTTCAATAAGTGACTTGGATGGTTACAATGTTTTCCAATGCGCATGCAGATTCTCTAACCTCCCACTATTTACATTTACAATTACATTCAACAAAGATCCCATTCCCATATGACTTTACAAGTGATTTCCGAAAATAAAGGACACCTTTTGAAAATCATTGTTTGTTTAATCTTTCATTTAACAATTTCGCGGTTGTAATGTAAAACATTTAGAAAATCCTGGTTTCATCTTTAGAAAACTATATATAAGTATCTAATATTTAGGATGATAATCTAGACTCTAGAATGTAATCTTTGTTTGGATTTTGTTTCCCGCTTAAAACTCAAAATGTTTTATGTTAGCCAACTCTAAACTTGTTTGGATGATATGAAGTATCTATTAATACGGTGATAACTATTTCATTTCTTTAATTCTAGATATTTAACATCTAAATGTCCGATGAACTTTTATCTTTATGAGATTAATCGAATTCAACAAGATTATCCTCTATATAAAAAACAGTCGTTTGATAGTTACTTATTAAATCTTTAAATAAATATGAAATTATATGCTACCGGATTTAAACATATTGGAAAAAGTTTTAGTACATTGTCTACAATTTTAGCTAGAGAAATGACAACTCCAAATAAATTTTGAGTTACTTAAGAAAACTTCAAAAGCAAAGAGTTGAAAACCATAAATTCATGCATATGTGTTTTGCACTGATATATGGAAAAAAATGACCAATTTACAATGATAAAAACAATACCAAATCGGGATTTCGTTAAGATCGTAATTAGGCTTTTGACACTTATAAGTCATAAAGATAGAATAATTAGTTAAGATTTCATAAGTTTTGTGGCAGACAAAGACTTAAATTACAAAACATTGTTGTTCCTTTTTATGTGTTGAAATTAACTACCTACCATCGCAAAAGTCGTTAGTATAACCGTTAACTAATCAATCACAGTTCCCTAATTTATCATTCGCGTTCTTCAACTATCAAATTTAATGCATCCTCTAGACCTTTGATAGCCGAACATGACCAGTTCGGATTTTTTTTATATACGTTGGCCGTATAGAATTTAAAGTTTCTTCAATTTCAGATAATTCAAATTGTCAGAAAAAAAAAACAAGAAAAAATTGGATGTAAGTTTGTCGTTCCTGTGATAAATAATTTTATAATAAATAGTTTTTTCATCAAGTTAGTAAACAGGAATGAATAAATTACATCTATTTTTTTTTTGTCTAACCTTATTCATTCTTTTTACTAATGGGATCAACAAAGACCCGATTCATAACCAAATTACTCCTACCTAGTATCAAGTTAAATTAAGGACAAGCGAACTGAGCCACCTGCTTCATAACATTACATTACATGTATTTATATAAATACAAAATTGTTCAATTCATTATCTTTGTTTTATAATAAATCTCATTTTCAGTTTTATTTTTTATATCAAAAATAACAATAATAAATTTTAATAAACATTCTAAAAAATTCCAACTATTCTAGAAATTTGTATCAATTGGAGAGGCTAGTTTTTCCACCATATTAGAGAGAACATATGAACTTAAATCCATTAATGTGAATATATATGATAATTTCAACGTATGAAATTCAAGTCTTAAGAATTCAACATATATAAGCTCATACTCTCACACGATTACTTATAATCATAGGAGATATAACAAACCTATAGAAGAAGAAAAAAAAGTACAAAAGCAACTGCAAAACTATGGCACAAGTGTGATAGAATCCAACGATCATCACAGTTTAAAGAAACAACTCATTCTTGTGCGTCTTTTGAGGATCGACTGCTCCCGTATTTGCGAGCGACATTAGCGTCTAATAGCGTATCCCAAACCTGCAAAAACAAGCTCAAGTTGAATTTCTTAGTAAAAATGGTTTGGTCCAACTACATGATTAAGTATATTGTATTTAATTTACACTCACATGTAGCTCTCCCTTTGAGCCACCAATAGCGAGCAAGAAAGGGTTGTCCACACAGAAGGAAATGGAGAAAACAGCTCCCTGGTAATTATCGTTTACAACGAATATAAATGGTTAGGAATGAAGATGCAGAAGCTAATGAAAAGCAAAACAAGACTTTTGTTCATTGGTTCTTACAGCTTTTGGTTTGTGTGAAGCAATACACGAAGGCTCATTGTTTGAAAGATCCCAGAGCTTTACCGTTTTATCCATAGAACCCGTAGCCAAGAGCTGTTGATTACAGTTCATAAATGGTGAGAATTTATTACAAAAACAATATATGAAATGCTACAAGGACATAAGTGAGAGAGAGATATGTACATTGGGTGCAGAAATGTTGTATGAGATGGAGGAGACTCCTTTGTCTTGGTCATGTGCTTGGATAGTGAAACTTGGTTTTAAATCAGAATCTGAACCTGACTGTGCCGCACGTATATCAAAACCTTTCACGGTTCCATCCTCGAGACTTACCTTTAGAGGTAAAGGAAACAACAAAACGATTTATTTGAATAATGTCTTAAAGATGATTTGCCCAACAGATGGAAAAGGAAAGTGTAATGTACCACAAAGGAGTGCTCGCTATGAGGATCCCAGGCTAAGCTTTCGACATCAGACATGACAGACCATTTAAAACCCGAGTGTGAAGGTTGTCTCCCGTCTTTCTGCAACATAATATACAGAACGATATTAATAATCATTGTCTAAAGCAAAAGATTAGAGCACACGAAGATAAAACAACACAGTTACCAATACAACAGTTTGATCAAACGACCCACTGAGAAGCACTTCTGGAGCATAATGGTTCCAAGCAACTGCTTGAACCTATAAATCATACAAACATTAAACCATGAGAACGCCATAGAGTTTAGGAATTGTTTACTATAAAATTTTTAGTAATACCTCCTTTGTGTGATGCTCCATAGTAATTTTACATGTTCCAGTAGCCACATCCCAAACCTTAACATTTTTGTCGGCACTAGCACTAGCAAGTATATTCCTTGTATCCAATAAATTAAAAGCGAATCAGACACACCCAAAGAGAACAATAAAAATTCTTTCAATTAAGAGCACTAGTAAGTACTAAGCTTAACCATACCGAAACTCTTTGTTCCAAGCAAGACCAAGTACTGAATCAGTATGGCTACCTTCTTTGTATGTCTATAATGAAAGAGACAGCGACCCACAAAATTAAATCAAGGGATATATAAGTGCTTGCCATGAAATTTCTAAGAACTAGAAACAGCTGAGTTTGATGCACACACCTGTTTCTTTTTCTTCTCTTTCTTACTCTTATCTTTCTTATTCGTCTTTTTTTTACTTACCAACGTCTCCTCTATTCCTCCTAGTTGTATACAAGGTAGCACCTCGTCCCTCTGAAGCATTATAAACCTAATCAATAGACTCATGATTGATATAAGCAAACATAAATACAGAGACGGTTAATTTTACATACAACGTCAAGATCCCATATTTCGATAGTCGGTGAATCCTTTGAACCAATAGCAACAAAATTCCCTGCCAATGACAAGGCCAAAAAAAAAAAAAAAAAACCGAGAAAAAANAAAAAAAAAAAAAACCGAGTAAAAATAGTAGTTAAGAGTGAAGAATTCTGCTTCAGAATGACAACAAAAGTGTGCGCTAACCTTTTTCTCCTCCTTTAAGAGGACAATCCATCCATGCAGTACACAGAGGAAACTCCGGAATAATTATGTGATGATGAACATACATATTTGGAGAGCCAGATGATTCCTCGTACACATAAACCTGGTCATATACACAGCTTCCAGATGAGCCATAAAGTTCAACATTTATTCACCTACAGAGCGAGAAAGATTGACCACACCTCTAGATGGCTGACTTCATCTTCATTCCTAGCGCAGATGATCACTGAATCGGTTGGCTTGATTGTCGTGTCATCAATATCCTCTTCGTCATCATCATCCTGAAAAGACCAAACATTTACACTGTATACAAAAAGATTTTAACCACAATTAGTCTCAAAGTAATAGAAACAGTGAGATAGCTTACCTCAACATCCTTGAGATATGGATCCATCTCATTACTTGGATAATATAAATCCCCAAGCCCAGAGCTGAAGAGTTCAATTCCTGGCTCCAGCAAAGCAAAATTTTCACTTTACATATGGAGTGAAAAATTTCTGTTCTAACCAAAATTTTCACTTTGTATATTTGCAGAACAAAGAGCAAAAAACCTATAAAAATTGAATGTGCTAAACCTACCATCATCCTCTTCGTCATAATTATCCATGTCAAGCTCTTTCAAGCCATCAGCTACCTCATCAACCTCCATTGAGTGAGAAGCAATCTTGCTTTTGGAAGATTTACCCAAAGCCTCAGCTACAGCCTTGGCACGATCAACTTCATCAATATCATTTCCATCTTCGTCAATCTCTTCTTCATCTTCTTTACCACCGTCCACTAGGCTGTATACATTGTAACCAAAATTTTATACCATAACCTACTCATCTCCTCGATTAGAAAAACAAGACCAATTTAAAGTAAAGAACAAAATATATACCTTCTCTCAAAAGCTCCACTTTCAATGAGCTCTTTGATTTCATCCTTTGAAGGAGGTTCGGCAGCATCAGGAACAGCTTTTAGATTCCCTTTTGGTATCCATGAGACTGAAGTTATCATTCTGCAAAAGAGTTGCAAAATCAATAAAACTAAAATTTGCTAAAATGAAAACAAAATTCTGAGTAAACCATCAAACTGTGATCGGATTCCAAGAACGAAATCAGAGATAACCAAATGAAATAATCCAGGGACAAATTCATCAAGATCGGATGCAATCAAAGGTCGGTTCTTAGGTACAGGGCACCTCGATAGTTTTTGTTTCGTCAGTTTTCATTATTTGGGTACAGTGATTTGATAAAAATTCGATTATTTCATAAAACTCTATGAGAGCTCTGAAAAGAACCAGAGAGGACTTACGTTTAGAAACGAGAGAAGAACACCGCGCAGAACGAAGATGAGCTACAAACAAAGTAAGAAGAAAAGGAATTTTGAAGGTTTAGGGTTTAAGAATCAAAGGCTTGCTTCAGATGTATTTTAATTTCGAGTGAGATAGCGGCGCTAAGCGGCGAAAAAAAACAAACAAATTAGGAGCAATACGCATAATACACCCCCAACAATCTAAATGTTACATTAACAACCTTAAAATTCAAAACCTCGCATAAAATCCTTGAAACTTTCGTAAGATACAATTAAGGCCATGTTTAGTCACATACATCTTTTATTTAATTTTTAAATGATTTTCATATATAACTTTTTTTCAGTTTTTTATTTGTTTTACTTTTAACTAGATATTGTTTGGTTTACACCATATTACTAAACCGAAATCCATGTCTTGGATCAGAACAAAACCCAACAACAATTGTTTTAGATCATAACAAAACTTATAATTTATCTGCAACAAGATAGACAACCGTGCATCAAAAACAAACAAAATATAAAGGTTTTTATTACTAAACAGCCTGTAGAATTTACAAGCTCACAATCCCAAAGAGGTTAACTCAACCACAATAACTTAACTCAACCTTATGTAGTTTTTTTTTACCGTTTAATCTTAGTTTATTTAAAGAGATTGTAATACAGATTAATATAAGTCTTTTACTCTTAATAAAATTCAGTTTTTCTATTTTTCTCTTTGTCTCTAAAAGCTGTCATTGTATCAGAGTTGTTTAAAAATCTTAACAGGTTAATAATAACGCAAGAAGAAGTTAATCCGCTTCTTAGTCATGTTCACATGTCCAACTCAGTGAATATAAAACTCAATGACCAAAACTACTTCCTATGGGAACCCCAACTTGAGTCTCTCCTCTCCAATCAAAAGTTATTGGGTTTTGTTGATGGTAGTGTTCCCCCTCCTCCAGCAACTGTAACAGTGCAAGTAGATGAAGTGACAAATGTTGTGCCCAACCATCGTCTGGAATCTTGGCAGTGTACATACCACCTTGTTAAATCCTAGATCTTTGGCACTTTATCTGAAAGAGGTGCTTGGTTTTGTTGTTGGTTTGTCAACATCTCAAGAGACTTGACAAACTCTTGAAATCAGTTTAACTGTAGTTGTCTGGCTCGACTGTTTAAGCTTCAGAGAAATTTGTAGCTCTTAAGAAAAAAAGCAAGAGTTTTGCTAACAATTGTTGTGAGTTTCAAATTGTATGCAATCAGTTGTGTCTCTAACTTTTTAATGGTTAGGGTAGGGAATATGACCCAATATAAACTGTGATACAACACTCTCTATCTCGGCTTCCAAAACCAACATACAATGATGTTGTTGAAGTTTCTGCCTTCAACATCCTCATTTAATCCTATGACGATACTGACTCCACTACACCACACATGATGTTTCAAGCTCAATAAAACTGCTATTATCAGGATAACAATCAGTATGGTTATAACTCTTATGGTAGATCTCGTGGTTGTGGAGCTTCTTCAAATCATTTTGAACCCAACAGAGGTCATGGTAATAGTTACACCTCACGTAGTATAAGCTTCCCTCAACAGATAAAGTCATCACCTCATGACCCTCACAATGCAGGTCAGAGACCTCCTTGCCAAATATGTGGACGTTTTGGACAAACTACAATAAGATGTTGGAACAGATTTGATAATAATTACCAAGAATACCCTCAACCACAAGCTCTATCACAAAAGCATTTGCTGCTTTTCAAACCTCAGATCCCAATGGTTAGTAGTGGTTTCATGATTCTGATGCTACATCACATATCACAAGCAGAACTGATGATTTAACATATTCAGTTCCTTACAATGGTGTAAAAATTGTAATGGTTGCAGATAGAAATCAGTTGTCGATAACTCATGTAGAATCTACAAGTCTCATGGCATCTACATGTAGTTTGCCATTGAATAAAACGTTGGAGTGTCCTTTTATTCAAAAATCTTTATTATTTGTTTCATGTCTTTGTGAAGATTATCCATGTGGTGTTTTTTTCATGCTCAAAAGGTTTACATAGTTAATCTGGAAACTCATTAGGTGCTAGCAAAGGGGCCAAAACGTGAGGGGTTATATTGTTGGGGAACCAAGCTTACAAGGTCTTCTACTCATCTAAATAACAAACTACTCATGACTTCAATTGGCATCTACGTTTCAACCATGCTAGCCATTCTGTTCTCCTGCACCTTCAATAAACTGACATCATTTGCATCAATAAACACTTTATTCAACCTATTTGTGATGTGTGTCAAATGGAGAAGAGTCTTAATTTAACTTTTTCTGTTTCAGAGTTTAGCTTTCTTGAGCCATTAGATAAGGTCCACCTAGACTTATGGGGGCCATTACTAGTTGTGTATGTACAAGGGTTCAAACATTATGTGCTCTTTATCGATGACTTCTCTCAGTTCAGTTGGATTTATCCTTGAAAATTCAAGTCAGACTTCTTTGATGTGTTTCATATGTTTTAAAGACTTGTTGAGAACCAATTTGATAAGAAAATTAAAGTTTTTTAAAGTGATGGTGGAGGTGAGTTTGTCAGCATTAGATTCAAGTCTCACTTGGCTCAATGTGGCATCAAACAACAATTGTCTTGCCCTTACACGCCCCAGCAAAATGATTTGGCAGAGAGGAAGCATAAACATATTACTGAACATGGATTATCAATGTTGTTTCATGGGAAATCTCCTTTGTAGTACTGGATTAAAGGTTTCCATACAACCAACTACCTTAATAATCTACTTCCATCTTCATCTCTTTAATATCAGACTCCTCATGAGGCTCTATTCAAACGAAAACTTGAGTATTCTGCAGTTAGATTATTTGGTTATGCCTACTATGCATATCTCAGAACTTATGGTGCCAACAAGTTTGAATCAAGATCTTTGTAGTGTGTGTTTTTGGGCTATAATGCAGCCTTTAAAGGAGATAAGTGTTTGTATCCACTAATAAGAAGAGTTTGCATTACTCGCAATGCAATCTTTGGTGGGTTAGTATTTCCATTTGATAACAAGTATAAGCATCTGGTCACTCAGTACTCAACTTACAATCTTGGCAAAGTGCCAATCCGTGTCTTTCAAGGTCGGCTCATGCAGCTCCATTACCACCATCTAGATATGTATCAGAAATTCCAGCTACTTTATACACATCTATAGAAATTATTGTTGACTATGAAATAGTGGAAGATGCATAATTTTTCACTCACAATATACAAATGCTAGTTACGCCCAAGAATCAGGGATATTTGAACCAATGCCTCCGCATGCAGTCACTAAAACAACTCCTCCAACTAATGTGCATCTAATGAAAACAACCCAATTATCTCTATCTGCTTCTTACCACAACCTACATTGAACCTTGTACAATAGCGGAAGCACTCAAATACATCAAGTGGAATGCCGCAATGCATGAAGAGATTGAATTCTAACATAAAATCATAATATGGCTCTTAGTCTCACCAACATCTGATATGAATATCCTTAGATGTAAATGGGGTTTTAGAGTCAAATTAAAACCTGATGGCACCATTAAAAATTACAAAGCAAGACTTGTTGCAAAAGGCTTCAATCAAGAAAATTATATTGACTATTAAGTGAATTTTAGTCCCATGGTAAAAACATAAACAATTCGAGTTGTACTTAATGTTGCTACTGCAAAATAATAGTCTATAACACAACTTGATGTCAAAAGCGTATTCCTTCATGGGGATATTCACGAAGACATTTACATGCATCAACCAGCTAGATTTATAGATCCTCAATACCTATCTCACACCTGTAAATTGGATAAAGTTATATACGATTTAAAGCAAGCTCCAAAGGCCTAGTTTGATAAATTTAGTTCCTTTCTACTCGAGTATGTATTCAAGTATAACATTGATGATCCGTCATTATTTGTTTACCATATTGACTGGTAGTTATCCCAAGTTGTTTCAACACTTGATTACTGCCCTCAGCTCCGAATTTTCAATGAAAGACCTTGGATTTCTTCATTATTTTCTTAGTATTCAAATTGAATACACGCCAACATGCATGTTTATGTTTTAGACAAAGTATGCAGAGGAAATTCTAGCTCAAGCAGGCATGTCATCATGCAAACATATGCCTACACCACTACCAATTTAGCTAGACTGAACACCTCACAAATCTAATTTGTTTCATGAGCCTTCTTACTTCATACGTCTAACAGGAAAATTACAGTATTTAACTATCTCAAGACCTAACATCCAGTTTGCTAGCAATCTGATTTGTCAACGAATGTATTAGCCTAATCAGTTTGACTTTGCTTTATTAAAGCACACCCTGAGTTATCTCCGACGCACTTCTTCTATGGGTTGACATTTTCATTGATTTGATAATTTTTCAATCATGGCTTACAATGACAGTGATTGGGCTGGCTACAAAGAAACTCGGTGTTTGATGTGTATACATTTTAGCATGTTTTAGAGCTTTAATATAGTCCATTTTGCATTCATTTTCATAGCACTTTCATCACTTTAGGGCTATTTTTGGTCCATTTACATTGTTTGCACTTGTATTGCATACATTGTGCATTTTGGAGTTTTATCAGGAGATTTTGGACACATTGGGGACAAGATCAGTCAAGAAGTGAACAAGGATCGATGATTTGACAAGCTTGATGAGTCAACTCGGCCACCATGACCAAGTCGGAAGCCATATCGCACCTTCTCAGCAAGATTTGACCGGAAGACACCATTTGGAGCTAAATAGGAAATGAGGATTGATGAGCTGGCAGCTGAACTACATATTTTTTATCCAACTCGGGCCACGTGACCGAGTAAAACGCGTTTATATGCTTTTATTGACTTTCTTTGTTTGACTCTCTAGGGTTTTGTTACTAAGGGTATAAATACTCTTTTATTGTAAACAGAAACCCTTATCCACGTTTTATGCCTCTTTGGTGAAAGAACACAAAAACATTATCTCATTTGTAATTTCTAGATCAAAAACCTTTTCCTTATCAGTTTTTAATCCAATTTATGTTTCTAGTTTAATCTTGTCCATCTTCTTCTTTGCTTTCTGATTATGTTGCTTGTTTTGTATTCTGAGTTTTTGCTTTTGTTCATGATTTCTGAGTAGATAGCTAAGGTTCTTAAGGATGGGTTAGATTAGTGAGGAATCTTTAGTCTCTTGGATGTCTAAGCTTAGTTTTGCATAGATCTCTTCTGTTTTAGTGAACTTAATGCTAATTTCTCTCTGATCAATCGAAATTAGATTCTGGGAATTTCCACACCCAGAAGGTGTTTAATGAAATTCCTGAACCAACTAATTTCAAAGATTTGCATTTCTAGCCTAAGAGATTAGTTGTCTAGAGTGTTTATTGGCTTTAGTAAGTTGTTTCTTCATGCCTTCTAGATTATAAATCACTAATGAGAGTTAGGTGAGGTTGTAGTCTGGTTGAGATTGTTTGCCATGAGAATGGATTCATTTACTTGTGAACTTGCTGTCTAGAGATCACCTCTGTTTAAGTTTTGTTAGGCATCTATGGTAGATTAAGGAATCCCACTGATCCATTATTCCCATCCTTGAGATCTACTTATCATTTTGATTTCCATTTGCTCTTTGTTACCCCAACTTGCTTTAGTTCTGCATTTCACTATCTGCCTTATCTATTACTCTGTTTAATTTGCTATGTTTTCCTAAGTATTGCATAACTATCGTTCTGTTTGGTTTATTGTTGTTTAGTTCAGTTAATTGCTTGATTACTTTCCATTAGGTAGGTAGTGAAATCAGTATATTAATTGGCTTGAATCAGAATAGTTGGATCATATCTTTATTGCTAGTTGCTCACCCATTGGATTGACAACCATTTTGTTCTACAATGAATGTGCAGTAGGTTATTTGAAACATAGTAACATACTGTTATCAATGTTCCACCACCGATTTTTGTACCTTTTTGGGTCCCAAATAGAGTACAAAGAAACAAGAATCTGTCTTTAGATCCTGGACAAAAGCCGAGTATCGTGCTATGTCTGGAACTGTTGCATAAATCACATGGCTTTCCTCTCTACTTATGCTCTTCACATTCCTCAATATGGACTAGCGGTTTTGCAATGTGAAAACATGTCCTCCGTTCATCTTAATACAAATCATGTCTTGCATAAACGCTCAAAACACTTTGAACTTTACTGGTACTACATCAGAGAACGTGTTGCATTGGGTTACATTGAAACACGACACATTCCCTCAGCCTTACAAACTGCTGATGTGTTTACCAAGTCACTATCTCGTACTGCATTTCTTCACTTAAAAGCTAAACTTAATGTTGGTCTTCCACCACCACAAGTTTGAGGGGGGGGGTGTTAGAGACATATCAAACCAAAGCCCACAAATGCCCAACAACAATTGTCTTGGATCTGAACAAACCTGCAATTGATCTGCAATAAGGCAAACAACCGTACATTAGAAACAAACAAAACAGAGAGGCTCCCACAATTCCAAGGAGGTTAACTCAACTACAATAGCTTAACTTAACCTTTTTAGTTCCTTTTTGATCATTTAATCTTAGTCTATTTAAAGAGATTGTAATACAAATTCATGTAAACCTTTTACTGTGAATGAAATTCAGTTTTTCCATTTTTCTCTTTTGTCTCTAAAAGCTTTCAGCATAAATATTCTAAATGGTGGCTCAATGATTCCAAAAGTATTACTTTTGAGACTGGTAAGGTGTATCGTGCATATAAGGATTGTAAAGGAAAATTATAGTGGCATAAAGATATGTATGGTTCTCATGTGGAATTTCTAAACATAAATTTCTAGAGTGATATTTGTACTTAGCATTACAATTGATCGATTAAGTGCATGGGTCTACTCGCTCCAAAGAGTGGAATCGAGAACACTTGTTTTTTTAGTGCTCCTTCTCTTGGATGATCTGGTCGCTATAAATTCCTAATTTGAATCCTAAGCCTTGAAGAGAACAGAAAGAGACTGCTTTCACAGTGATACAACTTAGAGTCATATATTTGGGATAATTCTGTTAATTTAATTTCCTATGGCCATGTGGGCTTAAGCCACAATCTCTTTGCAACAATCCAACGCTAGCGTCTAAGTTTAAAATAACCATATACAATTCTCTAAAATTACCATATACAATTTTTGTAAGCTTTTAAGCCATCCTATTACCTTTATGTTTATGTTTATCATCTAAATCATCTTAGCATCTAATTAAATTACTTTGTGTTAAATCAATCTAAATTGATTTATCATGTAACATATTTTTAGGAATTTTTATTTGGGATCTAATCATTATTCCGTGACAATTTATATTGCTTGTAGCACTCTTAAGTGTTTTTGTTTTATGTGTTTGTTATGTTGCGTCTACTGGAACTTGCAAGCACATTATTTTTCATGCTATATATAATGTTATCATTTTGTCGCCATGCTAAGTCAATCGGCTGTTATCAACTAACACCTCTACTATATTGTATAATTCTCATATGTGATGTAGCTTACACATACCAATGCATCTAACTTATTATGCTTCTCTTCTCACACTTTATAACATTATTTCTAAATATCAGTTAACACTTATGTTTCCACATAACATATATACTACACCTTATTTATATTAATATAATATTATTTAACAGATTTTTGGTATTAACCACTAATTTTTTTCTTTTTTCCAATCCACATGCATTATTTGTAATGTTGCCAGGAAAAACCTCTATAAAGCTTTCACAATGATACCTCCTTTTTCACAATTGATGGATATACAGTGAAAACTTTATAGAGATTTTTCCACCTTACTCCTCGTGGGTTGATGGAAATGTTGAAATTTTTCTTCAAAGCGTAATAGGTATCTCATCCCAATACTAAATCCTTTTTTTTCAATACAAATAACACAATAGCCCACATGTAAAATTAAATCTAGCAACACTAAATGTGATATAATATTCAATGATGATGTGTACGTTAGTATATCACAAATAGACAATTTTGTTGACAATTTTATTGTAGGTGTTAGTTTTTTTTTGTCGCCTAGAAGCAAAATTCCTTAATCTCACAAAATAGAAGGAGTAACCAGTCTGAGAAAAAACAAAGGGCTATATACTAGCCAAAAGAAAGATTTAAGAAGACAAGCTTCAAAACCACACAGGTTCGATATAAACAAATTAAGTATGACTATCTCTCTCAATTGATGTCCTTAGCCAATCTGGAGAACCCCTTGCTAAATAAGACGTCAATCTTCCTTCTCGAATAACGCTTGACGAGATTTTCCTTGCAACATTGTTTTTCAGTCACCAATGATATGACTAACTCACAGCAAGTGAAACATCTTTAAATCGTCATGATTCGGTTAGCTAGAGTTCTAAACTTTGGCCAATTTGAAGGTGTGCAATATGCATCTAAAACAGATTTTCTTTCAAAACATACCTTCACCTTTTCAATTCTAAGGTCAGCCAAACTTTGTATTGTCCATAACACACCTCGAAAATTAGCAGTCTCTCTGTCTGGTGAGGGCGAAAGAGAGTCTCGGGTGTGAAATAGGACATCACTGTGATGATCTCTTAATACCCACGTAACCCCACTCAAAGAGGTAGCCGATGTCCACAGTATGCTAACGTTACACTTGAAAAAACCATTAGAGATAGTCGTCCATCTTAGAATTGGAACCGTTATACGTGAAATGGTCGTTTGCAATTGTTCCAGAGGCTTAGAAGCTTGCAGCCACGCCTCAGCCTCCATTTTAGCTTCCACATAAATAACATCTGTGTTTTGATCCATGCCGGCAAACATTTTCTTATTCCTCTGTTTCCACACTTCCCATAGAACCCACAGAATGTGATAGTGTTAAGAACTGAATAGTAAACTCTGTTTATTACTCAAAGAAAGGGATAAACATACAATAGGGTTGGTTCTAGAGACCCTAAACTCTCCTCAAGCCAAAGGCTTCCACTACTAAATTGTCAAAAGTCTCTTAATCTCTTCCCCTAACCCTCTATTTATATTAATAACCTTCCATTTAATCTAATGTTTATCAATACTCCCCCATTTAACTCAGCTTGTCCTCAAGCTGAAGCTGGTGAAAATGTTAAACCACAACAAGCAGTGAAGATGCATGTCTTGTAGATTTGAGTAGATTGGCATGGCTGTGAATATTGAGCGCGAGAGTTATGCTTCATACACTGATCACCCCCAATGCTTTTATACTTTGCAATCACAAATCTGTTGCCCGTGAACCTACAACTTCATCAGAAAATGCTTTTACCTTGCAGTCTTCCTTCAGAAAGTGAGTATCAACAGAGCACCATCCTTCAAACACCACTGTTTTCAGTTCTCCTCTCATGTCTTTATTCACTTGGTGTTTCACTTTTGTAGCCAGTTCTTGCCACCTATCTATTATATTCTCACTTCTCTTCAATTGCATTCTTCCTCTAACAAACACTTTGTATAAATGTTTCCCAACCTGAGAACATGTTCTCTTTAAATCCCATAAACCTTGCCCATTAGTACTCCCTTTCCTTCCTCCATGAGATTCAGCTTGTCCCCAAGCTTATTTTGCACAAATTATTATGAAAGGGGCTCTCATGTAATGCCAACTGTACCACAATAACTGATAGGTATCATATCGAAACTTTGCCACACCCCTCAAATCCTTTACATAAGAACAACGATTTGGTTTATGCATCATCAATCTACACAAAACCCCTTTATCGATGATGTATGTTGCTCTTGTCTCCTCTTGAATCCTTTTTCTCCTTTTTGTTTGTATTTAAATTTCCAACTTTTATGAAATTTTCTCTATTTCCTCAAACTCTGTATTCTTCGAAGCAATATAGCAAACCTATGGTGTGCATTTGATTTTGGAACTTGCTTCTTTGTCGCTACAGGAGGGACTAGCACCACAAGTTCACTGTTTTCAGAATGATCTTTAATGAAGATCATATTTTGATCAAGAACAACTTTCTTAAATGCATTCACTTTTTTCCATTCTCGTTTATCAATTGTTTTCTGAATATTAGGACAGAAACCACCATCGCAAAGCCCAACAGATGAATCAGTATGATCTTGAGGTAAAGGAGAACTAGGTACCTGAAGATTAGAGTAGCTGAAGTGAGTTACTTCAACGAGAGGTCGCTTAGGAGTTGATAATTGTAATATCGGCTCGGGAGTAAGAATCATTGGACTGTATAATCTGCAGCAAAAATTCCGTATAGTTCTCAAGTGTATCAGAGCCAATATTGTTACACTAAAGAGCACCAACCGTAGGTGTTAGTTATATAAATAAAAAATAAAAAATAAAAAGCTACTATCTACCTAATTTCATATAACTATCTGAATATCTAGCTCTTAAAACTATGGATGTATTCCTTTCCATTTTGTTGTAATTTGATAGAATATCATTTGACAAAAAAAAATTGTCAACAAATAATGAGATCGATAAACATGCCCAACAACTCTTTTACAATTTCAAACAAATATCGTGTGAAGATTATATGACTCTCTTGAACCATACAAACATATAATGAAAGACACAATTTTTTTATAAACCCAGACACTTCAACAAAAAATAATGAAAAAAGAGACGGTAGATACAAGTGTAGAGAAGAATTAAATTAGATTTTTTTTTGTGATAATTATTAGGCCTGGCCACGGATCGGATATCCAAAATTTTTTTGATGCCATATTTTTATTATCCGGATCCAGATCCAGACACTATGGATATCCGAGATTCAATATTCGTGGGTATCCAGATTCGGATCCGCGGATATTCAGATCCAAGACATTTTACATTAAATATTTTTTTTATTAAAAATAATATCATATTTCTATAAAAAAATGATAAAAATAAATATGTATATTTATAGTATTAAAATTATAAAAAATTAAAAAAGGTTTTACAAAATATCAAATATATTAATTTTCTTATAATTTAAATTAACATATCACTCAAATTTTAGAATAAAAATAATTTTATGTTAAATTCCAACATTAAAACCTAAAATTATTATATAGTTTATGATTCAAAAATTTTAAATGATCTTATATATTAACACATTTAAAATTATTTAATAGAAGTATGCATATTATAAAAAATAATAAACTAAATTTTTTAAGTCGGGTTGGATCCGGATATCCGGAGGAAAAAAAATTATTAGCCGGATCCGGATTCGTACCCACGGATCTGTAAAATTTCTTACTTAGATTCAGATCCGTGTATCCCGGATATCCAAAACTTGGGGACAGATTGAGATGGATAACGGATCGGATCTGGGATCCCAGATAATATGTCCAGGCTAGTTACTTTCAGACTTTCAGTGGGTATGGGCCTAACTTTTAGCCAATTTAACAATTGGACATTTAGAGTCCATCAACGCAATTAAGTGATATGTAACGCAATTAAGTGATATGTAAAAATAGTCCACTTGAATAACAACTCATTTTTTGACAAGAAAAAAAGAAAAGAATTACAACTCATAAGTTTCGTGCAATTTACTTAAGTAGTTGCGGTCTTAATTCTAAAACTACAGTGTCGCGTTTTACGTACGCTAATTCTAAAATGATCGCATGTGATCGTCAGTTGCTCATTGACTTTTCTGTTGCGATTAACCAGCTTCATGAGATATCTTTGCTTTTTCAACTTCAAAATCGTTTTCAAAGTCCAATCTGGCTTCAATATTCTATATGAATCCCATTATAATAATAAATATTCCACATCTCAAATCGAATTTCCATAGATAATAGAAAAAGAAGCTTTGAGAGATTAAATAGATTCTAACTACAACTTTAGTCAAAAGTCATCCACAAAAAAAACGAAAAACAGAGCTCAAAATGTATATTTTTTTCTTTCTTTTCACCCTTTTTTCTCCCTATTACCTTTCAATGAAAGGCTTTCATCATAACATTGGAAATAAAAAACCAAAAAAAGATGGAAAAATAAGAATTAATTATGATAAGAGAGTTGATTGATAGCAAACGACAGTGATTCTTGTCTGAAATCATTTGGTTCTTGAGTTTCCAAGTGTAAGTTCTAAATCATCAGAAACGCATTCTCCATGAATCCTTTCTCCTTCCCAAGGCTTCACCATTCCAATTGCGTTACAACCAAACGCAAACTCAGCTGCCATTCCATCAGCCATTGGCACATCAGGGTTTTGATCAACACCAGCAGGAATAGCTGGAGAGCAATTTCCACTTTGTCCAGGAGTCCACATTGGTGAATTACAATCTCCCATTTTAAAAGCCTCTTTGTCGAAAAATGGGTTTCTTGAAACTAAACTGAAAGTAGGAGAAGACGGTCCACTTTGTGGAGTTTGCATTCCAGAGAGCCATCCAGAGTCAGGGATGGTTACTTGATCACGAGTAGGGCTACGAGCCAATGGTGGGGTCACAGGAGCGCTTATGGAGCTTCCATGGAAGAATGGAAGCTTGGAAGGTGAGTTTGATGAGAGGTTCTTGAGCCAAGGGATTAGTGAGTTAGCATCACCAAATGGGTTTGTAGGACTCGGGAATGATGAAGATGAAGGACTTGGATTGTAGGAAGCACGAGGGCTATGTTGATACGATGAACATGGACTCGCTGAAGTTGAACCATTCATGAGTTCCATTTGATTCATTGGTTTGCATCCCTATACAAAAGTTTATGCAAATTGTAAGAATCTAAATGACATAGTCCCAATTATCCTTTTCAGATAGTGCAAAAGCTAGTGAAGCAACAAACAAAATGACATTATGATTGATAATTGAAAATCTAAATGCACCAAGAATATATGTAAAGTACAATGATTTTGTTTGGTTTATAGTGGTCAAAAAAGAATATTTGCAAATGGATCATAAAGATATCAAAAGAACAATCTCGATGGATTCTTTTCATAAAAGAGAACTTAAATCTTTTTTTAATTTATTTTCTATGATGTACAAAGCTGTTGAGCACGAACAAGATGACATTATGATTGATGGTTGAAAATCGAAATGCACCTACGCAGAAAAAGTAATTAAAGAACAATGATTTCTTTGGTATATAATGCTCAAAGAACACTCTTTGCTAAGAGTATCACATGGTTTAATTACATATTACTAGTTAGTGTATTATATATAATTCAAAAGCTGGTGAGCAACGAACAAGATGACACTATAATTGGTAATTGAAAATCCAAATGCAACTAAGATAAAAAGAAAAGGTGAAGAACAATGATTTCTTTGGCATTTAGTGGTCAAACAATGAATAATTCCATTTTTATTTTATCCCCACACAAGCAAAATCAAAACATCATCATTAGATGTTGGCAAAAGGGAAATCATTTCCCAGTTTAACCATTGACTAGTTAAACAAGAATTAGGCGAATTTATATATTGATTTTAAACAAAAAACACTCATGGAAACTACTGGATCACACGAGTCAAGAATTCGAGTCCTTTTTTGTAGTAATATTTTCTTGAAAGCATTCAGCATTTTCCTTTGAAATACAAAATCGGGAGTTACATATGTAAAAAGAAACTAAGTCTTTATGAAAGGTTAATTCATTTATATTTAAGTGTAAATGTAATAACATGGAAAGACTATAGTGCAAGTGTGAACATAAGCAAAAAAAAAAGAAAAAGGCTTGTCGAGAAATTTTATGATTTAAGAAAAATAAAGAAACTAAAATTGGAATTCAAGAGAAAGCGTCAGTCTGAAAAAGAGAAAAAAAACATGTGAGCAGGAAAAATAAAAAGTCATCCTCGATCGTTGTACTAAGGTATCCAATCCATTATAAGAATGGCAGTATCGTGAAATAGACGTGTCTTAAAGTGTTCTATTAAAGCAAAAGGTGACCAAAGAAAAACACAAAAAGAAAAATTTCATCAAATCTTACGCCTAACATTTCTAATATACCTTACAAGAAAAGAAAAAAAAGAAAAAGACCAAAGTGAAAATGACAATTGGACCGAGAAGAATTATTGTGCAGACCGAGTGATTTTAAGGGTAAATTAGTCATTTACAATATCCTCATCTGAAAGTGAACAGTGAAAGTTGAAGGCATCAGCGAATCTTGCGAATCTTAAGACATTCATGCTTTTGTTTAAGTTCACCGGAATAAAGAAAAAACGGTTTTGATCTGACGTTTACAGTGACGACTAAACTGGTCAAAATTAAATCACAACCGTCTGATTTTCTCCTTCAAAATGAAAGGCTCAGATCTATTCACAGTTTTAACATAACCTAAAGTCTATGAAAGACTGTTAAAAATCGAAATATATATTTTATAGTTTTTAGGATTGGTACCTTGCGGTAAGTAGTTCCGTCGTCTTCCACAGTCCAACCTGCTTCATTACACAAAGCTTTTAAAACTTCGTTATTGTCGCAGTGTTTTGGGAGCTTGAAGTTTCCATGAATCCGAAGTCCCGCGAAGATCTTAGCCGCAATCGCGCGTCTTCGTCGCTCTCGCCGTTTATTGTTCTCCCTTTCTTTCCAAGTCGGCGTTCGAGTCCCCGACGTCATTTTTGGATCACCGGAATTTGGTTTAGGAAAAAACGACGTCGCTTCTCTGCTTTACTTCTTCCAATTCTTCTGCTCGTAGAGATAACAAAAACTCTCGCCGGTGAAGTCTGATTTTGGCGCTTTTTTTCTTTTTGTTTATATTCCTTTCTAAGATAATCTGATTCTGAGAGTTTTTCTGGTAGTGGATATTAAATGAAGAAGCACTTAGCACTTAGCAGGGTAGAGGAAAACAAAAGGTGTGGTTGAATTGTGCAAAGACCGAACTACCCTTCAAATATATTGTAATTCCACACGCGTACCCCTTATGTGGTAACACGTGCTAAAGCTTTTTAATAAAGCAGAAATTGGAAAATATATTTTTGACCGCAAACGACGACGTTTGGGTTTAGATTGTCAATAAGTTACATCATTCTGTTGTGTCTGTCCCAAACCGAAATTACAAAGAAGTCAAGAACATCAAGCTGCTTTAATAAAATTTATTACAGATAATAAAATCTAGCTTCTATAATGGCTACATTTATCAATTTAGCTTTCTTCTTATCTTGTGACAGCATTTTTCCAACTACGGACTATCACATCTTGCAATTACTATGAATACAAACCTTTATGTTACTAATCTATATTAAGCTATACTAATTACTAGTACTAATTAAGTAAAATAATTGTGAGTCCCAAATACGTGGCAGAGATTGCGGCATATTAAGGAATGTGACAGGGACCACGAGTAGTTTTAATATCCAATCATGACCGTTAGATCGGGTGGGTCACGTGATGCTCCCGATCTGCTTCCCATCAACTTGTCATTGCCCGTGGTTCCTTTGCTCTTTTTCAATTAAACTAATTTTTCTTAGACTATGTATTAAATTAAAATGGTCCAATATTCTTGGACCATTTTTTATTATATACCACACCTGTTACCCAACCAAAATATATATTCGTCCAATTACTATATAGTATATAAGATTTGTTCGTAATATGAGCATTTTTTTTATCAATATTAGATCATAACTGACCGGTCCATTATCCAAATTCCTATATAATATAGGTAGTAGAACTCGATACTGAATGTGCAAGTGTGTCTGTTTTTATTGGACTTATCATCTGTCACTGGGTTAAATGCCACTTGCACATGTATTTAAATATTAGTAACTTTGAGGGTGATTGGTGTAGAAAGCAAAAAGATTTTGAAAGCACCAAAATTATGTCAATTATGATTTATGTTCGATTTTGGTTTTTATTACTATAGAAAGCAAAAATGTAATTATGGTAAAGTTTTTGGATGTATTTCTACTGCCCAAATTTGTAGGCTTTGCAAATTTAAAATTAATTAGCTATTAAATAATAAAATCATAATTTACGTAATTGTATGTTCGTAAGAAAGTGAAGTAGAAAGAAAAAGAAATAGCAAAAGAAAAGAGTCAACGAAGGAGCACTAAAAGGTATTCTTATGTTATTTTCATTATTATGGCACCTCTCTATTACTATTTATATTGTCTGTAATATTAGTTTGTATTTCTTTCTTGCACTAAGTTATTTAATCAAAAGTGGAAAACCAGTTTATAATATGTTGAAATCTTTTAGATTTCTTATATGTTACTTTTTATTTTATTTAAAACTTTATATCTAATATAAATTTTCAGCATCTATATTTATTATTTTGAGATAATTATTTTATTTAGATATTATATATCTATTATAAATTTATTATATTTACATTTTAATAATATATATCTATTATAAATTTACAACATATATATTGATTACTTTTAGATAATTATTATTTCTATATAAAATATTATATATCTATTAAAAATTTATTACTTTTAGATTTTATCATTTTGTTTAATATATTATACATCTATTATAAATGTTTAAAATTTTACCAATCAAACTTTCAATTTCAAAAACCAAAGCTATAATTATACACCTAAAAAAGCTACAGCCAAAATACCTACAACGAAAAACGAAAAAATTCAAAGCTATAAAAGTTACAACCATTAAGACCCTTTGATTCCAATTTTCTTATAATGAAAAAACAATTTATGTATTGTTTGCACATGCGTTTTAATATCGGACACTAAATATTTGCACTATTTATTATCCGACACTAAATATTTGTATTACTATCGACACCTGCCTAATATACTTGTGAATTAAAGTGATTATGTACACTTCTTTTTTCTTTACCAGAATTAGAATTCAGAAATTATTGATCTTACGCAATATTGTTTAGAATTTCAGGATAAAAAAATGCATAAGGCATAGCTAGTAATGGCTCTTGAGAACAAAACAAGTTTTAAAGTACTGAAATTAAATCAATTGTGCTTTAAGTTTATTTTTGCCATTTATTACTTGAAAAATATTATAATAATGGTAATTATCTATTACAATATTTTATTATTATTTATTTTAATCGACTGAAATTTATCTTTTTTTTTGTTAACACACATTAATAAGTCACCAAATAGGTGAAAGGATGAGTTACACTTTGAAACCAATAGGTGACTCTCTAGAAGAACGAGCGAGAGCATCAGCCTTATGGTTTATAGAGCGCGAGATTACATGAAGAGAGAAAGCACTAAAAAGAGACTTCAACCTGTGAAAATCTTTCTGATACGGTTGGAAAGCCGGCCAATCTTCTGGGTAGAGGAGCAACTTTAGAACATCCGAACAATCTGTAGCTAACTCCACTTCTAAGAACTGGGAAGAGATCAGATATTCCATAGCTCAAAGAACAGCTTCCACCTCCGAGTACAATGCCGAGAGACTTCTCCGAATTTGTCGTGCTCCCGTACAATCTCCACATGTAGCGTCTGAAGAACAAATCCAACCCAGGCCCGTGACAAGGTCTGAACTTTTCCAAGAGGCATCGACAAAGCATCTATAACCCGTAAACGTTGGGTTAACAGTCAAAGGTAGAGACACCTCTGACCAAATCGAAATCGAACTTCATGATCCTGGTTGAAATTTACCTCTTTAAAATCCTATATATAGCACTTTATATCAATTGTAAACTCCACTTTTTACTTATGTAAAAAGAAGAAAGTTAATATCGCTTCTTCACTTACGTTCCTCTTCTCTACAATATTATAATATTTAATTATATTTCATAATATGTTATTAACATGAAGAGCTTTATACCGAAACAAGTTAGATTTAATTTATATCTAATTTTAGTATGTTATAATAAGTGACTGACTCTCCATATATATATGTTAAATATTTAAATTTAATTTATAAGCCATTACAAAGTCCGTTTTAAATTTAAATTTATATTATATTATAATTGTCGGTTTGCCACCTTAACAAAGGTGATTCGTTCCCAATATATATTCGAGATAACATGTGTTACCTTTTCTGAACTGATCTTTATGGTAGGTTCTGCCTCCACGAACACGATCATATAGTAGGCTATGCCTCCTCAAATAGTTTATGATCATATAGTAGACTATGTCTCCTTAGATCAATGTCTTTTATATGTCTAGAAGACATTTATAAAAATGTTATAAAAAGAACAAAATGAATTGTCCATATGAAAAAATATTTTAAATTATAGTTTATTTATTTTATGTTATTTTAATCTATATTTTTATTATGCGAATTTTAGAATATTATTATGATTTTTAACTTGACATTTAAATTGAAATTATCAAAAAGTTAATGATAAATAAATTACAATATATAGTTACTATGTCAAAAATGGCTAAACACGAGATTGATGTCCTAGATATCTCTGGAAAATAATTATATGAGATGGGAAGTAGTAGCAAAGATGCATTTACAAGGAAGAAAACTCCTTGATACCGTCGATAAGTCGAAACGAATTTTGATGAGAAAAAAAATAAATGCCATGATATTTTTATTCCATCTTATCCATGATGGTTTAAAAGATGAATACATAACAAAGGAAGATTTTGCAGATCATTGGTAATCACTTAAAGATAGGTTTGATCACTGGATAATATGTGATCTTACCAAAAACCAAACATGAGTGGTTGAACCTCTCGTTCAAGGATTACACAAGTGTTAGTAAATATAATTCTGCTCTGTTCAAAATCACTTCTACAATCAAATTATGTCGAGAGAAAATAAGTGATTATGAAATGCTTGAGAAAACTCTCCAAACATTTCATCATAGAAATGTAATCCAGCAGCAACAATATCGGGCTAAGGGATACATAAAGTATTCACAATTGATGGAAGTTTTTTTAGTGGTTGAACAGAATAATGAACTTGTAATACTAAAACATACATCACGTCACGTCCTACTGGATCATCCTCATTCCCAGAAGCAAATGTGGCATCATCTAATTATAATAAGTGGAATGAATGTGGACACGGTTGAGGTAATAACCATGGTCATGGTTGAGGATGATATGGACGTGGACATGGACATGGAAAAATAGGAAAATTTAATCCAAATGATTCCCATGATGAAAGAAATAATAAAAGGTTTAGAGAGAATGAAGTTGGTCAAGAAAAGCAATGTGAGAGTTGTTGCTACATATGCGGCATGAAAGGACATTGGTGATATGTATTGATTTTAGCATATTTTAGGAGTTTCGTTTACCTATTCTTGCATACAAATTACTACGTTTTCATCAACTTAGAGTCCAAAGAGCTTCATCTACACACTCTGCATTTGCATAGCACACACATTGCATTTGAGGAGATTTCAAGTACTTGGAGAGCAACAGAGTAATGGACGCACTTGGAGTCGAATTTGAGCAAAGGATTGGCAAAACAGAGTACACACGAGAGAGCAAGCTTGAGCTTGAGGTCGAGTCCATCATACACTCGAGATAGTGTCGAGTATGTGGTCGAGTCAAGCCCACACATGAGAGAAGGCTCGAGCCGAGGGTCGAGTGCATTGTCATTTGGGCCACCAACTTTTATCTTATGGGTTTTTTCAGCATATAGGCCAAACTGAAGCCAAATTTATTACACGTTGGACCGCTGTTAATGGGCCGAATCACTCTAGGGTTAAGTTGAACTTAGTATAAATAGTTGTGATTGTTGCTAGAAATGGGAATCTGAGTTTTTACCTTTTTTGAGCAACAACCACTTTTTCATTTTGTAATCCCAAGAACAAAACTTTCTTTCTTATGTTTATTCAATGCAATTTTTGTTTTCTTTGAATCTTGTTCTTTATTTCATTTCAAGTCTACTGTTGATGTTGCCTTCTGTGATTTTTGGTGTTGTTGTTTATTTTATGATTTATGAGTAGTTCATCTAAGGCTCTTGAGGATGGGTTAAATTAGCATGGATCTTAGGTTTTTTAGGTTGATTGAGGTTAGGAAAGCTTGTATCTCATCTGATTTGGTGTTGTTACTACTTTTTTCATCTTGATCAACCGAACTATGTTCTTAGACGTTCTAGCACCCGATAGGTGTTTGGTAGAACGTCTGACCGAACCAACTTCAGAGATTCACACTCTTAGCTCGAGAGATCAATTATTTGAGGTGTGAATTAGTTCGAGTGAGTTACCCCACTCACTCTTGATAGCCACCATTGATGGCCACCAAAATCCAGCTTGCAACACTCTTGTGACCGTCTTGAATGTAGAAAGATGTCTGCCATAACTAGAACCATGGCAATGAAAAGGGATTTCTTGAACTTTTCCTTCAGAAATATAAAGTCGGTATAGCTTATCTTTCCCTTGTCTATACAAATACAGTTAATCCCAATAGTATCGACTCACCTCTTTGAAGAACTTTTTCTTATCATATTTATCAAGATTAATCAATTCAGCTCCACAAGAAAGATAGATCACAAAATCTGTATACCAAAGATCTTTTTCCTTCAACTTTTTCGTAGTTGCTATCTCCTTCAAAATCACATTGGTAGCTTAAATTACTTGAATGAACAACACATGCTCTTCACGAAGAGAGTCATCAATTGGTACCTCCTCATCAAAAAAGGTTTTATTGCACTCCTCATCAAAGTTAAAGTCGACTTCCTTAAACAAAAGGCGTGTCACTGGCCTAGCAATTTTCGAGAAGTCTTTAATGAACCGTCGATGACCCAAGAGACTACGAATCCCCCAGACTATGGTTGGCGGTGCCAAACTTGAAATGGCCTCAATCTTTGCTTTATCAACCTCAATTCCCTCACTAGAGATCCGCTGCCCAAGAACAATTCCATATCGTACCATAAAATGACATTTTTCCCAATTAAGAACCAAGTTGGTGTCCTCACATCGTTGCAAGACCCTGCACAAATTAGAAAGACTAGAACAAAAACAAGCACCATACACCGAGAAATCATCCATAAATAGCTCCATTACTTTTTCGACCAAATCAGAGAATATTGACGACATACACCGTTGAAATGTGGTCATTGCGTTACATGGTCCAAATGGCATCCTACGATACGCAAAGGTACCATAGGGACATGTATAAGTTGTCTTCTCTTGATCATTAGGATGTATGGGTATTTGGGAGAAACCATAATAACCATCCAAGAAACAATAATACGAATGATTCGCTAGTCTTTCTACCATTTGATCGATAAAGGGCAAAGGGAAATGATTGTCGATGTATTCAACCTCCTATAATCAGTACACATTCTATGTTCGATTGCAATCCTAGTAGGTATCAATTCATCCTTTTCATTCCTAACAACAGTTACTCCACCTTGCTTAGGCACAACATGAATGGGAGAAACCCATTTACTATCGAAAATTGGGAAAATTATTCCCGCATCTAGAAGTTTTAGAATCTCCTTTCTAACCACATCTTTCAAATTCGAATTTAATTGTCTTTGTGGCTCAATGGAAGTCCTAGACTCATCTTCTAAATGAATCATATGCACACAAAGATATTGAAATTCCCTTGATATCATTTAGTGAATAACTTATGGCTTTTCTAAACATCTTCAATTCTTTCAATAGCAACATAGTTTCATCATCACCAAGATTAAAATTAATTATAACAGGGTAGGTAGTGTTAGGACCAAGAAATGCGTACCTTAGCCCTTGTGGTAATGGTTTGAGCTCAACTTTTGGCGCTTTAAGTTCACTTCATGGGTCATATTCATTAATAACTTTGCCTCATTCTTTAGGCTCATCACTTGACCATGAAATTGGTTCCAACTCCAAAAGCTTTGTATCATAAGAAAGCACCTCACTAGACTCAAGGATGCGCTCATACCACTTGTTGTCCAAACTCAAATACCCAAATTCGTTCTTCTTCACGGTTAGAGCTACTTGAAGATGATCATCAATACTCAACTCTTCAACCATATCTCCTTCAAGAATATCCATTGTCTCAATTACAAAGCATTGCTTCCCAACGTCCGGATTGTCCATTATCCTCTTAATGTCGAAGTTGACAGTAGAATCTCCCAATTGTAAACCACTCATTCTTCTCCTACAATCAATGAGAGCACTAGTTGTAGCAAGAAATGGTATTCCAAGAATAAGAGGATCAACCGGTTCCTCATCCATTTTCAAAGACTACAAAATCAGTTGGTACATCAAAATCTCCCACTCTCAAAGGCAAGTCCTCAACAATTCCAACCAGTATACAAATAGAACGATCTGCTAGAACCGATGAGATACATCATTTTTGAAACGATGTGATATATATCCTTTTAGAAATGGTGAGAGGCATCATATTCACACTAGATCCAAGATCACACAAGCACTTAGGAAAACGTGAAGATCCTAGAGCACAATGTAAAGTGAAACATCCCGGATCCTCTAGCTTCTTTGACAAATCTCTCTTGATGATAACACTACATTGGTAACTAACCATGACCATTCCTTCTTCCATCTTTTGTTTGTTAGTAATCATGTCCTTCAGGAACCTAGAATACATTGTGTTTGTTCTAATCACATGCATTAGAGGCATCATGACCGTTACACCATCCATGAGTTCAATAAATTTTTCTCTTTGTTTTGCCAATATTTGCTTCTAGAAACGACCCATAAATGATAACTTTGGCTCATATGGTAGTGGCACATATTTCCTTGCTTTTTCTAAAAAGTCATCTTTGTCTTCAATCAGCTTTTGAGACTCTTTAACCACTTCATTTTCCTCTACCGGGACCTCTTCTAAATGAACTACCTCGTCTTACTTCTCATTTACCTCTTTCTCTTTTTGTTGCTCATCATCCCTTGTGGAAGCTCCTTACCAATCCTAAGAGTAATCGATTTGCAATATGCTTTTGGGTTAGCTTCCGGTTTTCCGGGAAGTGTTGCAGCTAATTTTGAACTTGTTGAAGCCACTTGAGCAATTTGATTATCAAGAGACTTCAAATGAGAGTAGATATTTTCAAACTTAGCTTGAGATTTGCTATGGCTAACATCAACCTTGTGTTCAATCTTTTCCAACCGTTTAATCAACTCTAGTTGAGCTTTTGCTTGAACCTCTATGATTTGTCGCATAATGTTTCGAATATCTCCTACTTCACTCACTTGAGGCGATTTATAAGTGTTTTCCTTTGGTTGCATTGGAGATCTAGTCTTGAGTTGGGATGAGTAGAGATTCAAAGGGCTTTGAAAAGAGACTCCTCCTCTAAATTGCTATGCTGTATCCTGAGGTGCCTTTGGTGGATAGTATTGGCCTTGATTGTAGGTTCGGTTTTGATAACCTCCTTGATAGTTGCCTTGATAGTTTCCTTGATTTCCCAAGTAACTACATTTCTCTTGCACAACATCATTACCTTCATCAACCGACTCTTGACAACCTTGTTAACCACCACTAACCTCTCCAATATAGTTCACAACTTTTTGCTTCACAAGGAAGACCTTACTTAACTTGTCAATCTTGTCATTAAGCTCCTTATAATGTTGGCTCTCCAAATCAGAATCCCTTGTGCTCCTATTATAGTCTCCTCCATAGCAAAAAGCTAGGGATTTTGGCATATCTTAGGAGTCAAATTTAGCCATTCTTGCATACATATTTACTACGTTTTCATCAATTTAGAGTCCAAATAGCTTCATCTGCACACTCTACATTTGCATAGCACACACATTGCATTTGAGGAAATTTTAGGTACTTGGAGAGCAATAGAGTAACAGACGCACTTGGAGTCGAATTGGAGCAAATGATTAGCAAAACAAAGCACACACGAGAGCATGCTCGAGCTGGAGGTTAAGTCCATTGTACACTTGAGATAGTGTCGAGTTCATGGTAGAGTCGAACCCACACACGCGAGAAAGCTCAAGCCGAGGGTCGAGTGCATCTTTATTTGGGCCACCAACTTTTACTTTATGGGCCTTTTCAGCATATGGTCAAACTGAAGCCAAATTTCACCACACACTAGACCACTGTTAATGGACCGAATCACTCTAGGGTCAAGTTGTAGTTAGTATAAATAGTTGTGATGTTGCCAGAAATGGGAATCTGAGTTTTTACCTCTTTTGACCAACAAATACTTTTTCATTTTGTAATCCCGAGAACAAAACTTTATGTCTTATGTTTATTCAATGCAATTTTTGTTTTCTTTGAATCATGTTCTTTATTTCATTTCAAGTCTACTGTTGATGATGTCTGCTGTGATTTTCGATGTTGTTGTTTGTTTTATGATTTATGAGTAGTTTACCTAGGGCTCTTGAGGATGGGTTAGATTAGCGTGAATCTTAGGTTTTCTAGGTTTCTTGAGGTTAGGAAAGCTTAGATCTCGCCTGATTTGGTGCAGTTTCATCTTGATCAACTCAAGCATGTTCTTCGACGTTCTAGCACCCGACAGTTTTCGGTAAAATGTCTGACCAAACCAAATTCGGAGATTCACACTCTTAGCTCGGGAGATCGATTGTTTGAGGTGTGAATTGGCTTGAGTGAGTTGTTTCTTCATGCCGATTTGATTGTCAAACGCCTACTGCGATAGGGTATGTTAATAACTTAGTCGACTTTGTTTACCACGATTGTGGACTCAAACTCTTGTGAACTTAAGGCTTAGAGGTTAAGTGCCTAGTAGATTTAAGTGACTCACTGATCCATGATACTTATTCCCCAGAGCCCCGTTTTCACATCATCATGCACTTGTTTTACCTACTATTTTATATTTTACTGCTCTATTCTGTTATTACTCTATTTTCACTACATACTCTTTTTATTTGCTTGCTCTGCTTACTTTTGAGCTTTATTTAGTTTATGCTTGTTTTGAATTAGGTTGTTATAAAACATTTACCCTGATTTGCTTGGATTAGAAAGGTTAACTGCATTCTGACTGATAGCTACACTCCTAGTGGGTTGACACCTATTATGCTACATTGATGTTTTAGTGTAACAGGATTTGAAGCAGAGTAAAAATCTTGTTATCAATTGGGCACATACCTGCCGTACACCAAAACATTTAGCCGATCTGAATAAGGAATCACAAAAGAGTAAAGAAAAACAAGGTGAAACCAACTTCCTCTAAAGTGATGATGGACCTTCATCTGATGGTATAAATAATGATATATATCTTGATGTTGCTGATTTCGTTGTTGATCCTAAAGACATCAACAAAAATTAAGACAACTAAAATCTTCTTGAAGAAGATAATGTAACATAATCATAGTTTGTTGTAATTTTCTTTTGCTTGTAAAATAGTTCTTATTTTAATACAAACCTTTTGCTATGATATATATTAACAGTGTTACACAATACTTAAGAATAAAAAGTATTTCTCCTCCCTTGATATAAAAGATTCTGCTATAAGCATGAAAACTATATCTGGTAATGCAAAAATAATTATGGGCTCTAGAAAAACTAGTTTTTCAATGCCAGAGGGAACAAAATTGAAATAAATAATGCATTATATTCTCCCAAATCTTACAGAAACTTATTAAGTTTCAGAGATATGCACATAAATGGATATCATATAGAAACTATGAAAAAGAATGACATTGAATATCTTTGCATTACATCAGTCATTCCAGAGAGAAAATATATACTGGAAAATCTGCTAGTTTTTTCCTCTAAAATATATTCCACGAAAATAAATGTGGCTGAATCATATATTAATGTAACCCGAAGTTTACATGTACGGTCAAAATCTGGCATGGACATTTAGGGTATCTTGGTTCAGTCATGATGAAAAAAATTGTGGAAAACTCACATGACCATCCGTTGAAAAACCTATAGATTTTTCAATCGGGAGAACTTTTATGTAAAGCTTGTTCTCTGGAGAATATTAACTCGGCCATCTCTAACTAAAGTTGGGATGAATCTCCAGTAATCTTAGAAAATATACATGGTGATATATATGGGCCTATCCACCCACAATGCAGGCCATTTAAATACTTTATGGTATTAATTGACGCATCTAGTAGATAGTCTCATGTGTGTCTATTAAGCACACGAAATATGACTTTCACAAAATTCATTGCCCAAATAATCAGGTTGAGAGCATAATTTCTGATACAATAAAGAAAGTAAGGTTTGATAACACTGGTGAATTCACTTTAGAATCTTTCAATGACTATTGCATGTCATTAGGAATTGATGTTGAACACCCAGTCTTGCATGTTCACACACAAAATGGCTGAGTCTTTGATCAAACGGTTACAATTTATTGCTAGGTCGTTAATAATGAAAACAAGACTCCTAATTTCAATATGGGATCATGCAATTTTGAATGCTGCGACAATAATTCAAATAAGATCGAGTGCATATCATAAATACTCCCCGTTAGAATTAACATCTAGCCAGAAGCCATATATACTCTATCTCCGTGTTTTTGGGTGTGCGGTTTATGTCCCTAAAGCGCCACCGCAAAGAAAAAAAATAGGACCACAAAGGAGATTGGGAATATATATATATATAGGGTATACATCACTAAGTATAATTCGGTATTTGGCACCAAAAACTGGGTGATATGTTTATGACACGTTTTGCCGATTACCATTTCAATGAAGATGAATTTCCAACATTAGAGGGAGGAACTAGAGAAGTTCCAAAAGATATTAGATGGTGCACATTGTTGTTATTGCACCTTGATCCCCCTACGAAACAACGTGAACTAGAAGTTTGAAAATTGTGCATTTACAAAATATGACAAACCAGATACCAGATGCGTTCACCGATACAAAAAGGGTGACAAATCATGTGTACATATTGTGAATGTTCCATCAAAATTTATTGTTTCGGAAGAACAAAATGATGGAGATATATTAAAAACCTAGGTTCATTTGCTATATCTCCATTATTTTGTTCTTCCGGGTTCATTTGAATAGGGGAAAACCAATGGGATCAAAGTATAAAAATTCCCGAAAGAAAAAGGAATTGGGAGAACTGAATGAAAGTAGTCCAGAAGAACCATATACAAAGAAAATTCCTGAATAGGACATTAATATTGAAAATCATGAGATTTCCATCAATTATACCCAAAAGGAAAAATTATGGGTTAGAAATGAGACAGAAGATGATGATGGAATTTTCTCATTGACTGTATCAAAAGAAATTGATAATGAAAGTGATGATCTAGATCCAAGGTCCATACTGCAATGCTAGAAAAGATCTTATTGGGAGAAATGGGAAATGACCATAAAAACTTAGTTGAACTCCCTTAATAAAAGAATTGCTTTTGGACATATTGTCACAACATCCGAACATGTAAACCCCGTAGGGTATAAATGGGTATTTGTTCGAAAAGTTGAGAATAATGAGGTGACAAGATATAAAGCCCGACTAGTTGCCCAAGGTTTTTCTCAAAGACTGGGAATAGATTATGAAGAGACATATTCCACGGTAATGGATGCAATTACATTCATATTTTTGTTGAACCTAGCGGCATCTAAAAATCTTGAAATGCATTTAATGAATGTTGTGACAACATATCTATATGGATCACTATATAATACGGAAATGATCTTAGAACGCTTTTACATGGATAAACTGACTCCTTTGAGCACCCCAATGGTCAATAGATCTCTTAATATCAATAAAGATCCATTCCAACCATCTGCAAATAACGAAGAGATATTAGGTTCTAAAGTACCTTATATGAGCGTTATTGGTGGACTCAAGTATCTTGCAAATTGCACTAAACCAGATATAGAAATGGAATAAAACATATATTTCATTATCTACAGGGAACAATTGATTTGGGATTAATTTATAACAGAAACTCGAGTGTCGATTTAGTTGGTTTTGCAGATGCAAGCAATTTATCAGATTCATATAAAACCCAATCTCGAACCGGATATGTTTTTACAGTTGGAGGCAATGCAGTTTCTTGGCGTTCCCAAAAACAGACTCTAGACTAGGACGAGACCTCGAACCAAAAATCAAAGAAGGGTTATTATGTTTCTTGAATCAGAACATACATACTTTCGCATGGTCGACATCCTCATTGACCTGAACCAATTCGTCAATCACCTTTCCCAAGCTGAATGGCGACCCAACATTCAAACTGATAAAGCAAAAAAGGAGGAAATTGGGCAATGAGCACGCTAAAAATGTCAATGACAAAGTCGAAGGCTTGTGAAACTAGGGTCAATACAAGAGGTAAGATGTCCGGACTAGTTGGCAAATCCTGTTATCGTAAAAAACGGATAATGTATAGTCTGCGTGGACATCACAAACTTGAAAATCCGTACCCAAAAGACACACCCGCACATTGAGCAACTAGTGGAAGTCGCCACCCGATACCAAGTCTTATCCTTCATGGATGCCTTTGTTGGATACAAATAAATTCCCATGCACCCCGAATACCAAGAAATAACCTCGTTCATAATAGATTGAGGGACATACTCCAACACTTTTCATTTGGGTTTAAGAATAGATGCACAACGTACCAACGATTGATGAAAAAGATGTTCAAAGCACAACTTGGACAAGTAATGGAGGTTTATGTTGACGACATGCTAGTCAAAATAGCACGAGCTAAAGATAACATAAGCCAACACACATAATGCTTCTAAATCCTAAACAAATATGGAATGAAGCTCCATCCAGCCAAGTGCTCCTTCAGAGTCATGTCAGGGGAATTCCTCGGCTACTTGGTTACAGAATGAGGGATTAAACTAAACCCAAAACAAATAAGTGCTTGTAGCAATGCCACGTCCGAGAACACCAAAAGACGTACAACGCCTAACTGGAAGAATCGCAACATCAAACCGCTACATTTCTAGATCAACCAACAAATATCTCTAGTTTTACAAATTATTGAAGGCAAACAAAAAGTTTGAGTGGATTAACCTAGGCCAAAAGAAATTGGATCAGCTTAAGGCTTACCTCATCAACCCGACTATCTTTGCAAAACCTGAAGATAGTGAAACACTTTACTTATTTGTTGCAGTATCATAGGCCACTGTCAGCGGAGTATTAGTCCGAGAAGAACATGGAGAATAAAAACTAATTTACTACATCAGCAAATTATGTGCAGACACGGAAACTAGATACCCCGCTATGGAAAAATTAGCACTCGTTGCAATCATAGCAGCCTGAAAGCACCCTCTTTACTTCCAATCACACACCATATCCATCATCACGAAACACCCGCTGCAAGTAATCCTGCATAGCCCTAGCCAATCCGGTCAGTTAGCAAAATGGGCGATCCCAAACTAGTGAGCAACACATTGAATTCAAGGCCAAAACAACAGTAAAATCTCAAGTACTAGCCGACTTTGTCTCCGAGTTAACCCTGCACAAACAAGATCAAAGAACCAGACTAATACCATGGAAGTTACATACGGACAACACATCATTGAAAATAGGAGGTAGAATTAGGATATGACTCACTTCACCAGCCAGGGAAATTTTGGAACAATCGTTCCATCTCAGATATAAGACCTAAAACAATGAAGTAAAAATACAAAGCCTCATAGCAGGTATGGAACTTGTTATAAGTGTAGAGATAAAATCCATTAATGCATACATAGATTCTCAACTAGGAGCAAGCCAATGCAACAAAGAGTATATGACGAAAGACTCAAGAATGGAAAGCTTCCTCCAGTTGGTGAATGAACTCTCGCGAAGTTTGATAACTTTAAACTCACCTAAATACCACGCGATCAAAATAATGTGGTAAACGCGTTGGCCACCTTGGCTTCCACGTCAGACCCATTGGTGAAAAAAATAATCCCAGTAGAATTCAAAGAAAACCCAAGTATCCAGTAGACAGACCTAATGAAGAAACCAACAATCAATCTGATCCTGAAGCAGTGACAACTTCCAAATTGGACTAGGGGACCCTATCATCCGGTATATTCAGCCCAAGACAATATCAGAAGACTAATGGCAAGCAGGGACGCTCAAGATCCAAAGTGCCAACTATTGTATAATAGAGGATCAGTTGTTCAAATGTAACTTCAACGGACCATATTGACGATGTGCAAGCTGTAATAAAGCAAAAAGGCTCTTCCCTGAAATACACTTAGGTTCATGCGAAAGCCATTTAGGAGGACGAGTTCTGGTTATCATGATAAATCGACAAGGGTACTATTGTCCTACGATGGTTAGAGAAAGCGAGGAAGATTCCAGAAGATGCAACAAGTAACAGCGTTTCATCACGGCTCTACCATAGATGTCTAAAACCTATAACCAAAATTTATGAACTTTAATAAAATAAAATTTAGAACAAAAAATTATACAACGTAGATTTTGTTGTAGAAAACTCAAATCTACATCCAAGTTATGCTGTTATCTACTACTATTTCTAAAAGCAACTAAACCTGCATTTAACAACTATTAATTTCAAGTTTTTTTACCTTACTCTCTTTAATTTCTTTTTTATTGATTTTCTTGTTTAATGTTAATAGTATAACATTCAATATTTTTAATTAATTTATGTCATTGGAATTTTAAAATGTGTTGATGGGATAGTGAACTAAGCACATACGTATATTATAGAATTAAAAGTAGGGAGAGAAGAAAAATTATAATTGGTAACTAAATTTTGACAGGTTTGAGAAATAATTTTGGTTTTAAGTACCTATTTTTTATAGTATCAATATTTATTTTTAGGAAGTAGGTTTTAGATTATACATTGGTTATTGTCGATCTAATTATTGATAAAAGTATTTTATTATCAATCTAATTATTGATAAAAAAATATTTATTTTTAATAGTGTCTGAAGTTTGAATTATGCGTCGATATAATTATTGGAACTTTCTTCAGGTAAGTTTAATATTTTATGACAAACAATTCTATACTTAGAGAAGTGTATTTGGTTAAATTGTTAAATATTATTTTCTATAAGTTTTTTATCAGTTCAACTTCACAAAGTCGTATTGCACCACACAATAATATTTGGATTTTGATAAGTGTTGATGGTTGGGCTTGAAATTGTCCATGTCCACAAAACAAAATAGAAACAGGTCCAATACTTGGGCAGAAAAGCTCACGAAATAAAGGGAAAAACCCTTTAGAGACAAATAGTAAAGGGAAAAACCCTTTAGAGTCTCACAATCATTAGCAGATTAACAAAAAATGATCGCGATTATATTAAAGAAAGTAATAAATTTATTTCAAAAGACAAAATAAACAAGTTCAAAACCCTCCTAGGAACAAAAACAACAAAAGCAATTAAAAAAAAAGAGAAACAAAAAGGTGGCGCGAGCTCTTAGTTCATGCTGCGACGAGGAAATAAAAAACCGCACCCATCACTAGATAGTCTAGATTTGTGATTCAATTCTGAAGAGTCAGGTCCCGCATGATATTCAGGGATGGCCTCCACACTTATGTCATGAATGTTGATCCTTGGACCATTTACACACATAAGAGAAGCATGAGCGACCATGCTTTGTTGTTTCATCTTGTCATTGTCCTCTTCAACCCTTTGGTCAAAAATTTCTTTGGCCCTCTCTAAAGCCCCCCCCCCCCCCCCCCCCCCCNCCCCACAAATATTGTTTTTCCACTGATGCACAAGCCTTACTCACAGCCTTGGCAACCATCTTTTCCTTCGAGACAATTGACACTCGCTTGTTTTTCTCCAAGAGAGCCTCTTTTTGGCACACGAAGTGCATTTTGCGGTCATCATCTTCAACTTAGCCTCACAAAGGGCAAGATCAATTTCCCGCTTCTCCGTGTTCTTCTCCATTTAAGTAAGGGACGCGATGAGGTCATCCTAGAAACGATTGTTCCATGCAGAAAAAGACGAAGGCACCTCAACACGACGAGCCCCGTACTAGCCAACCAAGTGAGTTATAGTCCCAACGATTTGAATCAAATGAATAAACAATAGTGAAAACAAAGAAAAGAAAGAAAGCGATGACCAAAAAGGCAACAAAAACCGTACCGAACCAAGATCAGACATAGCTTCCTCAAACTGCGTTTTCTCTGCACTTTCTAAGAGAAACAAAATTGGGAAGTCTTCAGGAACACCCAAGCGTCGAATGCCATCTAAGGAATACACTCATAAGTGGGTGAGTCAAAAACCTCCATATGTCACTTTATCTCACAACGCCCTAGATCGTTGCAAGCATGCTTAGAAGAAGGTTCTTCAACACGAGTCATCAGACACTCACGAGGACCCTCTGCACCTAAGTCAACAATCACCTCATAGCTTGAAGGGTGAGCATCGTGCAGGGTTCTAGAGCACATGCAACAATGCCTAGAGTCGGACGAGTGACATGGATGTCTTGAAAGAAAAGAACAATTGACACAAATATTGTATTTGAAAATGCACTAAAAGTTAGAGATTAACATCAATAGAATATACATCCATGACGCTCTAAACGAGTCGAAGAGCAGAACAGAGACCGGGAAAGACCACCGACCATGAGTGTGGAAGCTGAGGGGAAATTGGCATAACAGATCCTCTCAGCAAAAAAAGAATGTCAAGCACAGTCACCCTTCTTAAGCTTAGACATAATTTTTTCACTCCGGGCATCGTAAATCTCGAAAATACCTACGAAACATAAAAAAATAAAAATGAATAACAGATAGGACACATAAAGAGAAGAAAGAGTAGAATCTTCAAACTCAAAAGCCCAGTCGAGCACTCCGCCCCATTGAGAAAGAACCACGTCGAAAGGACATTTTCCCAAGAGTAGCGGAGGAATTATGGAACCAAACCCCTTTTTCTTTCCAATTACCATCACACTCCGGAGTACCCGTAATCCAACGAAGGCGGGAAGTACAATAGCAAGGATAACTATCACCTTGGTGTTTGCGCATGAGAACTGGGCAAAAAAGGAGTAAAGAGCCAGTTGCTGATGAAGGAGAAAATGATACATCTGACCCAAAGCGATATGAAGTTTCCACGGGAGCAAAAGAATACACTCAGGAATCGGAAATGAAATCCATACAGGTCGAAGTAGTCTGGAGAAGTCCAAATGTGCATCTCCGGTATAAATTTTGGAGGAGAACTCAGAAAATTAATATCAGGAAAGTTGTCACAGTGAGACCGAAATTGGTCCAAATGCAGTGGAGTCATTCTCCGACCACGCCTAGGGAAGTAACGCGGAACAATTGGAGATGAGTCGGAAGACATTCTTAAAGTGTAGACAGATAATTCACAAAGAAGAACTCAAAAAAAATTTATAAAGAAATTCGCTAAAGAAAGAGAAAAGAAAATAAAAAAAGAGTGATAATATTTGGAGTGATTACCTATAAGAAACGACGGAAGTTAAAGCGTGAGGGGATGGTGAAGCAACTATTGCAGCCGGCACGACATGAGTATTTAGGAATACACTAACCCACGCGCTTTATATGCACACGCAAGCAAGAGTGACCATCGATTTAATGGCAAAGGGAGATCCGACCGTCAATTTTGAAAGAGGAAAATTTCCGATTTCGAGACAAACAAAAATAAGAAAAAAAAAATGAATCACTTTCTTATTCTTCAACGTTCAGATAAGGAAGCTGTGGTGAGGGTTATTGTTGATGGTTAACTGTGAAATCGTCCAGGTCCACAAAACAAAATAAAGAGGATTCAAAACAAGTCTAATACTAAAATAGAAATGCATACGAAATAATTCTGGAAAGAATCCCAATTCACCAAAGTTATATATTAGATCTTATCGATTTTACTGTTTTCAACAAATTTTTCAACAAACAAGTGTGCATTTAAAATGGCGTGGCTTTGTGGAAATAAAATAAAATAAAATCACAATATTAAGTAATTTATATTAAAAAAAAAAAACTAATGGAAGCGAGAATATATAGAGCATCTCGACAACGTACGACTACATAAATCTAATTGTAATCTTCTATTTATCTTACCATTTTGTTGTTTATGATTATTATATGTTCATCAATATAATTTTAAAATGATTTTAGACATTACGCCAAAAAACAGAGAAGGCATGATAGTCACAATAGTAAAGAAATGCCATCACATTTGAATGTTCAACAAGACCTTTCGATTTCGTGCTCTCCAAAAAATCAAAGACTTCTTTTACCAAAAAAAAAAAAAAAAAAAAAAAANAAAAAAAAAAAAAACACAAAGACTTTTCTAATTATTTAATCTCAAAAGATAACAACGAATTTTCCCACGGTCACAAATGATTCTACGTCCACAAAAAAATTAAAAAGATTTGTGTGATCTTTGTGTTATATTCATTGACTATTTGACATTTATATAATTTTTGAAAGTGTAATATTATATATAGTTATATACATATACTAAAAACAGCTCTATCATTATCTCATGAGCTGATTTTGATAAATATAAAAATATAATAAAAATAAAAATTCCACCAAACCCAATCCGTGCAAAACAATGAAACAGGTGTTGTGTTGCAATTCGTCCGCGGCTTCATCAACCCTTTTGGAATCAAAAGTTAAATCTTAAAATTATCAATCCCCAGAAAATCTACATGGTTCCTCCATTGTTTGGTTATTTTCTTTCGAGGTAATAACGCGTTTAATCTTCTTATCAAATCAATAACGACGAAACCTTTGACGATTCTTCGTGAATCACACCACCGGGTCAATCGACTCGTTTACTTTTCTTCGGTCTTCTCTCTACAGTGTCTTATTATATATCTTTGATATTTCCGCAGCAATAATGGTACAGATACAGAACATTACAAATCATTGCTGTTTGAAATTCTTTGTCTGAATAAAATAAATACCTAAGTCCAGAAGCTCTTGGGTTCGAGAAGTTTTTTCCTTTTTTTCTGATTAGGTGAGATTTAATGTGAAAAGGGATCTAGATTCGTTGAATTTCAGAAGGGTTTATGGTTCAGGGTTTTTGAGCAACTTCTGTTTTATTAGCTTCATTGTTAAGCAGTGTTTGATTTTTGGGGATTTCTCTCTCACTTTATTTAAGTTCGATGCTTTTTTGGAGGGAATTTTGGGTTTTGGTTTTGAATCTTTCGTTCTAGATTTTATCCACTTTTGATCGAATCTAGTAAGTTCTTCAGGTTCTTAATTCTACTCTATTGGGTACTAAAGTTTTCGAATTGAAGGCCTTTACGTTTGGTTCTTAAAGCTTATGTTTTCTGCTTCTTTTAGAGTGATTGTAAGTTTTTTGTGACACTAGATCAGATCACGGATTTGAGAGTTGCTGTTTTTTCGGGGCTTAAGAACTGAAAGAGTTGTAGTAGAGATGGATGAGAGTAATCATGGAGGTTCATCAAGCTCACTCCCTCCTTTCCTCACCAAAACATATGAGATGGTTGATGATCCTTCATCGGATTCAATCGTCTCGTGGAGTCAGAACAATAAGAGTTTCATCGTTTGGAATCCGCCAGAGTTTTCTACAAACCTTCTTCCGAGATTCTTCAAGCACAACAACTTCTCAAGCTTTATCCGTCAGCTTAACACATATGTAAATAAATTCTTTATGCTTTCTGATTGATCAAAGCAATCATCTTCTGGTTTTTTAAGTTTAGATTAGTTTTGTTGCCTTTGTAAACTTGGTTTTTGTTTGTAGGGTTTTAGAAAAGCTGACCCTGAGCAATGGGAGTTTACGAATGATGATTTTGTGAGAGGTCAACCTCACCTTATGAAGAACATTCATAGACGCAAACCTGTTCACAGCCACTCTTTAACGAATTTGCAAGCTCAGCAAAACCCGTTGACGGATTCAGAACGACTAAGAATGAAGAACCAAATCGAGAGATTGACAAAAGAGAAAGAAGGATTGCTTGAAGAGTTAAGGAAACAAGAGGAGGAACGAGAAGGGTTTGAGATGCAAGTTAAAGAGCTTAAAGATCGTTTACAAAACATGGAGAAGCGTCAGAAAACAATGGTTTCATATGTTTCTGAGGTATTGGAAAAACCAGGGCTTGCTTTGAACCTCTCCCCGAGTCTTCCTGAGACAAACGAAAGAAAAAGAAGGTTTCCTAGGCTCGGTTTCTTGCCCGATGAGCCGATGTTGGAAGAGAACCAACCATGTGTGATAATTAGAGAAGAAGATTCTACAAGCCAGTGTTCACACAAAACAGAGCAACAAGTGGAACAGTTAGAGTCATCAATAGCGATTTGGGAGAATCTTGTATCGGATTCTTGTGGGAGTATGGTACAAACAAGAAGCATGATGACACTAGATGTGGATGAATCATCTACTTGTCCAGAAAGCCCTCCACTTTCTTGCATTCACCTAAGTATTGATACACGTCCTCCTTCTCCACGGATCATAGACATGAACTCTGAGCCAGATGTTTCAAAAGAACAGAACACCACCGTTGATGCTGCTGCTGCTCCTCCTCCTCCTCCACCAACAGGAGCAAATGATGTCTTCTGGCAGCAGTTTTTCTCAGAGAATCCTGGCTCAACCGAGCAACGGGAAGTTCAATCAGAGAGGAAAGATGATAAAGCTGATGTTCGTAGTGAGAAATGTTGGTGGGATTCGAGGAATGTAAATACAATCACAGAACAGCTTGGACATCTGACTTCTTCTGACAGAAGTTGATAGTGTCAAGATTAAATTCTAGTCTGTTTTAGTTACTTGTAAAATAGAGTTTTTTTTTTCAGAGTTACTGTCTTCAGTTACAAGTATTTGGATCTGGTACAGCTGTTTCATATCACGTGTATGTACTTTCATAGTTCATTGTAGCAGACAATTCTGTAATATCTATCTTTCAGGACTAGGAGTTTAACTCAAAACACTTTCAAGGGATTCGAACTAAAAGCAGATAGAGATGGTATAGAATGTGGTTGAGGCTTACAAAGTTATCATTTGTGAATTCCCGTTTCTCTAGATGTATTTTCTAAAACCCATAACAAAAAAGAAAAGGAGAGGAGTCATTAATTTAATCATCAAACTAGCTAACATTATGTAATGACATCTGACAAAACTAATATATAAGAGACTTACTAATCTCTTGAATTGATAATCTTCAGAGAAGATATCTGGAATACTCTTGTGGATTCAAATAAAGAAACTGTTGCTGCTCTGACTCCACGAGATAATTGCATCCAATGAAGAAGGAACATCCACTGTCTCGTATGCTTTGGCGAGGAACAAAAAATAGTGAGCTTGATAAACTAACCATCAGACACTCTTGCTCTCCCAGAAGCTTCTCCTCGAACGCTTCCCTTTTTATGACCAAAGCCCTCAAATATATGAACAGTCTTTCTCCTTTAGTTTGAAAACAAACAAAAATCTTCTCCGCTAGTTGTTTTGTGAGAAATTGGAACCTTGAGAATTTTCAGAGCCCTTTAGTTTGATGTTTGATATATTGTTGATAGGTATATTCATCAACGTTATTGCATTAAAAGAATAAGAAGAAGAAAATGAGTGCTTGTTCGTCAACTCCATTGCCGATTCTGTCATTTACAGAGAAAGCTAAATCTCTGTCGGAGATTCAACAAGCTCATGCCTTTATGCTTAAAACCGGTCTTTTCCATGATACGTTTTCTGCGAGTAAGCTTGTTGCCTTTGCTGCAACAAACCCAGAACCCAAAACTGTCTCTTACGCTCACTCCATTTTCAATCGACTCGAGAGCCCTAACGCTTTTACTCACAATTCCGTTATCAGAGCTTATGCTAATAGCTCTACTCCTGAGATTGCTGTATCCTTGTTTCGTGAAATGCTTCTTGGCCCTGTTTTTCCCGATAAGTACAGCTTCACGTTCGTGTTGAAAGCGTGTGCAGCTTTTTGTGGATTTGAAGAAGGAAGGCAAATTCACGGTCTCTTCTTGAAGAGCGATTTGTTGTCTGACCTGTATGTGGATAATACATTAGTTAATGTCTATGGAAGAAGCGGTTACTTCGAAATTGCGCGTAAAGTGCTCGATAGAATGCCTGTGAGAGATGCTGTTTCGTGGAATTCGTTGTTGAGTGCTTATCTTGAGAAGGGTTTAGTAGAAAAAGCTCGTGGATTCTTTGATGAGATGGAGGAACGGAATGTTGAGTCTTGGAATTTTATGATTTCAGGTTATGGAGCTGCGGGATTTGTTAACGAAGCGAAAGAGCTGTTCAATTCAATGCCGGTGAAAGATGTGGTTTCTTGGAACGCAATGGTGACTGCATATGCACATGTTGGTTGCTATGACGATGTTTTAGAGATTTTCAATGAGATGCTTAACAATTCCACAGAGAAACCAGATAATTTTACTTTTGTTAATGTCTTATCTGCTTGTGCTAATCTTGGATCTTTGAGTCAAGGTGAATGGGTACATGCTTACATAGACAAGCATGGGATTGAGATTGAAAGTTTTTTGGCTACAGCTCTTGTGGATATGTATTCGAAGTGCGGGAAAATTGATAAGGCTCTTGAAGTGTTTAGAGCTACTTTAAAGAGAGATGTTAGTACATGGAACTCAATAATTTCGGGTCTAAGCGTCCATGGTCTTGGAAAAGAGGCTTTAGAGATCTTCTCAGAGATGGTGTATGAAGGTTTTAAACCAAACAGTATTACATTTATTGGTGTTCTGTCGGCCTGCAATCATGTTGGGTTGTTAGATCAAGCTCGCAAACTTTTTGAATCAATGAATTGCGTTTACGGGATTAAGCCAAGTATTGAACACTATGGTTGTATGGTGGATTTGCTTGGTCGGATGGGAAAACTTGAGGAAGCGGAAGAACTTGTGAAAGAGATTCCAGAAGATGAGGCTTCTGTTGTACTGGAATCTCTTCTTGGTGCCTGCAACAGGTTTGGTCGAACGGAACAAGCAGAGCTTATAGTAACTCGGTTACTGGCATTGAATCCAAATGAGAGTTCAGGTTATGTTCAGATGGCAAACTTGTATGCCTCTCATGAAAGATGGGATGAGGTTCTGGAGGTGAGAAGAAAGATGAGAGCAGAAAGAATAAACAAGAAGCCTGGATGTAGCGTAATTGAAGTCGACGGGGTTGTCCATGAATTCTTAGCTGGTGAAGGACTCATAAGCGAATAGAACTCGGTAATTTTCTAATATTATATTCGTCTTATTCTGTCAATTTTATAGAACTGTGATCACTTTTACAGGATTTACATCGTAAAAAGTGATTCAGAAATAAGAATAATTAATCATGCACATATCTTTATATCATTATTCTACACCATAATTAATGAAATTTGAATTCATTATGCACCTGCTGAAACACACTGATGATCATGTCATGATATTCAGCTGTATTGAGTCTGAGATAACAAACGAGAAGCTCTTTGAGTTCTTCAGTGTGGTTGATACCATTCTCAATGATCATCTCAATCATGGAATCTCTGAAATCCCTCTGCGGATTGCTCGAGCATTTCACTACTGCAAAGCTTTCATTCCCCGTTCCTCCATCTTCTGTTGCTATAACAAGCTCGTGCTCTCGAGCTCTCAGTTTTGCCTTCTTCATGTCTTCAATAGCTTTAACTCTGCATTTTTCAGATGCTCTTGGTGAAAAAACTCTAACCTTGCTGTTTTCTTTTGTTCCTAATCTGTTTAGCTCCCTTCTTAAGTACAGAGACTTCCTCTGTTGGTCTGCCTTCAGCTTCACTTCTCTTAGTTTCAGCTCCTTAAGCTTTTGCCACTGATGAGCTGGTAGTGTTTCGGTATGACCCAGAATCACTGAATCCGCTCTACTGTAACTTCCTGTACCTGTCCTACTCGTTGTTTTTTTCGCCTTGACCTCTGCATCTTGTTCTGATTTCTTTGGCTTTGGTTCAAGAAGCCTTTGGTCACGTCTCTCACATTTCTGCTTATCCCTGTTCGCTTGAATTCTTGGCGTCATGATCACGGTTCCTTTGTCTTTATCCATTGCCTCTACTTCCAAAAAGCCACACGTCTCTCTTTGGAATTCTCTTACTTTCGTCCTCACACTGCTCATTATCTCTTCAAACTCCATATCTGCAGACCTTGTTGTGGCATTCTCCTTTTCTATTGATACTAGCTGAAAGCTTTTGCTGCTGTCATTTATATCGTTTTGACGTTTAGTAGTACACAAGGAAGATTCTGCCGACATGTTCTGACTAACTTTAATGTCTTGCTTCTTCTCTTTTGCAGGGTTCAAATGAGAACCACCTGACTTTGAAAACCAAGAAACAGGAAGAGCACGAGACAACCCGGAAGAAGAAGACGAAGAAGAAGAAACAGGTTTTTTTCTTCCCCATCTCATCATTCCAAAACAATTGAAAAATATGGAAAAGTTTTGTGTTTTCTCTGTTACCAGTGTTTTTTTTTAAAGCTAGCTGTGAAACACTGATGAAAATGAAGAAATGTATGTAGAGCTTAGGTCTGTAATATAGTTAGGTTGTTGTGTTTAATAGGAAGATGAAGATGTTGTCTTAACGGGTAAAAGCTAGTTGCAGTTTGAAAGGAAAAAAAGAACCAAACCCGCCTGAAGAATCCTGTGACCACTTGTAGCCTAAATAACTTTTTCTTTTATTGGTTCTGTAATCTCTGGGTATGTTCTGGAATTTATGCCAAAGTGGGGGACCGATTTTATCAATCAGAAAAACCAAACTTCATTAATGACAAAGACGTAGGCTCTCTCTGTCTCTCTTTCTCTTATTTTCGGAGTAACGTGACGGACCCAAGAACCACAAGAATCATCCCATCTTTTAGTTTGTAGTAGCTGTCTTCATACCGTATTAGCATTGAGTTCTTAGATCATGGAATCTAGTGGCTTTGCAATGGCTGCATGACTACTACAAACCGTTATCATATTTAGACTCAACCCCCAATCCCAAATTTATCCAACAGAACAGTACTATTGGTACCGGTCCCGGTCTCTCTCTGGTCCTAGTCTAAGAGCTGTGTTTAATCATGAAGACGGTAAAGTTAATGAATTTATTTAGTGTTGTCTCAAAGTTAGAGATTTTGTGAAGCTTTGAGGAAGATGTGGTCCTGTCTTTTAGAAGAACAGCTAGAAATCTCTCCATATGGATATATCACCTACCTTGAGGTATGGTTTGTGTCATCCCCACCAACACGTATATCATTTTGATTTCATTTTTATTATATAGTTTTTGAAAAATCTATATAGTATATACATCAAAATGGGGATAGAAAAGGTTTGTTTTTATTTATTTTTTTGGATTTTGTTGTTTCTCTTATATTGTCAAGACTTGGCATCGAAGCATTCGCCAATTTCAGGCTCTTCTACTTTCTCATCTCAAAAGGAATAAAAGAATAATACCCCATATCGTATTTATTATTTATTTTCTTACCAAAAGGATAAAACATAATTGTAATTATTATTATCTTTTAAGATTTTTTTTCCTTTTTTCTGTATACTAGTCTTAGTACTATCAAATAGGATAAGGCGTTATTATACCATGGCTACTCAAAACTTGGTGATAGCGGTACGATACAAACGCGTTATGTATTATTGATAATAATGAAGATTTCATTGTAACAATTAATGAAAATAGTATATATTCCAAATTATTCTTAGTTATTATTTTTTTTTTAGTCAACAATGATCCTAACCTCAAACTAAAAAGAACTTGGCAAGTTATTATTATTTTTACTAAGATTTAACGACTACATAAAATAAGTAAGTCATCTTTTTATTAACACCACTGTTTTCTTTTTTACCCTTTCATGGGTTCTTAATGCTTAAAGGCGAAAACAGAAAAGAACTTAGGTTGACCCATGATTTATGTTTGTAAACTTTATATATGCAAAGAAACTTATACTAATTAAGAATCTTTTGGAATTCAGGTGATTTAGTGACGCCAAATATATTTACTAGCGTACTCTATTATAATAAAACTGTAGCGTTGAATTATCTGTATACTTTATAATAATATAATAGATATTTAAAAATTTTTATTGGTCGATTTGTATTAGATAATTAATTTGTCTGAATAAAATTTGTTTAAATAATTTGTCACATGATTCGGTTATATCTTTGTCTTTTTGTAGCAATATATTTTTATTGATTTGATTAGTCATATTTGATTGAACCATGATTGGTCGTATTTGAATTTGAACCATAATTTGATTGGTTGTATTTTTGAACCATAATTTAACTACATTTTTTCTAAGTTGTTTTAACAAAATTAGTTTGTTAAGATTATGATAAGATCGCAAGTGGCCTTTAGTTTAATATCAGGTGGTAAGTCCATTAAAGGCAGGTGCACTTGCACGTCGCGGGATTGAGTTCCACCGCCTACATTATGCAGGAACTTGACTAATGGGCCGGCCAGTTGTGGTCCAATATTGACGAAAAAGATTATGATAAGATCCTTAATTAAACAGATTTCGGTTGTTATATTATGATAGAAACATTAATTCAATGATTAACCAAATCTCTATTATAATAAAACTGTAGCAATAAGATTCTCCATATCTTTGTAATAATATAATAGAGATTTTACATCCCTTGATTTGTTTTGATTGGTCGAATTGTTTTAACTAATTAGTTTGTCTTTTTGTTTAGATAAGCTTATTTTTAAAAACTAATTATTTGTTTTAATTCGATTTCAATAATAACATATAATTAAAAAGGAAACTTTAACCAATTAAGATTTGATTTTCATTGGTTTAAAAAGGAGTCTTTAAACAATTAAGATTTGAATTTCGTTTGTTAAAAAATGAAACTTTAACCAGTTAAGATTTGATTTTTGTTGGTTTAAAAAGGAATCTCTAACCAATTAAAATTTAATTTTTGTTGGTTTGATGTATGTTACTAATAATTTATTTACTTAAATATTTTTATAATGATTAAAAAAATTATAATCTCTATATATAATAAAACCATAACGTTAACAGATTCACACATTTTATAATAATAAAAACAATTTTTTATCTCTTGATTAGATTTGATAATATTCTTTAACAGATTATTATTATCTCTTTATAAGATTTGATAAGATTATTTAACTGATTTTCTACATAATATTATTAGTTTGTTGATGATATATATATATACACATATATATTTTAAAAAAAACATTCTTAAGTTTTGAGTATTAGACTATTCAGTTATTATCAATTTTAAATATTGGACAACTCAAATCTTTTGAAACTAATGGTGGAGTCTTCATTTGAAGTCTCCGCCTGTTTTTTTTTTCTTTTATCAAACAAGAATGAGAAGACTTCATTTGAAGTATCTTTTCCAAATCTAGAAAATAGTCAAATGCAAAACTAACCTCTACGTTGACTTGGAGACTTCAGATGAAGTTTACTACGTGTGGAGACTTCATTTGAAGTCTCTTGTCTGCAAATTTCGAAATTTGCAAGAAGTAGCTAAATATGAGTTAGTTATTATAGTTATCTTATTTAAACGCCCAAATAGCGGAAATAAACCGTTACTTATTGCTTATACTCCTTAAATGGACCAAAAAACATAAGCTTTAAGAATTTTGAAATGGCAAAATGAAAATTAGAGAGTTTTTTGGAGAGAAATGAAGATAAAATAGAAGATAATGTGGTTATAGGTTGGGAAGAAGCATTTTAGATCGAAAATGAAGAGATATACTAGCATTTAGAACTTGGTTTTGGTTGGTAATGGTGGTTGGAAAAATTGAAGAAGAATGACATTTTCGTAAATATTGAGGTTTTTATTGATATTTTAGTCATTTTGCCTTTTGCTGAAATTTTTTTTAAAAAAATGATAAAACTAATGACATTTTGCGAAATTATACGAAGAAATAGGGATAATTTGTAAAGGCTTAAAGAGAGAAAATTTAGTGAGATTACCCATTGACTTTAGTCAATGGGTTATTTTAGAAAGAAACCCTTAATTTAATAGAAAATCATTTATAACACACATAAAATAAGAAATATTAATTTATATACGAATTCTTTAAGTTTATATCCTCACATAATAATATAATATGTATTTATATATATTTTTAGTGCTAATACAAATAGATATATTATATAGATAATATGCAATAATGATAAAACTATGTAATTTTATATTTAATAAATAAAGTGTTAATGAGATGAAATAAAAAAAATTAAAAACTAAATGTTGCTAACATTAAATTTCAAAAGTATATATTTAAAATATATTAAACCTTTAAAACTTTTATTAAAGATTAAAAATTAGAATAATTTTTAAATACAAGTTTATATTACTAAATGAACAGTTATTCATTCATTACCTAAATAATTACATGTTTACAAATCTAAATGTACATGGAACTAAAAGTCTAAATGAATATGGGTTTAAAACCCTAAATGAATACGGGTCAAGAAACTTAATTAAATATAACTCTAAAAACAGTTTGAATATGTGTCTAAAAACTTTTATGACACGAGTTAAAAAAGTTTATATACGGAAATCGTAATGCATCAAAACCTCAACCAAGAGAGATCAAAGAATATATTTCGTGTACAACACTGATCATCACTATAAATTATTGATTAATTTTTAGTTTATATATCAAATATATATATATATATGATTAATAAATTTATATATAAAATCAAACATGTGCATAGCACGGGACATCATCCAGTAATATTAATAATCACTCTCAATAATCACTATTAATACTAACAATATTTAGAAATATAACAAAACAAAACAAAAATTGTTCACACGTATTAGATCACATCATAATCTCCTAATTTTATTTGTTTATATACTTAGTATTTTAAATATAAGAGGATAATCTATTAATACAAACAAAATTTTGAATACAAACAAATCATTATTAATCTATAAGAATATAGACACATTAATATATTATAAGTTCACATACTATTATATATAGTTTATGTTTAAAATAGTTTATATATTGAAATAATAGATAAAATATATCCATAATACAAACCCAATATTAATTTATTAAAATCATTCTTTACTTTTGTACATTCAAATCATTATTTTGAACTATAAGTGCAATTTTTCACCAAAGACCTAGCCGCCGTTAAATCCAAATCGGCTTTGAAGCTCGGTCGTCAGTGGCTCACATAGCACCGACGACCCTCTGTTTTCACTCAGTTAGCACGTAGTTTTCTTGTCTTCATAAGAAACTTAGTTGTAGTCGCCGATGGGAGAGATCTTCAGATAACCTTTAGCCAACGGAGGTTGTTTGTTCGGTGGTCATTCACCGGAGGTGTCGTGATTAGTGTCTTAGAGGTTCAGATGGCTCGTGAGGGATCTTTTGCTCTGGTCTTTCCAGATCTGGTGAGGATTATGATTTATTCTTGGCTGTACGGCGTTTGGAGTTAGCCGCTACAAGTCTCATCAATGGTCATAGTCATCTTGGTGGAGCAGGTGATCCACGATCTGCAGAGATTTTTGGCTCTCCTTCTTCCTTCACATTTGGTTATTGGGGTATAAGAGTATCATCCTTCGTTTGTGTTGATCTTGAATTAGTTAAGTTATGTTAAGTTCGGTTTCTCCTCTTCCCGTAGAAATTTCATCTTTAGGGATAGATGAATCTTTAGGGTGGGATCTTTCTTCCCCAATGTTAGTAAAATCGATTTTAGGTTGATTGGTTGGTATGGTGCAGTCATCGATTGTTGACTCGTTGAGTGGGTTCTTGGTAACTATCTCATCGAGAAATTGTTGACATAGGCAAGTTTAAAGATCAAGACTCTTCATTTTCGGAGATAGCCAGACATTGTATCTTCAAGTTATCACTTATAAGTTTGAAGCCCGTCTTCGAAGTTGGTTGTGCGGGAAACTCCTTTGGTGGTCTTCGTAAGACTTGAAACATGTTGCGAATGGTAATTTCAATGGATCGTCAAAATCTCTTCCTTTTCTAGTTTTAGGATTGAGAGTATCTATTGTTCACCTGTGTTTATTGTAACTGTCTGTTATTTGTAACATTTTCAATCCAATGATCTTAAGTGAAAAAATAAAAATCATTATTTTGACATATTGAATTAATAGTTAAAAATATAGATTATATATTAAAATAATATAAAAATAAATTTAGAATACAAACACGTTACGAATCTATTAAAATTATAATTTTATACTCTAGAAACAATAGTTGATATACACTTTATATATCAAAATTTATAGAATATATAACAAATATCCACATTATAAATAAGTTATCTAAATATGATGATCATTATAAACGGTTAATTATATCTTATTGTTGCTAATATATATATATTTAAAAAATTAATTTTTTTTTTGTCAATAAAAATTCTTAAATTTTGAGTATTAGTCTATTCAGTTATTATTAATTTTTAAATATTGGACAACTCAAAGGAGGGAGACTAACCTCCAAGAAAACAACGATCTGCCCATTGGATCGCCTTTGAACTCTGCTCAAACTCAAGGGGAGAACCGAGAGAACTCTCGCGAGACTACTGAACTCCCTGGTCCGCCTCAAGGACCATATTCGATTGAAGGTCTAGTGCACAACAGGATAGCGCAATACGAAGCTTATAACCGAAGAAACTCGGAAAGACTCAATAGGATTGAGTCTCGACTAAACGGATGCAGTCTCCCGACTACACAAAACATCAAAATGGACGCATGAGTGATTGCTAGTGTCCAGAGAAATCTATTCGGAGAAGTACCAAGTCCGAACACAGCCAACGTAGTCGAACATGAGGAACTCGCAACTCAACGCATGCTGGGACAGCAAGCATCAACCATGATGGATGCAATGGTGGTGAATAAGATGATGGAAGACATGAGGTCACAATTCCATCAAGCTACTAGCTCAGCACCGGAGATTGGAAGAATTTTAGCCCAAGTTTGGAACTCGCCTTTCGCGCCAAGGCCAAACACTACCTCGGACGCCCTATGCAGAGCAGCAAGACATGCATAATATATAGAAGAGAGGCAAATTCTCTCTAGAACACAAAGGACTCACCGAGACATTAGAGCTAAAGAGTCAAAGGATGAGCACCAAGAGCCGAGACAGCATAACTGAAAAGGAAAATTCAACTCGGTTCCAGCTTTCTAAGTCGGCGAGACTGGAAACCTGACACGAAGAAAGCCATTCAAAAACACGTACAACCGGAGCGAGTATTGTGCCTTTCACGACAGAACCGGTCACTCCACTTCAAAGTGCAAACAGTTGCAAGAGTTACTCGCCGAGAAATACAGCAAGGGAGAAGTCAAACTCTCGGAAGAGGAAGCCGAGAAGTTTAAAGCATAGAAAAGAAAAGAAGCTGAGTTGCGAGAAGCAGCAAGCAAAGTGGTAGGACAAAGCAACGACGCTAAAGAGAACCAAAACGGCAAAAACAAGATGAAGACGCCGAAGAACGGAGTCCGCAAGAGTAAACATCCACGTAATCATGGGAGGATTGCAATTCTGTGATGACACCATATGATCGATCAAAAGGTATGAATGAAAGGTCGTAGCAGCGTTTAATCTAGAACAAGACAAAGAAAGGTTTGGGACAGTGAATTCGGAGGTTACGTTCACGGCAAAAGATACGGAAGGAGTGATCTTCCCTCACAATGACCCACTAGTCATAAAGTTACGAGTAGCTGACTACGATATATCTCAGATTCTCATTGACACTGGAAATTCAGTAGATCTGATCTTCAAAGAAACATTAGACAAAATGGCATTACTAGACCTCAGGCTTAAACCAGTGGATAGAACGTTGACTGCATTCGATGGAAGTGCAATCAACGGAATCGAAACTGTTAAGTTGGCAATCTGAGTTGTCGAAATTACAAGATGGGTTAAGTTCTTGGTGGTAGATAAACCACCAATTTATAACATAATCCTTGGCACACCGTGGATACACGCAATGCAAGCAATCCTGTCAACCTATCACCAGTGCGTGAAGATCCCAACGAGCAAAGGAGTCTATACGTTGTGAGGTGACCAAAAGATGTCTCAGACTTGTTTCATCGCCGAGTTAAAACTCCGCAACAAGTCTTGTATGATCACGGCGACCGTAAAAGAAAAATCATTATCGAAAACTCCTGTTCCAGAGAAGCCGAATCAGTCAAATATTGAACTCGTCAACATTGACCTAACAGACCCCTCTAAGTGCATAAGCATTGAGATCAACTTGAGCAAACTAATATGGGAAAAGTTAATCCATTTTTAAAGTAGAATGTCACAACTTTTGTATGGACCGTCAAAGATACGCTTGGAATCAACTCGAAGATAGCAAGTCATAGACTGAATGTCGATTCGACGTATAAGCCAATCAATCAAAAGAGAAGAAAGCATGGACCAGAAAGGTGCAAAGCCGTAATTGACGAAGTCAAAAATTGGCCGATGCTGGATCTATTGTCGAGGTCCAGTTCCCAGATTGGTTAGCTAACCCTGTATTCGTTCCCAAGAAGAATGGGAAATGGCGAGTCTGCATGGATTTCATTGATCTCAACAAAGCATGTCCCAAGGATAGTTTCCCACTTCCAAACATCGACTGAATCGTCGAAGCAACGGCCGGAAATGAACTGTTTTCATTTATGGATGCATTCTCGGGATATATCCAAATCTGAATGCACCCAGAGGATATGGAAAAGACATCACTCATCATAGAGGGAGGGACTTATTGCTACAGAGTATTGCAATTCAGCTTTAAAAATGCGGGAGCAAGCTTTAAGCGCTTGGTCAACAAAATGTTTGCAGAACAACTCGGGCAACAATGGAGGTTTACATAGATGACATGCTAGTCAAGTCGTTAAAAGTGGAAGACCACGTTGACCATTTAACGAGATGCTTCCAGATGTTGAACGAATACCAGATGAAACTTAACCAGGCGAAATGCACTTTCGGAGTAACTTCGGGAGAATTCCTTGGATACATAGTTACTCAAAGGGGGATCAAGGCTAACCCCAAGCAGATAAAGGCAATTCAAGAACTACTTTCTCTGAAGAACAAACGAGAAGTTCAACGACTAACTAGCCGAATAGCAGCATTAAACTGATTCATCTCACGCTCTACGGATAAGTGTCTCCTATTTTACAGCCTATTACGAGAAAACAAAGAGTTCAAGTGGGACGAAAAGTACGAGAACGCCTTTTTTGAATTAAAAGAGTATCTATCAGCTTCGCCGATTCTTGCAAAATCCAAAGATGGAGAGCCACTATACTTATACATAGCGGTCTCAGCATCAGCGGTAAGTAGTGTGCTAGTCCAAGACAACAGAGGGACTCAACACCCAATCTTTTATACGAGCAAGTCTTTGGATGGGGCTGAGTCATGATACCCGACTACGGAAAAACTTGCGTTAGCGGCAGTAACCTCTACAAGAAAGTTACGCCCTTATTTCCAGTCACATACTATCATAGTATTGACTAATCACCCACTACGAACAATTCTGCATAGCCCAAACCAATCTGGAAGGTTAACCAAGTGGGCCATCGAGTTAAGTGAATACGATATCGAATACAAGGGGAGAACGAGTGCAAAATCTCAAATGTTACCAGATTTCTTGATTGAATTAGCACCCAAATTAGAGCTATTTGAGTCAGAAAAGAAGCTTAAAACTTGGAAGATCTACGTGGACGGATCGTCATCACAGCATGGTTCCGGAGTCAGAATCCGACTTGAGACTCCGACATGAGAGATCCTAGAATAGTCTTTCCAACTTGCATTGCCGGCATCAAACTATGAAGCCGAATACGAAGCACTAATCGTAGGGATCAAGTTGGCAAAAGAAGTTGGGGCCACGGAAATAGAATGCTATTGTGATTCACAACTAGTAGTGAATCAGGTGAATGGAGGCTACGACACCAAAAATGAGTGAATGGAAGCGTACCTCAAAGTTATCAAAGAGTTGACAAAGGATATCAAGTTCCAAGTCAACAAAATCTCCAAGTTTGAAAACACTTCAGCCGCGCCTTAGCAGCTCTGGCATCCACGACTGACCCCATCCAAAGAAGAATTATTCCAGTAGAAAGTATTGATCGTCCAAGCATAACGCTACCGAAAGGAGATGATGAACTTGTATCGCCAATCACCGACAATGTAAATGATTCGGATACCGAAATGCAAGATGCAGAGCAAGTGGACGAACAGAAAGCTGACTGGCGAGACGAGATACTTGAGTATATCGCAGATGGAAAAGTTCCAAAGGATAGATGGGCAGCACGTCGACTAAAGGCTAGATGTGCACCTTACGCCCAAGTCAACGAAAAATTACTTCGTCGAAGTACGAACAGAATCTTCCTAACTTGTATTCATGGCGATGAAGTCAACGAGATCATCAAAAGGACGCATGATGGAGCTAGTGGGAACTAAAACGGTGGTAGAACACTCGTACAAAAAATCTGAACCCTCGGATACTATTGGCCGACAATGGCTAAGGATTGTGCACAATATGCAACAAAGTGCGGTAAGTGTCAACGACATGGACATGCTATCCATGCTCCAACTGAAGAGTTAACATCGACAATAATGCCATATCCATTTATGCGATGGGCGATTAATATAGTCGGGCCGTTACCGGCATCTCGGCAAAAGCCCTTCATGCTTATCATGACCGATTAGTTTTCGAAATGGGTTGAAGTTGAATCTTACTCGCATATCAAAGACAGAGATGTGGTAAAATTCGTATAGAAGAATGTCATCTGTAATCATGGACTACCTTACGAGATCGTGATAGACAACGGATCTCAGTTCATTTCGGCAAAATTCACTAATTTTTGCTCTAAGTGGAACATCCGAGTAAACAAGTCCACTCCAAGGAATCCACAAGGAAACGGACTAGCTGAAGCTACAAACAAGCAGATACTAGATGGTATAAAGAAAAGGCTAACATAAATGAAAGGAAATTGGGTTGCCGAGTTGGATGGAGTACTTTGGTCACACCGAACGACAGCAAAACGCCCAACATGACAAACTCCTTTTTCCTTATCACATGGAATGGAAGCAATGGCTCCAGCTAAATTTGTGATCACAACTTTACGTAGAGAACGCTTCCCCAGAAACGAAAGCTCCAACAATGAGGCAATAGGAGAAAGCCTTGACGACTTGGAAGAAGAATGCGATGAAGCACTTCTCCGAGTTCAAAACTATTAGCAACAAGCGGCAAAATACTACAATAGAAAAGTTTGAGGATGACACTTTGCAGTAGGAGACCTGGTTCTCCGAAAAGTGTTCGAGAATACAGCAAAATTTAACACCGAAAAATTGGGTGCCAACTGGGAAGGCCCATACATCGTTTGTGAAGTTGTAAAACCAGGAGTTTACAAAATTGCAACAATGGAAGGCGAGATGATTCCAAGGATTTGGAATTCCATCAACTTAAAGCGATACTACCACTGATGACTTGCTAACTCGGCAACTTGGATGCATTATTTGACGTATCTGTACTTAAAAAAAACAAATAAAATAAGCATGTAATTAGAACTATGTCTTGGCTTGATCCCTGCGGAGTACACCCTAACTTTTGAAAAGATGAGTTCGGATTCTCGCAAAAAACGAAACCGAGTCTTAAAAACTCTCGCGTAAATATCCGAAGCCGAGTCTTAAAATCTCGTCAAGTCTTAATATTCCGAGCCTTAAAACCTCGCCGAAACAAAACTCTTGAAAATAATAGGGTTAAGTGAAAAGCCCCACTTAAACCGAGACAAAGTTCTCGCGATTTGAGATCTAATTCTTGTATTTGACCGAGATCGCTTTCTCGTTAAAATATTTTTCACATTCAAGAAAAACCCTAAAAGCATAACTTTCTCCAAAGTGATAACATGATTTTTGCACCCCTTTGTGTTATCAAATCCTCATAATACTTGAGGTATCAAACCAATAAGCGTGTTGCTATCACTAAGGGTATTCTTAGGTTATCTAATTCAAGTGCAATCTAGTTTCAGATAAAAAGCTCAAGCAAGCAAAATAGAGCAATGATCATAAAAACAGAGCGACGAACAGAAAACAGAGCAATGACTAAAATCAAAATAAGATTGACAGAACTAAGCAGTAAACATAATCAAAAGGGGTCTTGAGGAGCTAGGGTCAACAATCTTAGCAAACTTAGTGACAAACTTCTTATCCAACAACCTAATGGATGATCTCTAGGCCATAGATAACAACATCAATCAGATTCATTCTCATGAAATCTAACCTTTCCTTAGCTACAACCAAAGCAATTCTCATGGTGATCACAATAAGAGAAGCAATAAGAACTATCTATCTAGCCTAACCAGCACCCTAAGCAACTAATTTCTTAGGCAAAAGGAGCAGATTCCAAGTCTAGTAACTATCTAGCATGTCTACAAACACCTTGTGTGCATGAATGCATAAAATCAGATTTCACATGACCATAATTAAATAGGCATTAAGTACACATAGATTGGAGAGATCTAGCATGAATAACCTTGGATAAGCAATCAGATCACTAGATCTACTAAGGTCTAGCCTATCTCCTCAATTCCCCTAAGCTAACTACTCAATGTTCATTGAAATTAACTCAAACCCAGAAAATGAAATAAAGTGCATGATTAGAAAAAGCATAGAAAGATAAGCGAGATTTATTAAACAACCTAAATTTAAAACTCAATCAATCATTCAGGATCTAATCATTAAACCATGAACAAAAGAGAGAAAACTACAATTTCAATTCTCAAATCTGGAAAATAAAACGTAGATGCTATTTTTTAGGGGTTAAAGGGCTATTTTTAGTCCAAAAAGCCCAACCTTAGAAAGGTCAACGCAAAGAAAAAGTTAACAAAATAAAATTCTGGAAGGCTAACTCGCTCTGACGGCAAGTTGGACAGGCGAGTAGGTGAAATCCCATCTTCTGAGTTATCACTCGCCAAGGTTCTGGAGAGTCAGGGGCGAGTCATTATTTATGCATCTTAGAAATTGGTCCACTCGCTGGTTACTGAGAGTCATACAGGCGAGTCATGCATCTGGGTGTTTTGAACAGGTTCACTCACAGGTCCACTCAGTAGGATGGCGAGTGAGGTGGGCGAGTGGCAGATTTTTCTAGCATAAATTCTTGACTCAGCCTGTTGGAGAGTCGTGAGGGCGAGTTGCACTAAATCTGGCCAAATTTTGCTCCAAAATTGTGTTTCATCCTCAAGTCCAATTCTATGATGCTCCTCACGTCCACTATGCTCCAAAATGATCCAAATAGCTCCAAAAGTACCTAAACAACTCCATATGCAACATGTATGCAATATAAACCTAAGAAAGACTCTAGAATGATGAGAATGCTATGAATATGGATACAATATGAAAAATGCTTCTAAATGTGCTAAAATGCAGACATATCACAAAGGCGGAACTCTCAAAAGGGAAGAACACAACTTCTTTTCTAATTTTTCAAAATTTCTTTTAAAGAACAAAGGATATCATTATGGAGATTATTTCCGAGATCAAACTTCTTAAAAACTTAAACTGAGTCTTAAAATCTCAGCTTTAAGCGCCAAATAATGAAACTTCTTTTCCTAACAAACGGGATCGAACTCTCAAACTTAGGAAAGGAACTTAGCTAAACGCGCAAACAAGAAAAGATATCGGGAGTTAAACTCCATAATTCATCCATCTATTTCATATTTATGAGTCAATTTTTGGCAAAGTTCACAGTTCAAATTTAAAAACAATTCTCATTAAGATAATAATGTTGTATTTCATTACACAAGAAAGCAAAAGTAATTACAAGGCCAAATGACCGACTACAAGAATCAAAGAGACGACTCGAAAGAAACAAAACCACAACTACCATGAATTAAGAGATGACTCTCAAAAAGGCCAATACGCGGTTACAAGAAATTAAAGAGATGAATCTGAAAAATACAAAGATTCAAACAAGAAAAAGATAGATAATCCCTAGTTTCATCATTGCTCTTCGACGCTTCCCCAATCTCGAAAACCGGGTTGCAATGGCATCAACTTCTCTCGACTGACGACTTCCTTTGACTCATTCAACTTGGCAGTCATCAAGTCTGTAACTGCCGCTGGGATGCTCACACCACGGTTGGAAAGCAGTTGGAGAACATTCGTAGACCCAAGATATTGGGTGTACGTCAACCGGGCTTCCAAGTTTAAGTCCAAGTCGTGGAAACGAGCGCCAATTCGGTTGAAACGCTCAGTCAACTAAACATGAAGATCATGGTAGATCTTCTTCTTTTCGTCATTCAAAACCTGACGAAGCCGCAAGTCGAAGTTCTCCTTTATACAATCCAACTCAGATTGCAACCCTTGAAGTTTGTCATTAGCCTTCTCGATAGACTTGAAGGCTTCCCCACGATCGGACTCAGCACATTTGAGCGACTCTGTTAAAGCCGCATTCTGCTCCGTCAGACGAAGAACGTTTTCACGTTCCAGCTTCAACTCGTCTTTTAGATGAGCAGGTTCTTCTTCAGCAGCAGTAACCCGAGATCTAGTCTCCATCCAGCCCGACCAGAGGGGTTAGAATTCCTCCGAACGTTTCCATCCGGGTTAGCACAAGATCTTTCTTGATGGGACATAATGCCATTAAGGCAAGCAATAAAGTGTAAGAATTCCAATAAATTTGGTTAAAGAAGATCGACATCAGAATAACAAAACAAATACAAACTTGGAAAAAAAAAACTTACCCAGAATAGCAAATATGTAACCTCTTCATACTCCTCCCGATTCTCCATCCGGTCAGGAGAAGAGACAAGGTCCAGCGTCGTTCTGATATGACACATCAAGTCAGCGTAATCCGTACGAAACTCCTAGATTGACCGTGGGTCGGAGTGATCGTGAGTGAAACAGAAGTCGGGAATTCCCCTACTTCTCCCACGAGAAGCGCCTTAAGCCCCAAAACAAGTAACAAGTCCAAGAGGAGAAATCGTAAAAGGTTCCACCCTGGGCCTTTTGGAAGATCGCGAAGTTCCGCGACCAGAAGACGAAGGGACTTCCACTATGTCCCTAGTTAGAACAGCAGAAGAATGGGTGACTCTAGAAGATCCTTCAGAATGACGAGCGTTTATTCCCTCTAAGGCAACATTTAAACCCTTATTGACATTCGGAAGTTTAAAATCATCAAGACCCATTTTTGAGAATGTTAAAGAAAAAGTGCAAAGAACAAAGAAGGGTTTGAAGTCGGAAGAAAGCTTGAAGAAAACTAAAGAAAGTCGGAGAAAATTTATTGCAAATCAGATGACTGGTAAGAGAAGAGGATGGCGCGGTATTTATGGAAATTTACCAGAAGCCGAAACGACGCCAAACTGTAATAATTACTTACCGGGTGAAAATCGAGGAAACCGCTCAAGTAACCCAATCGCAGACTAAAACGTGGACCGAAGGTTCCAGAAGCAGGTAACTTTCCGACTCAGAAATTCCGACTTAATTTTTCGAGGGCACAATTATTGGAGGTGGATCCGAGATCCTACTTCGGTCCACAGGAAACAATAGGCCCAACACGCTAAGTGTTCAACTCGGAAATAATATCGAAGTCTCAACTCAGATATTCTAATCGACTCGGAAGAATTTCTTCTCGGAAGCGCGCTAAAGCTTGAAGGAAGTCAGACGACACGTCATCAAACGAAGAAATGAAAATTTTCCTATCCGACAAGGAAAATTTCCGAAAATCTAGCTAGAATCTTCTAGATAAGATCAAATCCTGAAAATTGTATATATTCCTTTATTCAATCTACTTTGTAACCGCATCTATGTCCTCTAAATAGAGGAGCGGATCCTCCAAAAAGAGGATCAGCTTTTTGACACACATTAAGCAATAAAATCAACTCGTCAACCATTCCATGCGTAGCACTCTTTCTCTCCAAATCTCTAGAGAATCTTTATCCATTTAGAATAACTACATACATATTTTTCCACGTACTTATTCATCTACTACAAACTTATTTTCCTTGTAAAGTTCAATCAAGGAAGCTATCCAAGGAAGTTGTACATGACTTAGAACTCTCAATTCTGAACAAGTTCAATAAGGAAACAGAACGTTACAATTTGATTATGGCAAACAATGAATTCCCATTCAACCAATATGATCACAATAAAATAGATTCACAAGATACCAAATGTTGAGATCAATATCTATAAATACAAGCCTTATATCGAATAACGACACTAATAGATTATGGTAAGCAAGCTTACAGGTACACAAAGCACAGTTATCTTCTTTCTTGACATCAAACTCAACCAAGTTCGGAATAGCCATCTCCTTAATATAGTTTCTTTTCACCTTATGGTTGTACATACGAACACATCCTAGGATACTATAATGTAGATAGCAACTAAAAGGAAAGGTGTAGTCACAATTAGCCTGAAATCGTTGTACAAATTGGAAACAAGAAAGTTAATAACTAGACCTATTAGCGCCATTCCTTCATCTAATTTCATTTGAACAAGTCATGTCCATGGATTTCCAGAAGCATTAAGCATGTAAAAGACCTAAACTTAACTGAGAGACCTCATAACAAGATGAAATTATAGCACGATCTTAGAATATGTCCAAATAAATCATTCAATCATCGATAAAGAACCAAATAGAAACAGTTTTTGTTTAGTATAGAAACTTTCTTCAAAGAAAATATTATACACAAAGTCATAGAACTCGAAAGTCTTTATTAGTAACGACGTACACTAGTTGTTGATATAAGCACCTGATTCTGTTTCTTGCATCTCTTCCTAAACTCTTTGATAGTTGTTCTAGATGTTACACTTGCAAATGATGTTGTGTTTGTGTTTCTTGTAGCTGAGAACTATGTTTAGAGGTCATCAGAGAATTTTTAATAAAAATGGAGAGCTTAAACAAAGGATCACTTGTGGCTGAGTTTGTGACTTCACTGTTACTGCTTTGAACGTTTGTTGGCTCGTTGTTTAAATTGGGAGAGTCATGGCCTGCTGCGAAACCGAGTCTTGTCACATGTGAAAAGGAGCTTCTTTCTCTGATGGTTGGAGGACTTGATGACATTGGGGCAGAGTTTCCAAGGGCTATACAAGGAAACAATAAAAGCTTTTTGATTAGATCACTAAACCTCCAATCCAATTGAGAGACGAGAGACTCTTACTCTTACTTTCAAAGTCATCTAGGGAAAATGGAGGAAAATCATCATGAGAGGATTGTCCAAAACTGGCCATCATCAATGGCACAAGTTCTGCAGTTGCAGCTACTTCAACTTTGATTTTATTTTTTTTTATCCTAGAAGATGAACATCATATGATTCTTAAAATCATGTTGAAGAAGAATTTTTGATAGACAAGGCAAGGGCACACCTCTTCTCCTGGTTTGAGATTTAAAAGACCCCATGAATAAGCTACAGGATTGATGGCTTCAGTTGCATTTCTTGTGAAAACAATCTCTCTAGTATCGGAAGCATTGATGAAACGAGCAACTTTTTTCAGCCAACTCATATTCATCTGTAGCCTTTGCACTACCGTTAGTAAACAGAAAATGAGCAGGAACCTTATTAGTCAAATGATCACATCCTAATTCGTGATATTTTAACGATAAAAGAGAAAAACAAACACCTTAAATAGTGAATTCCTCGATGAACGTTTGAATTATAGAATTCATAGTAGTTCTGCAAGGCGTCCAATACAGCTGCTGGCTTTTCAGAAGTTACAGCGTCTAAGTACAGAAGCTTAGACCCATTCACTTCCCGAGACTCAATCAAAAATTACAAATGTTTAACTGCTAGATTTTCAATAACATACTTAGTAAGAACATAGCAATGATTTTCTTGAAGAAGAAAAAAATAATAATAATAATAACATAGCAATATCCTCCCATTCAGGTTAAGAACTAAGAGATGGACATGATTTAAGAAATTCAATCAGGTTAAGAGCTTCTCTAAAGTGGAAAAAAAACTGGTGAAGAATTTTAAAATCTTTTCGAACACATAGACTTCAACACATAGCAGGACAAAGCTCAAAGGTAAAATCTGAAATTGTGAGCCTTATCAAGGCAGGCACCACGAACACGAAATTTAAGCATATGTAAAATTGTAACAAGATAAAATTAAAGCGAGATTATTAAAATTTGTCCAAATAAATCAATCAATCAACGATAAAGAACCATATAGAAAAACACTTCAAGTTTTGAATGTAGAGATACTCACAAGGAGAGAAGAATAGAGGGCAACGACAGAAACGACATTGTCAGGGATAACTCATGAAACCGTGTAGCCACAGTGATGAGGATCCCACCATCTCGGCGAGTAAAACCAGTCCGTCTTTCATGTCGTCTCCTCTGCAGAAAAGATGATGTACCCTAACCATTTCATCCTCAAGACGGCTTCCGATGAAGAAGACAATTTTGTAGAACTTTATACTCCGACCCGAAAAATTACGGGTTCAACGAAAGTGAAAGAGACGAGTACACCGAGTTTGAGAAAGAGTAAGAACGTGAAATATTTTAGGGTTCAGTGAAAGAATGAGAGAGACGAGTGCGAGAGTGAAAGAGACGAGTAAAGAAAAATTGAGAAAGAGGAATTATGTAGAAACATAAACCTAATATGATGGGACATAAATAAAGATGAAGTTTTTTTGTTTGTTCATATTAATGGCATTTATTGTAATTAACTGGAAGTCTCAAGAAATATTTTGATATTTTCATACCCAAAAACTTGTGCTATTTCAGTAAATTATATTCTAGTCAATAAGTGTAAATTGTGTTCTATTCTAGTGTATTATCACTATTAATTAATTATTAATAGGAACATAGTATTCCAAATATTTTTGAACAAACATTCCATATTTCAACGAAGAGAAATAAGTCACCCTTTAGTTTTGACTGTTAGAGTTGAATACTTGGGTAGATGCGTTCAACAGACAATTCAATGCTGAACTTTTATTAGCACTGCAAACAGTTCGACATAAAAAATCACTAATAAAAAAAGTGAAACCTAATCTATAATATTAACCACAATCATAAGGTATAAATACTAAGTCATAGTAAATAGTATGAGTTATATAAGCTATAAACCGAAAGTGTGAGTTTTTAGATGACAAAGAGGAGTCACGTGTATGAGTTAATGAAGCAACATGATCATTACTTGAAGTTTGGAGAGGAATGCTACTGGATTTGTTATAAATTTTAATTGAAAATAAGAAGGAATTTTAACAAATTTACTAAGAGAAAAAGGAAAATTCTCTTTTTGATTGATAAGGAGAACATAAGGGAGATTTTAGGTAAAGGGTGTTCGTCTCTTATATCTATAAAAGGAAGAGTCAATTAGGTTTAATACTTAGACTGTAAGTTTTAGAGAAATTATGAATTGAGCCTTGAGCTTTACGTTATCGGTTAGGTTTGAAATAAATTTAAGTTGGTTTCTCGAAGAGATTCCCAACAAGGAATATATCTTTTGTAAGAAAATATTATTTGCTTAATAAATCGTATATCAAAGCGATTTAGTTTGTTGGTTTGTGAATTGTCATTTTCAATTGGTATCAGAGCAGTTCATCGCATACGTTTTTGTTTCAAGGTGTTAAATCCTGAGGACGAGATGGACAATTCACAACAACAACTGTTTGTAGTTGCGAAACTGCTGAAGTTGGATCCAGATAACTATGAACATTGGAAAGTTTATATAGAACAACACATTCAAGGCATTGATGTTGATGCATTGATGACAGTTGAAGAAGGTTGGGAACCTCCAACAATAAAAAACTCGAGTGGTGAGTTTGTTTCGAAACCCAGAAAACAGTGGACTGTTGAAGAAAATACAGAAGCTAAATGAAATTCCAGAGCCTTCTCATGGATCTATAACTCCCTTCACATCAATCAGTTCAAGGATGCAAAAGTGTAAAAGATGTTTGGGATATTCTTCAAGTCAGATTTTAATGAACTAGCAATGTGAAAAGAACTCGGATTGATATATTAGCTTCTAAGTTTGAGAACCTGACAATGGTAGAAGATGACTGTGTTGAGAGTTCAGCAGCAAGCTGTCATCGTAAGTTATAGCCTTGATTATAGGAAAAGCTACAAGGATAAGAAGGTAGTCAAAAAATTTCAGAGATGTCTTCCAGCGAAGTTTCATGGCATCGATCAGCTTTGGAAGTAACTTAGAACTCGAACATGATGAAGTTTGATCAAGTTGTTGGCATGATACATGCCTATGAGTTGTAGATAATTCAGAAACTTGGGATAAGCAAAGGAAAAAACGTAGCTCTTGTAACTGAAAAGGTTCAAAGCAATGAATCAACTCATAACTTGGAAGAGGTTTGATTGTTAAGAAGTGTTTTCAGAATGTTGAAAGAGGACAACGAAAGGAGTTTCAACATTCTAACAAAGATAACCACAAGGTTGACAAACAATGTCTTGAGTGTCAAGGTTACGACCACTTTAAAGCAAAATGTCCTTCAGCCAAGAAGAAGATGGTTATTCAATGCTATGAATGCAAAGGGTTTGGTCACACTAAGAATGAGTGCTACACAAGATCCAGAAAATCTACTATTGCTACATGGAGTGAAAGTGATAGTGATGATGAAAATGAAAACAATATCCTTAATAACTTTGTTGTTTGGCTAGGCATTGTGGAAGAGAATAGTGAAGATGAAGAGGACAACAATGTTTAGATTGCTGATGAAAATGCTGCAGCTGAAGAACAAGAGTGTGATGACGATCTTGATATTACTTCAAAAGATCAGATGGGCTAGTTGGTGACTTCCTTTGTTGAAACTCAAGAAGAAAAAAAGCATTGAAAACAGAAAAACATGTCGCTATAAATAAGCTACAACAAGTTGAGAAAGAACTCATGGATGTCAAAACCAAGAATGTTGAACTCGAAAGCAAACTTTTGAGCAATTGAAGCAAATCAAGATGTTGTCCAGCGGAGCAAAGGATTTAGGCTATCTGTTGACTGTTGGAAGGACATAGAATACAAGTTCTGGTTTGGGTTATAAAGAGAAGGAATCCGCAGTGATGAAGTTTGTGAAGGTTATTGGTTCATTGGAGACTGTAGAACAATTCAAACCTTTAAAGCAAAAAGGAGAAAAACATCATCAACATCAATGACGAAGACTCGGTATTATGGATCAAATTAAAGTCATCAAGTTAAGTGTTGGTATTGTGGAAAAGAAGGGCATATGAGATATCAATGATACAAGCTTTAGTCTAGGGTTCGAAAAATTAGAAGGCAACAAAAGTTCACCTTCAATGGTAAAAATAGAAACCAAATTTGGGTTAAGAAAATGGATTTGTTCTGCAGAGTAGCATTTACATCTGAGAAAGGTGATCATGAAAACTCGATGTGCAAGTGGTACTTTGATAGTGGGTGCTCAAGACATATGAGAGGATATGGAGCTTCATTGCAAAAGCCTGAGACAGTCACAACTGGAAAAGTGACGTTTGGTGATGGTGCAAAAGGAAAAATTTGTGGTAAAGAGACTACGTGTAGTTCAACAGAGCCTGAACTTAGTAATGTTTTCCTTGTTGAAGGATTGAAAGCAAATCTAATTAGCATAAACCAATTGTATGACACAGGATTGGATGTTACCTTTACAAGAATTAAATGTCGAGTTGTTGATGAGAAATGTACTGTTAAAGGGAGTTCGTACCGAGAATGATTGCTACATGTGGGTTCCTTGCTCACAATGCATGGTTGCTAAATCAGAAAGTGAAACACGGATTTCCCATCAACATGAATTTCAGAACGATGGTTGATCTATCCAATAAAGAGATTGTGAGAGGGCTACCCAAGCTAGAAAAATATCAACATTTTGTTTGTGGACCGTGTAGCATGGGCAAACAAGTGAAGACTCAAAATCTGTTCAAGATGTTAAATCCAAGAGTCTGTTGGAGCTTGCTGGTTGTGGTAGATGATTTCAGCAGATATACATGGGTCTGTTTTCTTTGAGAGAAAAGTGAGCCTTTGGACATTTTCAAAATTCTAGCTCTTTCACTTAAGAATGAACGACAGGGTATCAATCTATCAAAAGCAATCATGGTGGAGAATTTGAGAATGATTAATACAACGTTTTTGTTCTAAACAAGATATTGATCATCAATTTTCTGCACCACAAACACCATGTCATAATGGTGTTGTTAAGCACATGAACAGGATGTTGCAGGAAATGGCCAGCACAATGTTGTATGGAAGTAATGCACCAAAACACTTCTGGGCAAAGGTTGTTAACACTGCTTGCTACATCATCAATCGTGTGTACATGCGAAAAAGAACTACAAAGACATCTAATGAGTGATGGAAGGGTAAAACTCCAACAATACATTACTTTCACGTGTTTGGATGTGTTTGGTACATTCTAATTGATAAGGATCATCTTGGAAAGTTTGATTCTCAGAGTGATGAAGGTATGTTTGTTGGTTACTCATGTTCAAGTACAACATATATAGTATACAATCATCGTACTTTAACAGTTCAAGAGACAATGAACATGGTCTTTGATGATGCTTCCATGTTTCGGCTGACGCTTTAGCAACCTGATGAGAATGATGAGTTTCAACAGTCTATAGAATCTAGTTATGATGTTCATTCTTCGAAACCAATTGACGTTCCTCCTCAAGTACATCATAATCACTCCTCTAAAGATGTTATAGGTGAGAGATCCAGGGGGAATACTTACTCGAGGAAAGTAGATTGATCTCAAACAACTTGCTGGGAATGCAGCTTTCGTGGCTTCCAGGGCACATAAGCAAGAAGTTGTTGAATCAATTGAGTATGCTTGTTTTGTGTCTAAAATCGAACCCAAGACATACAAGGAAGCTCTGCTAGATGAATTCTAGATTGCATATATGCAAGAGGAGCTCGGAAACTTCAATAGGCTGAATGTTTGGAATCATGTTCCACGACCCAAAAATGTCAATGTTGTCGGTATCACATGGATCTTCAAGAATAAAATTGACAAGGAAGGAAATGTTGTGAGAAACAAGTCACGGTTTCTGGCCCAAAGTTACTCACAGGCTAAATGTGTTGACTTTGAGGAAACATTTGCACTAGTAGCTCGTTTGGAGTCTATCAGGTTTCTGTTTGAAATGGCATGCAAGATGAGGTTTAACCTATATTAGATGGATGATAAAGTTACGTTTTTGAATGGATTTCTTTAAGACAGAGTTTATGTTGAGCAACCAAAGGGGTTGGCGAAGAGCCAACATCGAGGTGCCAAACCTTCCCATTTAAAGATCCAAAACATCCTAATTATGTTTACAAACTCAATAAGGCACTGTGTGGACTCAAACAAGCACCAATGGCATGTTATAAATGTTTAGCCACATTTTTTATTGAAAATAGGTATACATGTGGAAGTGTGGACAAAATATTGTTTACTCTAAATACTGTCGATGGATTCATAGTGGTACAAATCTATGTTGACGACATAGTATTTGGATCAACCAATTAGAACATGGTTGATGAGTTCGTGGAAGTAATGACTAGAGCATTTGAGATGAGTATGGGTGGTGAATTCACTTATTTTCTAGTAAAACAGATGGCTGATGGGATTTTTGTGAATCAAAGCACGTATGCAAATAATCTGATTCAAAAGTTTGGGATGGAAACCAGCAAGACGGTAAATATTCCTATGGGACCAAACGGAAAGCTTTCCAAAGATGAATCAAGGAAATCTGTAGATGCTACAGCCTACAGAAGTCTGATTGGAGGGTTACTCTACTTGAGAGCATATCGTCTAAATCTCTGTTTTTAAGTAGGTTGTGTGCAAGATTTCAGGCATATCCTAAAGAAAGTCATCTTCAGGCTGCTAAACGTATTCTGAAGTATGTCAATGGAACACTGAACTTTGGAATCTTCTACACGAAGGATACTATGATGCAGATTGGGCTGAGTCTTTGGATGACAGAAAAAACACAAGTTGCAGATGTTTCTTCATGGGAAATAATATGATAGGATGGCTTAGAAAAAAGCGGAATCGTGTCTTCTTGTCAACTGCAGAATCTGAATATATAACTCTGGGTAGCCGTTGTATCCAACTTCTGTGGATGAAACCTATGCCTACTGATTATGATACAATTTCTGAACCTTTGCTTGTTTATTGTGATAATCAAAGTGTCATTAGCATTGCTAAGAATCATGTGCAAAATTCTTGAACTAAGCATATTGACATTCGTCATCATTTTATTTGTGAACTTGTTGAGGAGAAATTGGTTATAATTGATCATGTGAACATTGAATATCACCTAGCTTATTTATTTACAAGACCTCTTGCTTTTAATAATATTCTTGAATTGAGAAATGCAACTGGAAGTTGTGAGTACTAGACGATGTTTTGAGGTTTTGTTGAGCTGATTTGATACTGGAGCTTGTTTCTGGAATAGAATGGCAGACACTTGAAAAACAGACATATATCAGTTTTTATTTGTGAACAAGTGGAAAATAGCTGCATGCTATGCCGTCACAAGATGATCTTTGAGCTGAGATATTATATGTTAGGAGGAGATCAAAGAGCTGAGGAGAGAAGCTGCATATAAGTTGAGAAGTCAAGTGATATTCGTTACACAAATTTCACTTATTTGTGGAATATTTGAATCACTAGATTGAGAATTCAAGTGATATCTTTGATTCAGTTTTATGCAGATGATGAAAGAATCGTACTTGTGATGATCAGCCAAAACACATGATCAAGAAGGGTATATCTACTAACAACAAAGTGATTATGTCAAACTTGTGATGTTGCAACAGTCATATGATCGAGAATGGTACATATATCATCTAAGTATGCAATTGTAACCGTGTATGATGATATGTCTGTATTTTACCCCATCTTAGGTGCATAATTCATCTACATTTCCATGCATTCTCATTGCATTCTCTGCATTTTAGAGTCCTTTTAGATTCATATTGCATACATATTGCATTTGGAGTATCTTAGGTGCCTATGAGCTAAAATTGGGAGCAAATTGAGTGATTTTGGGACAAAAGACAGCAAGGATCAAAGTAAGATGAAGCATTTGGGCAGAAGACCTTGCAAGCTGAAGATACTGGATAACTCGCCACGCACTGGATGAGTGGTGACTCAGAAATAGCTCAAAAAACACAACTCGCCACCCCAACTCGCCACGCACTAGACCAGTGGCCAAATTCCTGAAGACCAAAGACTCAACTCGCCACCCCTTGGCGAGTTGAGGACACCGACCTTGATTTTTAATAACATTTTCTCCTCTTTGACTCTGTTAGGGTTTTGTGTACTAGGCTATAAATACTCCTTTTAGCCCACAAAAACAATTATCTACGTTTTTGCCTCTTTGTTCTTAAGAAAAACACCACAAAACTCTCTATACTTTTGTAATCAGATCTATGGCTTAATTTTAAGTATTTGGCTTTGATTTTTATATCATTCTTCTCATATTATTCTCCTCTTTAAGATTATGCATTTTATTTTATTTTCTGGGTTTATGCATTTTCTTATGAAGTTTGAGTAGATTCACTAGGGTGTTGAGGAATTGAGGTAGATCTATGTGGAACTAGGGAAATCCAGGTTGCTTAAGCTTAGTATTGATAGGATCTCATCAGATTTAGTGATCTTCATGCTTATTTCTTAGTAGCTATTTGACATCTGATTTGTTGCATTCATCCACCCACCAAGTGTTTGATGAAATGATTGACTGAACTAAATTCTGAGATTTTCTTGTCTAGTTTAAGAGATTGACTGTCTAGGCTGATTATTGGCTATTGTGGATTGTTTCTTCATGCTTGCTTGATTATATTTCGCTAATGATGGTTATGTCTGGGTTTAATTATGCAAAGTTCTGTGTTCATGAGAATGACATTGATTGTGTAGAATCCACTGCTTGAGATTGATTCCTGATGGTTTGTTAAGCAATATAAAGTCCCCTAGCTAAGCATAGATCCTTGACCTCACTCCTCAATGCCCAGATCTTTTAATTGTTTGTCACTTTGTTGATGATGTCCTTATTTACTGCTCTTGTTTCTTACTCTGTTTTTTAGTTCATTTCTCTGTTATAGATTTGGCTTGGATTAGTTTGTTGATTGCATTCCTGATTGTTTGCAACAAACCTGGCTGGATTGACACCTATTGTACTGCAATAGATTTGATAGCTAGTTTAGGGTGAAAAATCTTGTTATCATATGACTTTCCAAAAAATTCTAGCTGCCTGATCCGTTTAATATCCTCACCCTTTGAAAAAGGCTTGTGATGAAGGCATGCCAGTGTGAAAGTCTAGCCACAAAGTCTTGATTCTGATCGTACGTCTCAAAAGTAGGGTGCATGTTAGGCTTTCTGGAATATGGGTTTTCTGTGGATGATCAGTCTCAGTGAAAAGTATTTTCATGTTCTTAAACTAATTTTGTGAAAAGCTAAAATGCAATCGTTCACATGGTTAATCATAATTTTGGGTCACTCACGAGTTTGTTTGATGAATAGACTTCTGTTGAAGATGAAAACTATGCTTAAACTCATTTATGCCAAAGTTGGCATGTGTTTGTTTTGATTCATGGTCGTGATTATGTATCTTGGTGCATTAATCGGTCAATTCTAGCGATTAGACAGAAACTTGTTTATTTTTGTCTTGACGTGCACTCAAGTAGGGGGAGATGATAATTTGGATCTAGATGAATCTAGATGTCTATTTAAGGGGAGAAACATTTTAGGGGGAGAACAACTGCATTTGGAAGATTGAAAACTTACACTTGATTGTGCTCAACAGGAACCTGATTGCTGAAAATGCACATCAAGCCGAAAAAGGGAAGATTGAAAGTTTGAGTTTTTGGATGACACGGAGGAGTCACGTGCATGAGTTAATGAAGCTACGTGATCATTACTTGAAGCTTGGATTTGTTAGAGATATAAATTGAAGATAAGAAGGAATCTTAACAAACTTATTAAGAAGAAAAGGAAAATTCTCTTTTTAATAAGGATAATGTGAGAAAGATTTTAGGCAAAGAGTGTTCCTCTCTTGTGTATGTAAAAGTGAGAGTCAATTGTAAACCCAAATTTTTAAGAACTTAGACTGTAAGTTTTAGAGAGATTAGTAAATTGAATCTTGAATTATAGGTTATCGGTAAGGTTTGAAATAGATTTAGATTTCATAAAGAAAATAACTTCCAACAAAGAATATGTCTTTTGTAAAAAAAAGATTATATGCTTGATAATGGACATAACACTTTCATCTTCTGAGTTATAAATAGCATAAGTTATATTGAAGATATTGAAGCCACAAAAGTAGTGAATGAATATACAATTTGGTCTTTGATAAGTTCGGCGACGATCATTCAAAATTTGGAGCATGTACAGAAGTAAAGATCTCAACCTTCTTTACCTCGAATTAGCTCTTACTTATAATTTAACCGTTAAAACTAGACCTGAGATAAAAACCCAAATCGAGTTGTCCAATCCAACTCGAATCGAGATTTGGACAAATCGGTTTGGGTATTTCTTTGGCTCAGGTAATATGGTAAGTGATTTATTGCAAAATTCGGATAGTGATTTGGATCGGGTAGTTTGGGTATTGGATATTACACAATATTCAAATTCAACTGGGTCGGTTCGGATCAGATTTTTTCAGGTTTTTTGCAAAAAAATCCATTTTTTCGGATTTTTTACTTTTTATTCAGGTTAGTTTGATACCATTAAATACTACCCGAATTACCTGATACCCAACCCGATCCGAATTTTTTGGTATTTCAGTTAAGCTCGGTACAATTTCAAAATTTGCTAAATATCCGGATTCCGAATAAACCGACCCAATCCGAGCCGTACTAACCGAACTTGCTAATCCATTTATTTGTGGTAAGAACAGATCCGAAAAAATATAAATGGCGAAGAAGCTACATTAACTATGATTACAGTAAAATCTGCGTATCGACTGATCAAAGAACAAAAGCACCCTTATCTTGATGGAGATCTCGTTGACAGACATTTCCCGCACGACACGAGCTTCAATAACGAATGTGGTCTTGCCCTTCTTCTTCTCACCTTTAACCTCGTGGCCTGTCATTTCAAAGTTAACATTGTTCAATTATTCAAAGCCAAAAAGTTCTGAAATTTACTAAGAGACGGAGGCTTTCGTTTTTTACCTTACGACGTGGACCTCTTGAGGATTTCCAGCATAACAGGCTTCTTGATGTGGGTTCAAGTCTCCTGTAAGATAGAAAAGATTTTACAGATTCGACTCAGCATTTTCTATCTTATAGAAATTGATCTTTTGGGAAGTTTGATAATTTGTTTTGGGATTCTTACAGGTTCTCTTGTTCCAGCTTCTCAGCGATAGACACCGCCTTGCGTTTAGACCAACCGTTTTGAAGGTTGCACCCGTCAGCTTGCTGAATTACATGAGCTAATGAGACCTTACCTCTCACTATGCTTTGGCTCTGGTTCTGACTCTGGCTTGCTTCCAAATGTTTCCTTCTAGCTCTGGCTAAAGCAGAAGAACCAACTCTCTGTGTCCTCTCTTCCTGCTGCTGCTTCTGTTGTTGTTGTTGTCGTCTTTGTCCATTAGATTCTGTAACTTCAACAATCTCACTTCTTCCACTTCCATCAATGTTGTTATCGTGGCCAATGAGTGCTAAGGATGATGGAAGGCTTTTGTCTTGCACAGGTCGGTGATGATACTGCCCGTTGTTTCTTGGGTCTCTCTTTGTCTCGCATCTGATCTCTATTGTGACAGGAGACTCAAGAACCGCCTCAAAAGCTTGCATAATATGGCTACGAAATTTCTCCGCCGTGGATTTGGTTAACGGCGAACTGAACATTAGATGCACAGTAGGAGCTGCCATAAAACCAGAAAACAAAATTTGGCTTCAAAAAGTTTGAGATTCAAGCTTTTTTCTCGTTGCAAATACTTGAAATGCTTCCATCACGATTCAATCATTTGACTACACCAGAAAACTTTAAGCAAGATTTAAGCTTTTTCACTATGAAATGCATTACCTGAACCGAGACTAAGAGAGACGATTCTTCCTTCCTTATAAAGAAACTCTCTCAAATCGTTAACTCGAAGTTTCTCGATAACCTCTAACCAAATTTCATCAACAGCAGGTCGATTTTTTCTACCGTCTCCTCTTCTTCTGTCCAATCCAGAACTTCTTCCCCCTGCTGCATCACTAGAAGGATCCAGATGGTGATCTGAGCTTTCTCTAACTCCATTGTTCTCTAATGGTAATGGACTACGGTCAAAGCTAGTATCTGCAGTGGGCGAACGTTGAAGCAGATAGTTCTGATCGGGAGCCAACTGAAGCAACGCAGCTGTGAGCCAAGTCAGTTTATCGTTTGATACTCTCAGCTGTTTCTCTGCCTCGGATAATGTCTTAAGGGCCTGCCTCAGCTTCTCCATATCTTCCTTAGGTACTAAAAATGGTGAGCAAACAAAAGGTTGAATGAGAACAAAAACAAAAACAAAGCTATTGCAATATAGGTAGGTTGGAAATTGTCAAAACTCACATGGTTGTCGTCGAAAAAACTTCCTTCTATGCCGATCTTTAGTGAAATCATAAGTACCCGCAAGAATATCAGTTATGACCGTTGCAAGCTGTGACATTAAAGCCAGTGGTTCTACACTTGTTTCCATTATTGTTCTCAGATTCTTCACAGTATTTACAGTATCTGCAGATAAAGCTAAATCAAGAAGATCCACTAATTTCTCATCAGAAATAAGCCCAACCTGAAAAGATTAGAAGAGAATTCAATTCAAATCTATAAAAAGAATTCTGATTTTCATTTGTCTTATTGGTGAAACAAGACAGTGCTTACCAGTTCCTGAACTAAAGGAACAGAAATCCTCTGTCCTAACAAACTCAGCTGTTCAAGAGTCATCTCAGCATCTCTTAAGGAACCATCTGATCTTGATGCAATAAGCTTCAATGCATCTTTATCTATCTCAATCTCTTCCTTTGATGCAATCCCTTGCAACAAGTAAACTATATCCGCGTCCTTAAGTTTAGGGAAAAAGAATTTCTGGCACCTCGATATGATCACATGAGGCAAAACATCTAGACTTGAACACACGAGAATAAAGACTACTCGACGTGGCGCTGCTCGATCCACCACTTTCGACAGCGCGTTCCAACAATCAGATGACAAGGTATCGCAATCATCGAATATGAACACACGAGGTGACTGCGATGAAACCATCACATCACCATCGAGTAAATCCATGATGTTCTCGAAGTCATAATTTCCGACAGGACCCACTTCCCGAATGTTCCAGCTTTTACCCATTTCATGTGATACACATGAACTGCAAGTGCCACAAGGCTTTGGGTGTTCCATGGAATGACAACTCAAAGCCCTTGCAAATATTCGAGCGCAAGAGGTCTTTCCGGTTCCATTTGGACCGTGGAAGACATACAAAAGCCCAAGCTTCCTTCTTGCAACTGCATTTGAAAGAGCTTGTACCACCAAATTCTGCCCCACGAGATCCCGGAACGTTTTAGGCGTGTATTTCTCCGTAAGACTCTGATGCTGATGCCGATGGCGAGCATTTCTATGGCTCTTCTTCATGTGTTTTTTATCCCCTGACCTTCCTTCTGAAGCAAGATCAGAATCTTCTTCGTTCTTGAGTAAATTGTCTGCAAAAATCCCTAGCTCCCCTGAGTAATCGTGCACCCAACCTTCATTCTCTGCACTATCAACTAGTAAGGGAAGAGCCTCACCATCAGAACGGATAAAGGAGCTTGAGTCATCATCAGATTGTATCATCATCATATCAGAACCATTTCTCTCATTGATTTCACCTTTCCTTCCTTTCGAGTCAGACATACCACAGGACAAACTCCTACCCGCCTTATCGAGGAAAGTTTTTCCTCGGTGATGAATCCTCGACCAATTAAACGGAATTCCACAAGCCTTATTCATGTTCTGTTCCCCAAATCCCTCTTTGTCTCCCTCATGCTTCTCACCTTGAGGCAATGTGTTAGAAGCAACAGACATCTCACTCTTACCACCACCTGTATCTCCACTCTTACCCCGAACTTTCCTAGTACCTCTAAATTTCCGTCTTTTAGGCCGAATCATTCCACCCGAGCATCCCCGAGTAGAAGTACCAACACCACCACCTCCATACCTTACCCTTGGGCGAACATTAGATGAGACCACATCATCACTGTCACCCACAACAGCCGCGTTTAACTGATCAGACAGTGTCTTTATAATAGCATCATTCATCCTACTAAGCCTCCCACTACCTTTTGATCCAGAATTCCCCGAAGCAACACCATGAGAAACAACCTCATTAACATTATGATAATCATCCCCAACTCTATAACTCTTTCTACTAGATTCTTCTCTCTTCACTCTCCTACCACTATCCCTCTCGCAGCTAACAGGACCCAACCTTTCATCAGAAGGAGTCACTTTAGAAGTCCCAAAGTTCACAACAGGTGAAGAACCACTCAAAGCAGACAACCTACGATTAGACTTCTTTTGATCAACAGATCTTCTTCCTTCCACATGATCTCCTTTCCTCGGAAGCAAATCGATAACCGAAGGTGGCGTATTCCAAGCAGGAGGGCTCGCAGAAGGATCTCTAAGCGAGCGTGACCTTTGGAGAACAATAAGGTCTCTCATTAAGGCACGGTCAGTTAAAACTGGACTCTGCTTATGCATATGGTTCTTCAAGTGAATACAGTTGGTTAAATGGATGTGGTTACGAAGATGCTCACCGATATCTCCATTTGCATCTTTCAGAATTCGATTCCGAGTTGAAGAAGAAGAAGCAACCCTTGTAGTCGTTGTCGTCGTCGTCATTTATTCAGAAGAAGAAGAGCTTTGCCTCTTTCCTCCTCGGAATCTTGCACAAGAACCAAATCGAATGGTATCTCATTTTGTTTCCTTTGGAGGAAAACTTGAAACCAAATCTTCTCAACTTTCCAATTTTTTTGTACAAACTATGGCAATAGCTTTAATGCCACAGATACTTCAATGGAAGAACCCTAAAATTTACACACAAAAAAAAAAGCCCCCCACTTCCAATAAGTTCCCAAATCAATGCTAAATTAGTGAAATTGAAACTCTAGATGGAAAAGAAATATAAAAAAATGGAAGCTTCAAGCTCTGTTACAGGTCAAGGGAAAAAAACGAGGATGCAAAAGCATCAAAATTGGTGCTTCTTATGCAGTAAAGATGAGTACTTGTTCTCATTAATGAAGATGAGTGAGAGAGATAGAGAAATTGATGAGAGTGCAAAAAAAGAGGCAAGTGGGCATCGTTGTTAGTGACCTCATAAGCCACAGGAACAAACAGAAAGCAAAGAAACGGCAGCGTGTTAAAAGCAATCACAGATCTCTCCTCTTTCTTCACCAAACTTTCACATGCAGATTCAGTGAGAACTGATGGATGGGGGTTCTGGAGAAAACGATGGCTTTTGGCAGAGAGCAGAAACCTCCGTTTTGGGTAGAGGGTTTTGTTGTTTTCCTTATTCTAGAGAGAGAGAATTAAAAAGGAATCTTGAGAGAGAAATAAAGGAGGGAGACACATCTGTTGCAGACACGAACACAGATGCATATAATAGGAACAAAGACAATAAAGAAGTGTCTCTTTGTAGGAGAAAAGCATGCAACTGAAATCATGCTCTCTCCTTTTTCCCAATCAATAAAAAAGATTTAAATTCAAACAAAGTTTGCATAATTTTGTGATACTTATGAGATACCAAAAAAGTTACGACCTTTGAGCTAACGCTACTTGGTGAATTTTCGTGCGGATTTAATTGAAAACTAGTCGTTGTAGTTCTTGGCATTTATTTGCTTGTCTATGTTATTTTAGTATTTCGTCGTATTATGATGGGGTAAGATCAAATAAATACTACAAAAAAGACATTAATATTTGAAATAAATTTCTAATATTAGTGCATTTGTTATTGTTTAATTATGAATATGTGGTTAGAGGAGAAGAAGTGATGTCCACTCAAGGTAGTCAGATCTTTCTACTCAACGAAATAGTAATAATCCTAAATAGTGATCATATTTTCCTTCTAACCATGATGAAAAAGAAAGAAAGTAAATTTCGAAAGCTCTTAATTTGTATTCCTCTTTTGTTTAAGTTAAGGTTTCTACTTTCAACCACTAAAAATGGATTTGTCTCATCAGTTCTAAATATGATTAGACGTTAAAAGACATTAAATGACCAGACTAAATAGAGTAAGTCACGGACTATACTCTGTTTTTCTTTTCCTTATATATATATATTTTGGGTTCAAAATATATGTAAGCGGGTAAATTTTAATTTTTAGGTTAGATTATGGTTTGGATCAATAAGCAAAAATAGTAAAATGGTTAGAGTCAAATAAGATTCCAAAGCATCAATTATATAGACAAGAAAGCAAACGACAAAAGAAAGGTAAGCAAAGATAACTATAACGGTCAACGTCAAATCACGTGCGCGCATTGAGACTAAGATCATCATTGAAATCAATTTACTAATTTTTGCTTCGAGAAATTATCACTAATTTTTACATCCTTCATTCCTTCTACACAGTACCGTTTTCAGCTCATCAAAGCCTTTTGACAAATTATAATATATAATATTTAGTGTAATAAGTTTTTAAAGTGATAAATATGTTTTTTTACTGAAAAACTATCTAACATATTATTAACCCTAAAATATAATCATATATGTTACAGAGATTATCCTTAAAAATTGTTTAGACGTAAAATCTTATTTGCTTCGTCGTTCTTACGCTATCCGGGTTTTATGAATGTAAAAAGATGCACTTCTCCTAATAAGACCTCTATTTATAGCTTTAAATTCCCTTTTTGATTGATAAGATTTTGAATTTATTCTTATCAACTTAGGATTTTATCCCGGATTTTTAAGGATTTTCCTGCGGACTTTGGGATATTCTTCCAATCATCTAGAATTCTTCTTATTGGGCCAAAAAAATACTTCTTTTTTCAATAGTCAATTCTAGTTTTAATAATGGGTTGTAAAGGACGAAGCCCACCTCCAACAGTTGTCGCCCCTCAATTCAATGATTGAAGTAAAGTCTTTGAATTTAAATTTACGAGTAAATCCTTCAAAATAATTCAAGTCGACTTTAAACTTTGATTTTTTTGTTTGATTTTCGGATATTTCCTCCTTTTGATCAGATTCTGGGGTTCCTTGTTGTAACTCTCTCATTCTTCTCATTTAGCTTGTTGGATCCTTATAGTTCCCTTCTAATTATTTGGGCCACTTTTCTTGGCCCAAAATTTTCATTCATTTAACTTACTATAAAATGGACTTCTTTCTCATTTTACTTTCCTCTTCTCTTTTTCCCTCATTTGGCAGCTCGGCAAACAGGTTCGGTGGCTTTTACGGGTCCAGTGAGTCTTCTTAGCGCCATCGGGTTCGGCTCGACAAATTTTGTTTTTGCGAGTCCGACCTTGGGGAATTACGGGTTCAGCGAGGATCTTGTTTTTTTGGCGGCTCGGTTCGACGCAATCTTCTTAATCCGACTCGGCTCGTTTCATGTATTCAAGCTTTCCTTCATTACTTATTTTCCATCTTTACTTATTCAATCTCCTTAATCCGGCTCGGCTTGTTTCATGGTCTTCAGCGGAAGTGTTTTTCTTCACTACTTATTGCTTCATTACTTATTTTTGGGTTGAATTTTTCTCTTAATCCGGCTCGGCTTGGTTGTACATTTTAAGCTCTTGTTTTACCGTGTATTTTAAGATTAACTCTTCGAAATCAAAATCTAGTTTGTTGGTCATTAGTTATACGGGCTCGGCTCGTTTCTATTGCTTTAAGTCTTAACTTTTAACTAACTCTTTTTATCTTTGCAAGTTTTCGGCTGATACAGGTTCAACAAACTCCTTTCGCTATTGTTTCTTCGGGCTCGGTTCTAAATTCAATCGGATTCGGCTCTACTTTCTTTATGGGTTCGGCAAAATCGGGTTCGACTCTTCTTTACGGGCTCGGCAAAATCGAGTTCCGCGCTTCTTTACGGACTCAGCAAAATCGTGTTTGGCTCCTCTTTACAGGCTCGACAAAATCTGGTTCGGCTCTTCTTTACGGGCTCGGTAAAATCGAGTTTGGCTCTTCTTTATGGGCTCGGTGAAATCGTGTTCAGCTCTTCATTATGGGCTTGGCGAAATCGGGTTAGATTTTTGGTGATTTGGTGAGACTTAGTTCTCGGCTTCTTTACTCAAGATTGATGGGTTTGGTGTAATTTTCTCTTAACATGTTCGGTTCGGCTTGCTCTTAAACAGGTTCGGTGCAGTTAACTCTTGTCGAGGTCAGTATTTGGTATTTCGTTTATCTCTTTATTGATTAAGTTAAATCATCTCTTCTTTTGCTCAATTTTTTGTTTAAGTAAATACATGAAAGTATTTAGTTTTTAGAGTGTCAACTCATCATGAATCTTTGTAGTAATTTGGCTTTTTGGTCCATAATGGTGGCTCGTTCAATGATGAACGCTTTTGACAACAAAATCTTATCTCGTTATACGGGCTCGACTCATTATATGGGCTCGGCTCGTTATACGGGCTCGGCCCATCTTTTCCTTAGCTGACTTCTTTTGTTCTTGTAGGTTTTGAACCGGTTCTAGTTTTGAGAACTTTTATCTATTTCACATTTGTCTTACGAGGTCATTATCGAGTTTGCCATTTATACCAATTCCATTGGTGCTTTGGGAGGATCGGTTTTCTTGGCTGAGGCACACATTTTATCTCTTAAGGTAACTAATTCATCCTTGTTTACTACAGATCTTATTGATTGTAGTATAAGTCTCACAAAGTAATTGATTTGGTGAGTCCTTCAAGAGTTCTTAATTAGATTGCGGGTTTGCTCTGGTATCCTTTGAGACTTAGTCATTCCTTCTCCGCTATAACAATCGCTCCGCGCATCCTGCTTTAAGGTAAGCCTTATAATCTGCCTTTTGTCAATTTTGGTTTTTCGATTTGTGAGATCTAACGCCCATCTTTTGCTCCTAGATTTTTAGGTTGCTATGTTTGAATAGTCAATTTCATTGGGGTTTAGTGGAAGTGGCTCGTAATTTGAGTCATCTTCGAATTCTAACTCGTCATCGAGTTCCGTTCCGACCGATACTGAGGTTGATGTTGTGTCTCTTCCGAGTGATTTTGTTGCCGTTGGGCTCATATTGCCTTTCAAAACGGCTTCCCATTGCTTATCTTTGATTGTTTTGCAGTTCGTCATCAACTCTCTCCAGATTTATCTCCTGCAAACCTTGCCAATTTTCAAGAATTTAAGGATATTGAGTTGGTTTCGTGGACTAATCTCCTAAGGCAGCACTGAAAGTGGGATATTCCTTGAATCGTCGTAGGTTCAATCCGTTTTTTTATCTTTCTCCTTATATTTTCTAGTATGTAGTTTCCGAACTTTGAATCTTATATAGCTTCCTATAAAAAGATGGGAGAGTCCAAAGATACTCTGAGTTACATGTCTATTCTTGTGAAGGATCTTGCTTTTATTCAGAGCGGAGATAAAGGAAATGCGAAGGAAGTTGGTGCTTTTAATGACAACAGCTGTGACGACCTGATTGGAGGCGAGTCTTCGAGGCCGATTTCCTTTATTCCTCTGCCTGCTACTCTAGTTCCTTCTACACTGACCTCTGTTGACGCGTATATGCCTCTTTCTTCTGTTCCCGTTATGGTACCTCAAGAAGTTGATGCGTCATCGGGTGCAAAAGGGGTTTCTGCAAAATCTCCCAAGGTTATTATTTTTGTTAAGTAAGATTACTATTTTCCACCTTATTCTTTGTGAGAATTTTGCCATTTAAGTTGTTGAGGGAAACTTATGGTTATGATTCTTTGCAAGGAACTGCTCTGAAATCCGCCGAAAAGGTTGGAGAGAAAAGGGGACGTGATGATCCGTCACCTTCTTTGCCGAAGAAACATCAGGCTGCTTCTATTGATCATTCTAAAGATCTCACTTGTTTGGATAAATCTCCTTGTAAGGATATTTGTCCACCTTCTATCAGGGATCATGATGTTATTGCTCACTTCAGCCGATATATTCGTCCTACCAAAGATCCTCTTCCGCCCATGGAAAAGATTTATGAGATGAACGCGTATAAGTCGTACTCCTTTCACGCTTTCCAAGTAAATATATTGGATTATAAATATAAAAAAATCAAATTCTTTATCTTGAATCCTGTTAATTTTTTGCAGGCTACTGGTTACGTCAACATTTTGGGCGAAGCGTATGCACGCAGGTTGGCTGAGTTGGAGAGTTTGAAAGTAACAAAATGAAGAAGTTGTGCGCATTTGGGATCAGGCCTTAGGCGAGTTGGGTGCTTTGAAGGAAAAGATGTGGTTGGGAGCTGCTCTTTCTAAGAAGGAAGTTGTGCTAGGAAATATGTACTCGCGGGCAAAAGGAGCTGATGGAGAGCTTAATAGACTCAAGGCATCCGTTGAATTGGAGAAAACTCGTATTCTGAAAGAAAAGGAGGATGGGATAGCAGCAGTAACGACTCAAGCATCTCTTCAACTCACAAAACTGAAGGATTATTTTGACAAGGAATCCAAAGTATGGGATCTCTATGCGTAAATGAATCAAGTCCGAGGAATTTTGGATTTTCTTCTAGAGCTCAGGTTTGTTATTTTGCATATTACGACTCTTGATTGTGGTGTAACTTTAAATTTTCCGATCTGGATTCATCTTCTGTTTTGCTTCAAGATTTTAGGAACTGAAGTTTCCCAAGCTCTTGAGGCGCGTATTCAGAGTGACTACAAGACTTTTTCTGATCGATATAAGTTTACGGGTGTTACGGTTTCGGATGGTAGTGCTTTTTTGTTCCCGCCTATTTTAGGAGATGGTTCTCTTCCATCGGTTACATCTGGAATTCCCTCTTGGCCCTTATCCTCTAACTCATCCGCATCTGGCCAGCATGGCTCGAACATCGATATTCTTTCTCCAGAGGAGGCTTCTGCGCTGAAGACTGCTCCACAGTTTTAGTTCCTCTTAGTGTTTTGTTTTCCTTCTTTGTTTCTTTTGTTCGTTGTTCAATGTACTTTATTTTGGATATCTTTTGAATGATTTTGACTTTTTCGGACGTACTTTTAATTAATTCAATGGACTTTTTCTGCGACTATTGAATGGTTCTCGTTTTAAATTGAATAGAAGTTCCCTCCCTTATCTTCCTTAGGAACATAAATGTGTGTTTTTTAAATGGTTTTCCTTCAGAAAGTCCGGTCGGATTTGTTTAAAATGAGATGGAAAATCACAGATGGCCACAATAATTTCGATTTGGGGAGTTTTTCCTAAAATCCCAAAAATACTATGACAGCTTGCAAGCAACGCTTGGCAAGACTCATTTCCTTAGATGGAAAACTGGAGATGGCCCTGGCGGATTTTCTTTTGAGGGGTCTACCCTTAAAACTAAAATTCCGAGACAGCTTGCAAGCAATGTTTGGCAAGATTTTTATTTTTTGGAGTTTCAAATATGGTATTTGGCGGATTTCCTTAAAACTAAAAAATTATCGAGATTGATTTCATAAAATGCTTTTCGAGATCCATTTTTTGACTATTGGAGATTTCCTCAGCGGATCTTGTTTCGAGGGGTCTTCCCTTAAAACTAAAATTACCAAGACAGCTTGCAAGCAAAGTTTGGCAAGATATTTCCCTTAAGTTTGAGAACTGGAGATGGCTCAGGCGGATTTTGTCTTGAGAGGTCTTCCCTGGAAATTAAAAATACCGAGACAGCTTGCAAGCAATGCTTAACAAGATTTTTATTATCTTTGTGGGATGATAATACGTTTGAATAGAATATACAAAGAAAAATAATTTTATTAATATAGCTGCACCTAAAAAGAGGTTACTTATGTAGCTTATAGGGATCAAGCCATATCGTAGTTCGCATTACATTGAATTTTTGATGACAAAAGGTAGCTGCGCTTCTTGAGAGACTGCCTACGTACCCCGCAGGGATCAAGCTATTTTTTAGTTATTTACTTACAAGCGGAAACATTGACGTTGGTAAGGAGACTAATAGTAGAACCGTTTAAGGTTGATGGAGGTCCATGAACGCAGTATCATCATGTCTTCCAAGGTCATAAACTCGTAAAACTCCTGGTGTTACAATCTTCGAGATAAAATATGGTTTTTCCCAGTTTGCACCTAATTTTCCTGCGTTTACTTTGGTCGTATTCTACAATACCTTTCTTAAAACAAGGTCTCCTTCAGTGAAATTCCTTCTTTTCACCTTCTTGTTATAATATTTCGCCGCCTTTTGTTGGTAATATTGAAGTCGCATGAGGGCTTATTCATGGTGCTCTTCAAGATCATCTACACAATCTTCCATCATCTCGTCATTTAACTCCGGATGTTGTACAAGCATAGTTCTTCTGAGGCTAGGGATATTAGCTTCAGCCGGTGCTAAAACTTCTACTCCGTGAGCAAGAGACCAAAGTACTCCGTCAAGTTCGTCGGCCCAAAGTCCCTTTTTTTCTTCTAATCGTTTCTTTAGGCTATCGAGTATCGTTTTATTTGTTGCTTAGTCAGATGTTCCAACAAGTGCGGAATCCTTCAAATCGCGAAGATGTGAATTGAGTTTCGTTGTCCGTGACTATTTCGTATGGTAATCCATGTCAGCATATTATGTTTTTCCAAACAAACTAACATCAACATCTTGAATCCTGGAGTATGACTCGGCTTCAACCCATTTGGTAAAATAGTCCATCATGATTAGCAAAAAATGGTTGTGTGACGCCTGAAGTGGTCCGACAATATTCATCACCCATTATATAAAAGGGTAAGGTGCTACACTTGATTTTAAGAATTCCGTCGGCGCATGGATTAGAGGGGCATGACATTGACATTTCTCACATTTCGTAGAAAACTTCTTGCAGTCTACTGCCATGGTCGGCCAAAAATATCCGAGTCAGTGTAATTTCAGGGTTAAAGCTCGTCCACATGAATGATTTCCCCCAGCTCCTTTGTGAACTTCTTGCATTACTTACTCCGCTTCGTTCCATTAAGGCACATTAACAGCACACCTGCAACACTCCTACGCAAAAGTTTTTGGGCCAGTAGAGTATAATGTGTACTTTTAACTTGTAATCATCGAGCCGCCCATCTATCACTCGGTAATTTCCTGTCAGCTATGTTGGCTTTTATTTCTTCCCGTCAATCGGCCATGGGGGCCAATTCTAGATTTTCTATTTGTTCAAGATCAATCACCATACATCGTCCTTTTGGGAGTTGTAAGCTAGGTGCGTTGATACTTTCGACCGGTATGATCCGTCATTGTGTTGAATCTGAGGGCGATACTAATGCTGCTAAAGCATCGGCTGAAGAATTTTTATCATGCAGGATTTTTGTTAAGGCGAAAAATTGAAAATCCTTTGCAATTTCTTGGACTTTTTTCAAGTATGCGTTCACGTGTTTATTTTTGTATCATATTCTTCATTTACTTGGTTGGCAACGAGTTGGGAGTCACAATATGCTTAGATATGTCGGACACCTAATGCTCTTGCCAACCGCAACCTGGTGATGACCGCTTAGTATTCCCCTTCATTATTTGAGGTAGGGACAGATAATTGGAAAGATTGCTCCAAGATTTCATGGTTTGGTGATTCAAGTCATACTCCAATTCCCGATATGTGCAGCGATGTTGTCCGTCGACATGCAATGACCAGTTTTCTTTAATAGCAGGTTTCGTCATTACGATATCTTGTGGAAGTTTAGTTAGAAAATATACCAATACTTGAGATTTTGCGCTTGTTCGTCATTTGTACTCGATGTCATACTCGGTTAATTCTACTCCCCACTTAATCATTCTGCCTGATTAACTTAGACTATGTAGAGTTGTGCGGAGTGGCTGGTTTAAGAGCACGGTGATTGAGTGAGATGGAAATACGGTCTGAGCTTTTATGCAGAAGTTACAACTGCCAATGCTAACTTCTCTGCTGCAGAATACCTTGTTTACACTCCATCCAACGCCTTACTAACATAGAAAATTGGTTTTTGTTCTCTGCGATCTTCCTTAGCGAAAACTCCGCTTACTACCAAACTTGAGACGAATATATAGAGATATAGAATTTCTCCGTCTTCCTGTTTAGCTAGGACTGGTGGTGTAGGGAGGTATTCCTTGAGTTATTTGAAAGTATCTTCATACCTATCAGCTCAATTAAAATGCTTTTTCCCTCAGAGCAGTTGATATAATGGAAGACATTTTGTCCGTAGACTTTCATATAAAATGGTTAAGCGCGGCTATTCGTCTTGTTAGTCATTGCACTTCTCTTGTTTTCCTTGGTGATGGTAAGTTCATCACAGCATCAATGAGTTTTGGATTAGCTTCGATTCCTCTCTTGGTTACGATATGACCTAAGAATTCTCCCAAAGTTACCGCGAAGGTACATTTCGCAGGGTTGAGTTTCATTTGATATTGGTTTATAATCTGAAAGCGTTCTCGTAGGTGAGCGATATGTTCATTGCTTTGCATGGATGTGACCAACATATCATTGATGTATACCTCCATGGTATCGCCGAGTAGTGGAGCAAACATCTGATTGACTAAACATTGGTAAGTTGCCCCCGTGTTTTTCAGGCCGAATGGCATTACTTTTTAATAGTAAGTTCCTCGATCTGTTATAAATGCTATTTTTTTGTGATCAGCAGGATGCATCTTAATCTGATTATACCCCAAGAAGGCGTCCAAAAAGGTGAGTAACTTATTTTTGGCGGTTGCTTCAATAAGCTGGTCAAGATGGGGTAGAAGGAAACTATCTTTAGGACATGTTTTGTTTCGAGCTGTGAAATCTCGCACACTCTTCATTTTCTTTTTCTTTTTTTACAACAACAGGATTAGCTAGTCATTCCGGATATTTTACCTCCATTATGGATCCTGCATCCATCAATCATTCCACTTCATCGTTGACAACTTTTGTTCTTTCCAGGCCGAGCTTTCATCTTTTTTGCTGATTTGTTTGTAAGTCGGATCAACGTTGAGTTCATGACAAGCGACTTTCAGATATATTCCTAGCATATCGGCAGTCGACCATGTGAATGTTAAGACATTCTTTTTTTAGAAATTTGACTATCTCCTTCTTCAGGTTCTCATCAAGGTCCATACCAATTCCAACGGTCATCTCCGGATGTTGCGGTTCAATATTCACTTGTTTAGAGGATTCTTTTCGTAGGGAAGTTCCGCTGGAGTAATTGTTTTCGAGATGACATATGCCCCCTTTAAAACTCATAAGTTTTAGTTCTGTAACGTAGCATGAGTGCGATGCTCGTTGATTTCCCTTGATTGTGTGAATCCGGTTTGGTGTTGGAAGTTTGACACACTAGTGATTCATTGAAGCAAGCACCTTCATTGTATGAATCCATGACGTCCCTAGGATAACGTTATAGATTGAGGGTTTATCGACCACGACGAACTTAATTCACTTTGTTGTTCCTGCAATACAGACATGTAATTTGATCGACCCAACAGTGGTTATTGCTTCTCCATTGAACCCTATTAAAGGTTTCACCACTAGTTTAATTTCGGATTCTTTGACTCCCATTATTTTTAGAGTATCCTTGAAGACGAGGTCGATTGAACTCCCTGTGTTGATCAACACGCGTGAGACTGTGCAATTTGCGATTTCCAGGTCTATTACCAAGTGATCGTCGTGCGGTCAAGCTAGACCCTCTGTATTTTCTGCAGAAAAAGATATTGGTGGCATAAATTCTTTTGTCCGCTCTCTTGTTTTCGCACCAAGCGAGTATTCGGAGGAGGATGTCGCCTTTCTTTCTTCTTTCTTAATTTATTGAATCGAGTCACTCCATGATAATTATCCTCCCATAATTATACTAACGAGTTTCTGTTTTGGTGAGAAATCCTTTTCTTTTGAATTTTCTCATTCTTTCTGTTTGGATTCATCCGTGGGGCGCTTATCGTCCGATCTATCATCCTCTCTTTTTTCCTTCTTTGAGTCTTCGTTGTCGCTTCTCCACCAAACATTACTCCACTGTTCAATATTCCACTCTGATCTCTGGTGGTTGCGGTTGTCGTCAGGAATTTCTCCTTTTTGGTATTTAGCGAAGAGCATTCTCTGTAAAACCTGACACTGCGACGTTAGGTGTCCGTGCCTTTTATGGTAAGTGCAATAGTTATCCTCCCTCCTTCCTTCTTTGTAATACCATTTTTTGGATCTTCGAGGAGGCGGAGTTGTTTCGCGGGTGTTGATATTCAAATTGGTCATCCTTCTCCTCTTTTTGTCTCTTCGGTATTCTTTATCGTAATGCTGTCTTGGTTCGTAGTTCTCATTCTTTGCTTATGTTTTCGAGGTTGGCACTTTATAGAGAGTGAGTCTCTTGGTGTAAGCTGCCTTATCTTCTTCTAATTTTGCGTAATTCATTATGCGGCTTAAGGCATCTGCCAGCGAACTTGGATGATGAAGAATTATGCTTTCCCAAAAACTTGAGTTGTGCGGCAATCTTTCTTTTAAAACATGTATAGTTATGTCATTCGGTACATTAACTCGAGAGGCTACTTCTCAGAATCCACCAACATAAGATTGGATTGATTCCTTTGGGCCTTGTATTATTGCATATAGGTCCGAACTCGACATGTGTTTCTGGATAAGCATCGAATAATGCTTTAGGAAGCTGTGAGTGAGGTGTTGGTAGCTACGTATCGAATTTGGCTCCAATTTGGAGAACCAACTCAAGGCGTCTCCGGACAAGCTTTCTTCGAACAGCTAACAATTCCCTATATTCCGTTCTTCTGGTGAAAATCTTGCTCGTTAAAGAACGAGGTTCATCTGCATTAGAAAATTGCTCGGATCCGTTTTCCCTTTTATGTTGGCAGTTTCATCTTCTCTAGATATCGAACGTGGACATTAGTTATCCGTTATGAGAATGGAGTGCTTTGAGTTCTCATCAGAATTCGATCAATTTCGGGTGCTGAACTAGTCGCCCGATGGACTCTTGAATTTATTTCCTGCAAGACTGCTTCCACTCTTTTGTCTATATGCGATTCACCACGAATCCCGATGTTTCTTCTGTAAGATTTGTTTTCCAGCGATGGTGTTCCTTGAAGGGTTTCTTTGACTGCTTCACTCCGGTGAATCTAGAAACAAAACCCATCTTACGGGCAACGGCGTTACGCGATCATAACAATGTTCTGCCGGCTCACTTGTCATTCTCCCTTGGTATTCTCCAAGAGCTGTGATTAACTCATCGAGATGTTCCTTGAACTTCCATTCCATCTCTTTAAACAGGTTTGCGTATGTTTCTGGTTCGGCGATTTGGGAAAACGACCCTACTTGGTGACTTGTTTCAGTTGAAGGGAGTGATGTATTCTCCACTGATTTTATTGGGCGAAGCCCACCGCCAACAATATATATAATATATATAGACATGTAAAATAATATAAATTAAAATTAATTTAACTAAAACAATTTATAATAGAATGTGGCCTTAAAAGTTAGAAATATTGTGGAGTCGTTGGACAAATGCCCTTTCCAATATATGGTAAGCACACCCCTGCTTCTACATTTGCTAAAATTTTATATGAGTAAGTGTTTTACTATCTACATATACAGTTTTTTCCCATTTAATTCAACAATTTTACGTAGTGGTGCTTAGAGATATTTGAGTTAGAGATATTTTAGTTGTAGATAGATTATTGTTGGTTGAATTATTGACTAAAGGAAAATTAGAATCTAGAATTTTATTCATACTTAAATGACTAATCATGATCCTATTTACTGTATTATTGTAGCTTAAAAAATGATTTTTAGGGGTGAATTTTAAGCTATGGATCGAGTCTTATCGATCTAATGTTGACAAAAAAAGGACTAATCATGATTTGGATTTGATATTGAAAAAATAAATGTGGGATACAAAGAATATCTAATATACAAACTATGAAAATCAGAAGTGAAATCAAAGTCATGCATAGGATTCGGATAAAAACAATAAATAGAAGAAGGATATGAAGTCGTATGGACCACACTCCACCGATTTGGTCGAATGAAGGCCATATCACGTGTCTTTTACATGTTTCTTGACTCATGACACATTTTCTTTTATTACAATAATAAAAAAAAAAAATATCATCATGGCTACATGTCTAATAGATCGAATTCAATTTTTGAGCACCTGAAATATTTGACATATTTCCAGTCGATCTATACATAATATTAATCTCGGTAAAATCAGAACCAAACTGGTTAACTATGATATTTTGTTTGGAAATCAACATGTAAAAACTCAAAATCATCAGTAAAGCCTTCTTCTGTGTGTGTTTTCACTTTTCATTTACAACTTCTGGGACCAATAACAATTGTAGTAAAGACTTTTTAAGACCAAATTCATATTTTAAGTGAAACAATTAGAATGGTCCCAATAAACAAAAGCTAGGCTTTCTCACATTGAGTTTTTTTCTCTTTAGAAAGTTTTTCATTTGTTTTATCGCAGATATACAAAAGAAAGTCGAGACATATATATATATATATATATATATAAGTTACATCACTAATATTATCTAAAACGTTGTTAACATTATGTTTTGGTTGCATGTATTTATATTTATTTCATGATATAGGTGAAGCTAACGTGGATGCTATAAATTTATATATCAACTACTTTGTAAAAAGTTGAGATTCCATCGGCACGACTCGTGAATGAGATTGAATTGATCAACTTTAAGTACAACATCTTTTGTGTCTATGAATTGATATAATATCAACCCAATCTGGTTAACTTATATAGTCATGTCAACATAGAAGTCGTTGTTTCTACTAATCCTGTTGATTCATTATAACTTCTTTTGATGATCTTATATATAAAAGAAAAAATCATTGTATAGAGAATCTCCATGATATTGTTAATTCGAAGATGTTGGAGGTGGATCCGAGATCCTATTTCGGTTCACAGGAAACAATGAACAAAAATCCATAAGTTTTGAATTCGGCAAGATCATATCGGGCATTCGTCAAATAAGAAGGAAGTCGGACAACACGTCATCAATAGAGAAATAGAAATTTTCCTATTTTGATATGAAAAATTTCCGGAAATCTAGCAAAAATCTTTGAATAATATCGAATCCAAACAGAAATGTAATATTGCCTATTCTCAAATAAGTTGTAACCGCCTCTATGTTTTATAAATAGAAGTGAAGATCCTTCGAAAAGAAAGGGATTTTTTGGACATTAAACACTAAGCAAATAAACCAACTCGACATTTTCTACTTTGGTGATTTACTTGTTCTTTGAATCCTTACCCATCTTCCCTCTAAAATTTTAGAGTTGGATTAAGAACCATTGTGCTAGATCATGCTTGAACAGAAAATATATAAAAAGATTTAAAGTTTTTTAGGTAGAGAGAGTTGATATACTCTAGCTAAATTAAGAAAATAAAACGGTCATAATAACTTTTAATGTAGATCATGATAACATTGAGTGTGAAGGCAATTTTTTTTGTATTCGGCTGCGCGTAATTATATTTTTAGCAAAACTATGAAATGTTGATCATTACAAATTATTGATTATGCGATCAGATACATGGTATATAAATCTTAACAAAAATTTTTTTAAAGAACAATTATATATAACTCATATATATATTTTGGGATTTTTTCTAAAATGACCCAATATCTTCTTGAGAAGTCTTCTTGAAATTTTTTCTTGAGAAGTTTAATTAAAAAGTATGTTTTAGAAGTCTGTTTAAGAGGTTTTCTTAAAAAAACCAACGAAAATACTTAATAAAAATGTAATCTTTAATGACAAAAGATAAAAATATTTATTTTTACATAATATTTTAAATAAACATGTAAACTTTGATAAGAAAATGTCAAAAAATTAAGACTTTCACATAATATTCATTAGAACTTAGAAATGTAAATCTTATACAAGAAAAAATTAATATTTCTTATGAAATTCATTAAAATTATAATCATTAATTAAGTAGAAAAAAATCAAACTTTAAGAAAAATACTATTTTTGATAGAAAACACTAAGATACTAAGTTTTCCTTAAAACAATCTCCACCAAGTATGATTTAACAAATCATTTCAAAAATATTCCCATCTTTAAATACTAAAAAAACTAAAAATTTTCACAAGATATCATTTCAAAAACAAATCATTAACTAAAAAACACAACAAAAAAAACTTGTACACAACTATCATTACAAATTGTTCGAATCGGATCTAGCACGAGGAGCTTAGTCCACGATTCTGATCAAAAGAGAGAAGATTGGGCAATGATTCTTTCAGGGTTTTGGAGAACAAGAAGTGTATTACGAAATAGGATGATTGCCGAATATATTGCTTAATTTCTAGTGGCCAAGAGCGTCCTTTCTTGGAAGGAACTCTCCATTTATTTATAGACAATAGAGGCGGTTACAAAGTAAATTACATAAAGGAAAATATACAAATTTTTAGATAAGAGCGTATCTAGAAGATTCTTGCTAAATTTTTGGAAATTTTCCATGTCAGAATAGGAAAATTTCCATTTCTTTGTTTGCTGACGTGTTGTCCGACGTCCTTCAAGCTTCAGCGCACTTCCGAGAAAGATTTCTTCCGAGTCGAGACTTCGATAACTTGCCAAGTTCAATACTTGGAATTTGGCTCATTGTTTCCGTGGATCGAAGTAGGATCTCGGATCCACCTTCAATAATTGTCCCTCCAGACTCGAAAAACTGTTGTCGAGTTTCCGAGTCGGGAAGTTCTCCACTTCTAGAATCTTTGGTCCATGTGTCATTCCGCGATTAGGTTATTTGAGGCGATTTCCTCGGTTTCCGTGTGCTTAGTAATTATAACTATTTGGCGTCGCTTTAGTTTACGGTAAATTTCTATAAATACCGCGCCATCAATCTTTTACCATTCACTTCATTTTTGTGATTAATCCTTTTGACTTGATTTTTATTTCCTTCTCTAGATTTTTCTTCCGACTTCAAAAGTTTTCTAATATACTTCGAGTACTTTAAACGAAGATGGGTCTCGATGATTTTGAACATCCCAACGTTGTAGAAGGAATGAACGCTGTTCTCGATGGAATGGAGACTCGTCCTACTGGGTGATCTTTTAGAGTGACCAAATCTTCTTCTGCACCTACTCAGGACATCGTTGAAGTTCCTTCAAGTTCTGCTCGTGGAACTTCACGACCTGCAAAAGGCCACGGGCTGACCCGCCTAGACTGCTTCTCATGGAGTCGTTACCCGCGGTAATGCTTCCCGTGTTTCTTGGGGGAGAAGAAGGGGCGTTCCTGACTTCCATTTCACCCATAATCATTATGATCCAAGGTTGATTTTGGAGTTTCAGACAGAATGTGCTTATCTGATGCGTTAGATCAGGACATCATTAGAGCGTATCCCTTCTCAAGACTAAATGGAAAATTGGGGGGAATACAAAGAGGTTGTGTATCTACTGTTTCAGGTAAGATTTTTTTCTAGTTCAGTTCCATCATTTTGTTTTTGCTTCAAATCCTCTAACTTTACTTTGACGAAGTTTTTATAGTTTATCGCTTGTCTAAACAACATTATGCTTCAGCGCGAGAGGTTCCACGCTGATCCAGATAGAAGTGTCCAGAGGAACTCTGGCCGAGCTGGCCAAACCCAACCCGAAGCAGTGGAGGTGAGGTACTGACTTACTGCCACCGAAAACGCCATCAGATTGGTGGAACATAATGCAGGTTCGACGGAGTCACTTAAGTGCGCTGAGTCGGACCGAAATACGGCCTTCAAGTCTACCAAGAGGCCAATGACAAGCTTCATGGGCTCCAGACCGAGTTGGACTCTATAAGGGAAAACTTTGACTCCCGACTTCACCAGATTCTGAATGACGAGAAGAAAAAGATCTTTCAAGATCCTCAAGATCAATTTCCTGAGTGCTTCAACCGAATCGCAACTCGATTTAATGATCTGGTTAGGAACATGGAGGCCCGATTAGTTTATACCCAATATCTTGGGTCAACGAGTGCTCTCGAACTGCTCTCTGCTCGGGGTGTCAACATTCCTTCAGCAATTATAGACTCGATGACTACTAAAGTGAATGAGTCTAGGAGGTTGTCAACAGGGAGAACTTGATGCCGTTACTTCCTGGAGACTTGGTCATTCTGGTTTCTGAGATTAGGGAAGCGTCAAACAGCAAAGATCAGTCTAGGAATCAGTATTCCTCTTTTTTGACTGAATTTTGTATTTTTCAGAGTCATCCCATTGATTCTTGTAACCGTCGTTCGGTTTTTTATAAGTCATCTCGTTGATCCTTGTAATCAGAAATTGCCTTGTAATTATTTACCTATATAATGAACAATGTTGTTATTTTGCTTAATATGATATTCTAATTTGTTTCGTCTTTGAAATCCGAATATGAGAATTTGTTAAAAATTGTCTTGTAATTTTGTATGATAATCAGACAAGTACGAAGTTTAATTCCCGAGGTCTTTTTTTGTTTATGCGCGTTAGCTAAGTTTCTCTCCTAAGTTTGAGAGTTCGATCCCGATTGTTAGGAAGAGAAATTTCACTGTTTGGCGTTTAAAGCTGAGATTTTAAAACTCAGTTTAAGTTTTAAGAATATCGACCTCGGAAATAATCTTCATAGCAATATCGCTTTTTTTTATTGAGAAAATTTTGTTTACGTGTACAGAACTATGTTCTATTTTATTTGAGAACTTAATCTCGTAAATCAATACGAAACTATGATTCGTCTTGTCGAGGATTTCACTTCAGAAAATTTGTTCAAAGCTACGCTTTGTCTTTCTGCGTCAATTTGATCTCGTATTTTGTTTGCGAGAACTAGGTCTCGGTTTTGAGATTTACGAGAAACTAGGTCTCGGCTTACACGAGATTTGAGACTTAACTTTATTATTAACGAGAATTCTGTCTCTGCGAGGTTTTAAGACTCGGCTTATAGAGCGGAGTTTTTCGACCCAGCGAGGTTTTAAGACTTGGCTTTAATGCAAAGTTTTTGACTCAGCTAAATATGAGCGAGATTTTAGGGACTTGGCGAGATTTAGACTCGGCTTAAATGGTGATTCCTCTACTTTGCCAAAGGTTTTATAGAATAGGTTAACGAGTCTATTAACTCGTCGAGAGTTTGAAACTCAGCGAGATTTTATGATCCGGCTATATTGAACAAGATTTTATGACTCGGCGAGGTTTTAAGACTCAGTTATATTGAGCGGGATTTTACGACCCGGTGAAGTTTTAAGACTCAGCTATATTGAGCGGGATTTTATGACTTGGCAAGGTTTAAGACTCGGCTTTTAAATAACTTTGCAAGAATTTTGATTTCGTCTTTTCGGGAGTTAGGGTGCAACCCACTTTTTTTTTTTTTTGAACCCGAGATGGGGAGTTAAAAATTTTATTTAGTTACAGCCGCACTCGAAGGCTACCTACGTACCCCGCAGGGATTAGGCCAAAATGTAGTTCTGATTGCACAATTAATTAAATAAGGATGCATCAAGTAACGCATTTGCATTGTCTAGTCGGCATATCTTCAATACTAGTATCATTTCAAGTTGATGGACGAGGAACCATCTCTCCTTCCATAGTTGCGATCTTGTAGACTCCTTATTTTATGATTTTGCAAATGATATACAACCCTTCCCAGTTAGCGCCGAGTTTTCCTGCGTTAAGTTATGCTGTGTTTTCAAACACTTTCCGGAGTACTAGATCTCCTACTGCAAAGTGTCTTCCATGAACTTTCTAATTGTAGTACTTTGCAGCTTATTGTTGATAGTTTCTGTACTCGTAGAAGTGCCTCATTGTGTTCTTCCTCCAAGTCGTCGATGTTGGTACATTACTTCGTTGTTTGAATTTTCATCTTGGGAAAACGTTCTCATCGCATAATTGGTACTATTACTTCTACTGGAGCCATTGCCTCAATTCCTTGAGAAAGAGATAAAGGTGTTCTTCCGTTTGAGTGTCTTGGTGTTGTTCGATGCGACCATAACACGCCATCCAACTCAAAAGCCCAATTTCCTTTCTTTTTAGAGAGTGTTTTCTTTATTCCATCTATGATCTGCTTGCCCGTTTCCTTATGGGTTTCGTAGAGTGGATTTGCTCACTCGGATGTTCCATCTGGAACATAAGTTAGTGAACTTTATCGAGATTAGTTGAGATCCATTGTCTGTTACAATCTCGTAAGGTAGCCCATGTCGGCAAATTATGTTCTTCCACATGAACTTGACTACATCTCTGACTTTGATGTGCGAATAAGCCTCTACTTTGCGTCATTTTGAGAAGTAATTTGTCATGATAAACATAAAATGCTTTTACTGAGATGAGGGCAACTGTCCGACTATGTCCATTGCCCACCGCATAAATGGATATGGTATAGCTGCTGAAGTTAGTTCTTCGGTTGGGGCGTGGATGATATGCTCGTGCCGTTGATATTTGTCGTATTTAGCTGCATATTGCGCACAATCCTTCACCATTGTCGGCCAATAATACCCAAGAGTTCGGATCTTGTGCACAAGTGATCTTCCACTGTTGTGATTTCCATAAGCTCCATCATGTGTCTTTTTAATTATTTCGCTGATCTCGTCACCATTGATGCAAGTGAGGAGGATTTCATTCGTACTTCGCCGATTCAACTTTCCATCGACTTGGGCATAGAAAATGCACTTGGATTTGAGTTGGTGAGCTGCCCATCTGTCTTCTGGCGTTTCTCCATCCATAATGTACTCAAGAATGTCGTCTCGCCAGTAGATCTTCTGTTCGCTGGATTGTTCAATATCTGGCATTTCGGTATCGGAGTCATCCCCAATTTCAGTTATTGCCGAGAAAAGTTCAACATCTCCTTTTGGTAAACTTATACTTGGTTGGTCTATACTTTCAACTGGTATTATCTTCCTTTGAATAGGATATGTTGTGGATGCGAGAGCTTCTAAGGCGTCAGCTGAAGTGTTCTCAGATCGGGAGATTTAGTTTACTTTAAACTTCAGATCCTTTGTCAAATCCTTGACAACTTTGAGGTATGCTTCCATCCGGTCATTTTTGGTATCATAGCCTCCATTCACTTGGTTGACTACCAGTTGAGAATCACAATAACATTCTACTTCAGTTGCCTTGATCTCTTTGGCTAGCTTGATCCCTACGATCAATGCCTTATACTCTGCTTCGTTGTTGGATGCTGGAAACGCAAGTCGGAATAATTATTCAAAGATTTCTCCTGTCGGACTTTCAAGTCGAATTCCGATTTCTGAGCCATGTTGCGATGATGATCCGTCAACATAAATCTTCCAAGTCCAAAGAACTTTGTCTGATTCTAAAGGTTCCAAGTCGGGGGCCAGCTTAATTAGAAATTCAGCCAGTACTTGAGCCTTTGCACTCGTTCTTCCTTTAAATTCGATGTCGGCTTCACTTAATTCGATGGCCCACTTAGTCAGTCTTCCAAACTTATTTGGACTATGTATAATTGATCGTAGCGGGTGATTGGTTAACACAATGACAGTGTGAGATTGGAAGTAAGGTCGTAAACTCATTGCCGAGATCACCACTGCAAACGAGAGTTTCTCAGTAGTCGGGTATCTGGTTTCGGCTCCATCCAAAGATTTTCTTGTGTAGAAAATTGGATGTTGAGTTCCTCTATCGTCTCGAACTAGCATGTTGCTCACTGTTGAGGTTGAGATGTCAGTTTCGCCGACTTGGAAAGGTGATACCAAGATTGTTTTTCTCTAACACAGTGCTGTCTCGGCTAATGGTATTCTTATTTAGACTCCTTAGCTCATGAGTCTAGATGAATATTCTATGTTCTGACGAGGATTTGCTTCTCCTTTACGTAGTCTGCATGCCTCGCTGCTCTGCAAAGGGCATCCGAGATCGTACTAGGCCGATTTACAAAGAGATCTCTTCGTAGGGCCTCATCCTTAACCATTATGATTCTTGAGGCCTTAATGGCCATGTCGTCACTAACTTTGGCTTTAGTCAAGATTTTCTTAAATCGTCCGAGATACGACTTTAGGGACTCGTCAAATCTTTGCTTCAAGGACCGTAACTCAGCTGTATAAGTATCTTGCTTGAATACGAGTTGGTGACTTGGTGAACCATACTAGGGTGTCGCCAGTTAGGTTCTCAGCGAAGAGTTGGCAGTAAGCTGTGTCTTCCTGGTCAGGATTGTAAGTTGTCCCGTTCATCATGACGTTGAAAGCACTCATGAATTCGATTGGATCAGTAGTCCCATCAAATGTAGGACACCTTATTCTTGGTCCCCGATTTACCGAGACTCTTTTTAGTCTTGACGCGAAGGGCAAGTTTTGAGCTTGAGGTAAAATTCGCCCAATCTCTGGTGCCGAGCTGGTAGCTTGATGGAACTGAGACCGCATATCCTCTATCATCCTGTATACAAGTGCTGCGTCCATTGTAGTCAGAGTTTGCTGACTTGACGCGTTTGGTGTTGTAGTCTGCCCTGGTCCGGTAATGTTGGTTGGTTGTGTACTCGGAACTGCTCCAAACAGGTTTCTTTGGACGCTAGCCAATACTTCTCCATCTGGCATGTTGTTTTGCGTAGATGGGAGGCTACTCTCATTTAGACGAGACTCAATTCTGTCGAATCTTTCCGAGTTTCTTCGATCGAAAGCTTCAAAATGCACTATCATGTTGCGCACCAAATTTTCAATTGAAAGTGGTCCTTGAGGCGGACCGGGGAAGACGGCGACTTCCTGAGATGTTTCTCGATTATCCTCCTGAGTTTGAACAGAGTTCAAGGACGATCCGTGAGTTAGATTAGTGTTTTCTTGGAGGTTAAGGTTCCTCCTTTCGGGTGAGCTGATGGCTACTTCGTCTTCTACCATCCTTTGTTTCACGTGCACTCCTTGTTCCTGTGTAAAGAATTCCCTCGATGTTTTCCCCACAGACGGCGCCAACTGTTCGAACTGGGCCTAGCACGAAGAGCTTACTCCACAATTCTAATTAAAAGAGGGAAGATTGGGTAAGGATTCTTTCAGGATTTTGGAGAACAAGAAGTGTATTATGAAATATGATGATTACCGAATATATTGCTTAATGTCTAGTGGCCAAAAGCGGATCCTTTCTTTGAAGGACCTCTCCCTCTATTTATAGAGCATAGAGGCGGTTACAAAGTAGATTAGATCAAGAAAAATATACAAATTTCTAGATAAGACCGGATCTATAAGATTCTTGTTAGTTTTTTGGAAATTTTCCATGTCGGAATAGGAAAATTTTTATTTCTTTGTTTGTTGACGTGTTGTCCGACTTCCTTCAAGCTTCAACGCACTTCTACGAATGAACTCTTCCGAGTTGAGACTTCAATAAACTTGCTGAGTCCAATACTTGGAATTTGGCCCATTGTTTTCATCGACCGAAGTAGGATCTCAGATCCATCTCCAACTCAAATGAAAAAAGGTTCTTAAAAAAGGACATTTCACAAGAAAAATTCAATAAAATATATATATGTCATTAAAAAAATTCAAAAAAAAAAGATATTTCACATCGTATTCATTAAAAATGTAATCTTTAACTTCAAAATATAAAAAATCAATTTTCTCACAATATCTCATTTCAAAAACAAATCTATAAGTAGAAAGCACAAAAAAAAAAACATTCACACAACTTTCTTTAAAAATAAAATATTTCACAAGAAAGTTCAAAAAAATTAGATCTTTCACACAAGATTCATTAAAAATGCAATTTCTAACTCTAAAATATTTTTAAAAATCAAATATTTCACAAAATCTCCTTTAAAAATCGGATCTTTAACTAAAAAACGCAAAAATCAATACTTTAACAAGAAGAAAAAAACTCGTCATTTTATAAAACAAATCTACCTTCTTCAGAGACATGATGGATGTTGGCTATAGACAAGAGGCTTCGGTGGCTGGAGGCTTTTCATGGAACATGCAAAAAAAAAGACAAAAATTAGGAGAAAAGAGTGAAAAAAATCTTAGATCGTGAAGGATGAGAGAAGTTTTAAGATTTCTTACACTTTGGTCAAAATGAGACATAACACGTTGACTGGAAAAGAGACATACATGTTGAAGAGACCCTGTACCCTAAATTCTAAATCGTAAATTTTAGAGCGCAAACTGAATATTTTCTCTATAATACTCAAATGCTAGACGAAATATTTATGCTTTCTAAATATATGCACAATTTAACTCTTTTCCATTTCTACATTTCAATTACAAAATTTATAAATCTCACATGATTACCATCTTTTATTACCCTACACCCTAAACCATTACATAGTTTGTTTATAAACTTTGTGGTTTGATATTTATTGATTTTATTTGACAATGTTTTAGTGAAATTTATTTTGAATACTTCATAATTTTTTTTTTTATAGATTTTGTAATCAAAATTATAAACATAGAATAACAGTTGCTATTTTAATTTTCAAATTAAATATATAATTAAAGAGCAGACTTCACATGAAATCTTCTCTTGGAACTAGTAGACTTCAAATGAAATCTTCTATAAGGAGATTTCACGTGAAGTCTTCAATATCTGTGAGGGGTACAAATGTAATTACGTTTCCAGGTTTTTTGTTTGCTCATTAAGAGTAAAATTATAAATTCACTATTCTCATAGGTTACTTTTGGAGATAAATCCAATTGAGGTATATTTTTGCGTTCAAAATGAAAATTTGAGTCATTATTGTAATTTTCTCTCTTTTTTTCATCTGAATCTGAATTTTATTAGGAATGGATCATTACAACGATAAGAGTACAATAATAAGCGAAGTAGAGAACAAAATATACAATCAATCCTACAAAGCTTTGAGGATGATAAGATATTATCCAATTGCTAATACCATAACCAATGGATCAAGACATGAATATCAGCTTAGGAGTTCCCGAACGACATTCCGACAACGGGATTTCTACCTAAAAGCGATGAGTTGAGTCACATAGAACAGTTCCTCTGGAGAAGAAGAAACTCTCGATTAAATTGCCAAAGTCGATAGAAACTTCCTGAGCTAGGTACTAGACCAAACTCCAAATGGGAAGACTAGAGACATCAACACTCAAACCCAAACAATTCAGAGACATAGATAACTGCATGATTTGGGGAAAGGTATCCCATATAACTAAGCTCTATCTTACTGCATTCAAGAGTACTAACGGAAGAGGAGAAACCAATTACAAACCTGAAACGAGAATTACTTTCTAAGATTAAACCTATGGTATGACCCTAGGATCACACAAAGGATGAGATAAGCTTGAATGGAACACAAACTCTTAGGAGACAAGGTGAGTAAAACTCCGACAACCGCCGTTACCTTTCCCAGAAAATCAACTAAAGGTCTGGAGTTACCAACAAGATTCAGAGACTCCAAACCGGTGAAGAGAACAAGATTTACACCACCGTCGACTTAAGGGAAGCCACGACGACCTCGACTCGCTCGACAACGACAACATAGTAGGTGAAGCAAGATCTCGAATTATTTTCTCTCTTCACGCAAAATCCACGCGCAAACGAGGACTAAAAACTTATAATGCCAAATCAGCAAGAACAGAAAGATCAAGAATGGACCGCATGTGCTGTGAAAGCCAATGTCGGCCAAGCTTTAGCTGATTAAGATGTAGCCGGCAAGTTATGTGCGAAGTCGATCTCCTATCTACTCTATCAAGAGAGAGAAGGCTTGCTCCAAAGAAATCTTCTTAATTCATATGTATTAGTTTATATTTGTGTGATATGTAATGAAATTTTATAATTTTACTAAAGTTGTAATTGATTATTTATTTAAAATTAATAAATGTGGTTAAATATATATATTTGAAAAGTATAAACATAATTTAGAAATTAATAAGAAATATGATAGATCAAAATATTATTAAAATATTCATTTGAAGTAAGAAATGAAGTAAACCATTAGAGCAAACACCTCCTTCATTTTTGAAGAACTTCATTTTTGAAGTAAAAAATGAAGGTAACCATTGGAGATGGTCTAACACTTGGTAACTTGCAAGAGTTAAAAAGAGAATCTTTATCCATTAACTAAGCTCTACTTTGATCTAAGTTATAACCCCTACATGACATTATATTCAAATATTCATAGATGTATAGAGGTAGTTGTCGCATAAATTATAGACTTTTCCCGTCCAAAAAACTTCCAAATGGTATTTTACAACATCCAAGTGTAATAATTTCAGCATCCAAACCTGAAACCGAAAATTCCTGATCACGTGCCCACCATTATTATCTTGCAGTGGCCCATTACTAGGCTCCACGTATCACTTTCGTCGTTTTCAACTTTAAGCAAAATTAAACTTAAAGAATAAATTCACCTTCACATGTTTTCTCTTTAAGACTAAATAAGTCTAGTTTCAACAAAACTACAAAAGCTAAACAAAAGTCTATAGCTTAAGCTATAAAAGCCAAAAAGACAGATTTTTTTTCACACATACTAAGACATATTTTTTTCTTAAGCCTTTCTTTATTTCGAAGGTGATTTCCGGCAGCTTTGATGGTGTCATCCGATTAAGCCTTCCATCTTTCCAGTGGTGGTGCTATGTGTTTCGTTTTCTCCAGCTTCTCCTTGTCTTCATTCTCCTCTCTCTATGGTGAAGTCTTTGTGTCTTCTCCGTTATTTGTGATATCATCATGGAATGTGGTTAGTGATAAACTCATGATCACAAAACTGAATGATGGTAACGTATGAAACAAGGAGCCAAATCAATTAATCTCATGGTTAAGAAGTTGATCAGGTCTTAAAGAGTCACATGAGTGGTATTCATTTTGCTAGAAGCAAAGAGAAGTCAAATACAAAGGCATTGAAGTTAAGTGATCAGATTGAACAAACATCTTTCTCTCTTTACTATCTCGGGAAGGGTTAATTACCCAAAATAGAATTCTTTGTCTTGTAGTTGTTTGTCTTGAATAGGTTTATTTGGTTTCTCTATTAATAGTGTATAGTTCTCATTGTAACAAAGTAAGTGAAAGAAATATACTTTCATCTTCTTCATTCTCTGCCGACACTTATTCTTCCCATTCTCTCTTCAAACTTGATTAATTCTCCTATTATACTTTTGTTACTCTTCAAAACTCACATGGTATCAGAGCATAAGATCTCTAATACTTCATTTAATCCGCTGAATCTTTGTTTCAAATCTCTATTCTTTTTTTGAAATCTCCATTTTTGTTCTTCAAGCTTTTCGTTTTAACCATTAGGTAATAGCATAACCAATTAGCTCTTGTCATCATGCAAAGCTCCCTTGACCCATCCATTAATGAAGCATATTCTTATTGTGAGAGTGCCAAGCACCTATGGGATACTCTCCAAAAGGTTTATGGAAATCTTTCTAACCTCAGTCGGGTTTATGAGGTTAAGAAGGCTATTAATGACCTCAAACAAGAAGATATGGAGTTTACTCAATGGTTTGATAAGTATAGATCTCTTTGGGCCGAGCTTGACATGCTTAGACTTTTAACGGTGGATCTGGTTGTCTTGGGAGAAAGACTTGAGCAAGAAAAGGTATTTGGGCTCATGTTGAACTTGAATCCGACTTATGGTGACCTCATATGCCATTTTTTGAGGCAAGAAAAGCTTCCAAACTTGGAGGAAGTGTGTGGCTACATTCAAAGGGAGCAAGGATCTCAGAATCTCCTTAGTGGTAAGGGGGAGATTATTTTGGCCAACAAAGCATTCAAACCGGAGGAGAAAAGGTCTGGTTTTGTGACCATTTCAAGAGGAAAGGATATGGAAAGGATCGTTGTTGGATACTACACCCTCATTTTAAGCAAAACCGGTTTGACAAGCCTAAAGCTAACTTTGCGGTTGAAGGTGTGGACACTCAAACCATCACGACATCAAGTTCTTCTTCCCAAGTGGCTAATGGGAAAGCTATGGTTGTGGTTCATAGTGACTATGTGAAGAGATCAGACCTTGATGAGCTCATCAAATCCATCCATGCTCTCAAAGATTCTGGTATCTCTTATCATGCTTCAAATACATAAGATCATATAATTGTTGATTCTGGTGCATCTCATAATATGATTAAGAACCCTAGGTTGATTAGTAACTTAAAACCGACGTTAGGGAATGTAGTCATTGCTGATGGTAAGAAGGTTCCTATTAGGGGCATTGATGATTTGAAATTGTTTAACAAAAGCTCCAGAGCATTTCACATGCCTTCATTTACCTCTAACTTGTTGAGTGTTAATAAAACTGTATGTAACTTGGATTGTAGAGCTATATTCGATCCTAACAAGGTTTTTTTTTCAGGATATTAAGAGTGGCAAAGTCCTTGGAGAATGAGTAATTAAGGATGGGTTATATCTCCTTGAAGATGTTGAGAGAGATCCGAGTTTATTTTTATCTTGTTTATCTAGTTCTGTTTATAGTAATGAGAGTGCATTGTGGCATGCTAGACTTGGCCACCCTAATTCTCGTGCATTAGGATTATTGTTGCCTGATATATCTTTTAAGACTAATAATTGTGAAGCTTATATACTTGGAAAATATTGTAGATTAGTGTTTCCTAATTCTTCGACGTTTTATGAACATTGCTTTGATCTAGTTCATTCTGATGTTTGGATTACTTGTCTAGGGAAAACCATAAGTACTTTGTCACCTTCATTGATAAGAAATCTAAGTACACTTGGTTAACATTTTTGTCATCAAAAGATAGGGTGTTAGAAGCATTTGCGAATTTCCAAACTTATGTAACTAACCAATATAATAGCAAGATTAGAGTTTTGAGAACAGATAATGGTGGAGAATATGCTAGCCATGCATTCAAACAACACCTAGCCAAACATGGGATTATGCATCAAACAACTTGTCTATATACACCACAACAAAATGGAGTAGATGAGAGGAAAAATCGACATTTTATGGAAGTAGCAAGGTCTATGATGTTCCATACAAATGTTCCCAAGAAGTTTTAGAGTGATGCTGTGACTTCAGCATGTTATCTCATTAATAGGATCCCAACCCAAGTCCTCCATGATATATCACCATTCGAGGTATTAAACCAAACTAAGCCATTCATTAACCACTTACGAGTCTTTGGGTGTGTTTGTTTTGTATTAGTTCCAGGGGAACAAAGGAATAAGTTGGAGGCTAAGAGTGAACGAGGAATGTTTATTGGCTATTCTACAACTCAAAAGGGTTACAAGTGTTATGTGCCGGAGACAAGGCGTGTCCTAGTTTCTAGGGATGTTAAGTTTATGGAGACAAAGGGGTTCTATGACAACAAGGATTGGGAAGACCTCAACGATCTCTCATATTCAAGCTTAGATCGAGCCATGACCTTGTGTGGTCTATTGGAACGCATCCAAGGGATAAACTCCCAAAACCAGAACCGTGAGTCTACATTATCTTTGGGAGATGTCTCCACTCAAAGCCATGATGAATCTGGTAGTCATGATGATGGGAACACTGAGGGTCTAGTTGAAACTGAGTCAATCCCACCATTAGTTCAAGAAGAAGCTAGTATATACACGGTTGAAGCAAGCTCGAGGGATAATCTAATGGACGTAGATCGAATCCAAGCAAGTGTGAAGGATACAATCAATCAACCAGCTCCTTTGAGAAGAAGTACTAGAGTTCGCAACCCGTATAAATGGACCAACACCAAATTTTACTACAATAACAACGCGGTTGCACATCCTCCTCAAGTTGTATGCAGTTTGGATCACCTTTCGGTTGAGCATTAAGCATTTCTGACTCAATTGGACCAACATCATGTTCCAAGCACATATGAAGAAGCTAAAGAACATCAGGTTTGGCGTGATGCTGTAGGAGAAGAACATGGTGCTATGGGTAGAAACTATACTTGGGATGAGGCCACATTACCATTGGGAAAGAAGGCTGTCACTTCTAGATGGGTGTTTACCATCAAGTATAAGAGTGATGGCACAATTGAACGGTACAAAGCAAGGCTTGTGGCTCGAGGCTTTACTCAAACATATGGAAAAGACTACCATGATACATTTGCTCCTATTGCCAAACTACATACGGTGCGTGTTGTATTATCCTTGGCTACTAATCTTGATTGGGAATTATGGTAGATGGATGTCAAGAATGCATTCTTGCAAGGAGAACTTGAGGATGAGGTGTATATGCTTCCACCGCCTGGCCTAGAACACATAGTAGCTCCCGGAAATGATTTGAGACTCTGCAAAGCCATATATGGCCTTTAAGCAATCTCCAAGAGCTTGGTACCATAAATTAAGCCATACCTTGTGATATCGTGATTTTAGAAAGTCAGAGGATGATCATACACTCTTCATGCTTCAAGGCATGGATGGTATTGTAGTCATTCTCATTTATGTGGATGACATTATTGTCATAGGAAGTGATAAGAAAGGTATCAAAGGTATTAAAGAACATCTCAAATCTATTTTTGATATTAAGGACCTGGGAGAAATGAAATACTTCCTTGGGATTGAAGTTTGTCAATCTAAAGAAGGTCTCTTCTTGTCCCAAAGGAAGTATACACTTGATCTTTTAAATGAGGTAGGTACTTTGGGTGAATGTTCAGCCAAGACACCACTTCAAGATGCCTCCAAAGTAACGCGCAAGGGGGAGAATGAAGAAGAGTCGTTTGAAGATGTTCCTCTATAGTGGAGAATGGTTGGTAAGTTGATCTATCTCACAATTACCAGACCTGACTTGTGTTTTGTTGTGAATCAGGTGAGCCAACATATGCAAGGTCCTAAAGTACATCATTGGGAGATGGTCACCCGAATTCTTAGATACCTTAAAAGAACTTCGAAACAAGGCATATGGATGGGTCGGAGTGAAAGCACAACAATTGTAGGATACTATGATGCAGATTGGGCCAGTGATAGACAAGACCGCAAATCTACTACTGGGTATTGCACGTTTCGTGGAGGCAATCTAGTCATTTCGAAGAGTAAGACACAAAAAGTGGTGTCATGTTCAAGTGCAGAAGCTGAGTATAGGGCGATGAGGAAGCTTACATATGAGCTTATATGGTTAAAGGCGATCCTTAAAGACTTAGGGATTGAGTCAGAAGAACCAATCACAATGCATTGTGATAACCAAGCCGCCATCCATATTGCATCAAACTCTGTGTTTCATGAAAGAACCAAACACATTGAAGTGGATTGTCACAAGGTTAGAGAGAAGGTGGAGTAAGGAGTGATTTTACCATGTTACACAAAGAGTTTGGATCAGCTAGCAGATATCTTTACTAAAGCAGTACGCGAAAAGGTGTGTGAGTTTGTTTATTCAAAACTTGGGCTGATTAATTTGCCTACAGAGTGACCATGATCCATACTCTTTTTCCCTTAAGCATAGTTTTGTCCTATGAGGTTTTCTATGCTAAGGTTTTTAATGAGATGGGGAGTCACAACTTTCAAGCTTGTCCTCAATGTGTTCATTTCGGATTCAAGCTTGAGGGGGAGTATTAAACTCATGATCACAAAACTGAATGATGGTATCGTATGAAACAAGGAGCCAAATCAATTAATCTCATGGTTAAGAAATTGATCAGGTCTTAAGGAGTCACGTGAGTGAATTCAACTTGCTAGAAGCAAAGAGAAGTCAAATACAAAGGCATTGAAGTTAAGTGATCAGATTGAACAAACATCTTTCTCTCTTTAATATCTTGTGAAGGGTTAATTACCCAAAATAGAATTCTTTATTCTTTTCTCTATTAATAGTGTATAGCTCTTATTGTAACAAAGTAAGTGAAAGAAATATACTTTCATCTTCTCCATTCTCTGCCGACACTTATTCTTCCCATTCTCTCTTCAAACTTGATTAATTCTTTCATTATACTTTTATACTCTTCAAAACTCACTATTAGTTTTCCTTTACTTGTGCCTTACGTTTCTTTAACCTCATCACAACTACCTGTGTGTCTCGACTGTTCCTTTTATGAACATTGATGGTCACAGCGGTCTGCTGTGGTGATGAATTCATGGTTCAAGTGGTTATGCTCGTGGTTATCGTTGGATTATGATTTGTTGTTTTCTCGAGGGCTTCTAGGTGATTATATGTTCATATTTGTTCATAAGTCCATGCTTATCTCGGTTAAAGTTTATATTGTTTCTTATGTATGTGGTGTAAGCACAATATTTTTGTTCCAATTCATTTCACGGTGTAATTTTCCGGTGGGTTTTGGTGTTGTGACTTCATCTTCTTGGATGTTACTGTTGCTTTTGAATAGTTCTTGTTAGTTCCAAAGTTTCAGCTATTTTGAATTTGAATAGGATTATATCCTTTATTATTTTCAAGATATGTTGGTCCCATTTAATTTTATTTCCGTGAGACTAGGTTTTACCCTCATGCTTCTGTGGCTTATAAATTCGAATTAGCTTCATCTTTTCTCTCTTTGTGATAGCATCTTCTGGTTCTTCTTCTCTTTCGCCCATTAGGGTTCCTTTCTTTGACAACACGGAATTGATCAAAGGTTATGGCAAAACTCTTCTTGGTCGCTGTTTTAATTCTGCTATCCAGGATGTGGGTGCTCTTCTCATCAGCTTTCCAAAGATTTGGAGAATGGAAAATCGGGTACGTGGTTTAGATTTAGGTTTTGGTAAGTTTCAATTCGACTTTGAGAATGAGGAAGACATTGAAGAATTCTTGCAGCTATGTCCCTTTCACTTTGATTACTGGATGGTTACCTTGGTTCGATGGCAGCCCGTGGTGGATGAGACTTTTCCTTTGTTGATTGTCTTATGGATTCAAGTACTTGGGCTTCCTGGACAATACAGAGCGCCAATAGCTTTTCAAGTAATTGGAGAATCCTTGGGTACATTTTTGGAGATCGACATGGATTTTGGTCGTGTCAAGGTCGAAATTGATAGATTGAAGCCATTGATTTTCAAACGTCATGTTGAATCTAGGAAAGGAGAATTGATTAAGATTGGCTTCGAGTATGGTCATCTGGTTGGTTACTATGGCATTTGTTCTAGTCTATGTCACGCTTTAGCAAAGTGCCCTTTAGCTCCTAAAAAGGAGGTTAAGAACGAAGAGGAGCCTCATAAGGGGTCTAGTTCTGATGGTAAACTTGATTTACAAGATGGTTGCGGCTGGTCCAAGTTCGAATTGGCAAGTGGTCGATCGGTCTCATCGTGGTGATCATCCTTCTTCCGGTGATGTGAGGTTCTCGAATCATCCCCCTCGTGGTTCTTTCCACCCTTCTCGTGGAGGAAGAGGTTCTAGTGGCTTTGCTTCTCGTCCACATTATGATAAGAGTAAAATTGCTGCATCGGTCAGGAAGGTGATGATCCAAAGGTTTCCAAAATTCTATCGGACTCAAAGTCCCATGATGCTGAGGTTCAAGCTAATTCGGATGTTCCATTGGTCGATATTGGTGCTATCACTGCGGATAATTTAGCTTCATCAAGTGTGTTTTCCATGTCTCGTCGTCGGTTATTTCTGGAGGATTTTTCTAATGCTCATGGTTCTTTAAAGGCGAAAGGAATGGAGTGTGATTTGCATCATGATAATTCTCAGATGGATTTGGATGGGACTGCTGTGGATGATAGTTCCCTTGGGACTGAATGGAAGTCAGATAATGCTGATACAATCGAAAAGATAGATGACGAGATTAGTTCAAAGGTTCAAGATTATGCATTGGCTACGGTTTTTGGGGGTGAAGCTGCAACTTTTCCTTCTTCTTTCGGTTCAGAAAAGAAGGAAGCATGGTCATCTATGACTCTTCGTGGTACAAGTTCAAGGAAGTGTGGTGTTGGTAACGTTGTTTCGCCTAAGAAGAGGGGTGGTAGGGGAAAGGCTAGGGCTGCAGTGACTCCGACTGGTGGCGAGGGTGTGCCTCTTTTGGGTTGATTCTCTAATCATTTTTTATGAATAATTATCTCTGCTGGAATTGTCAGGGGATTGGGGGTTCATCTACTTTTAGTTTTCTTCGTGATATTGTTTCGAGGAATAAACCAGATTTTGTTTTCTTGAGTGAGAAGAAAATGTAATCGGTATTTAGATACTTTGGTTTCTAATTTAGGTTTTGATAATTTTATATCGGTACAGCCGGTTGGTTCAAGTGGAGGGCTTGCTTTGTTATTTTGAAAATTCTTCTAATGTATCTTTGAATTTTAAAAATAAAATATGATCGACATTTTCTTTTCTATTGGCGATGTTAGATGTTTTGTTACTTTTTTGTATGGTGAACCGATTCGGAATTTACGTGAAAATGTTTGGGAACGCCTCTCTCGTTATAACTTTAATAGATATGGTCCTTGGCTCATTGCGGGGATTTTAATAAAATTGTCCGGGAATCATGAAAAGTCAGGTGGTCAACCTCGTCTACTGAGTTCGTTATTTCCATTTAATGATATGCTTCAAACTGACGGATTGTCTAAATTTCCCTGCATAGGTAATACCTGGTCTTGGAGAGGTATGCGTCATTCTGGGTTAATCTGTTGTAAGCTTAATAAAGCTTATTGTAACTCTGACTGGTTCTCTACTTTTCTTAATGTTGTTACACGTTATTTAGAAATGATTAGTTCGAATCATAGATCGATCTTTATATCGTTCCAGGGTGTTGTGGTAAAAAGGGCCGTGGGTTTTGTCTTTAACAAATGTTGGTTAGGTAAACTGGGACTTTCTGATATGATCTCCCGTGGGTGGACCAGGTATGCTGGTTTAAGAAGGTGTTCTTTTTCGGCAAAAATTGCGAATTGTCGTCAAGAATTATCTCGTTGGAGAGCGTTAAATGTTCCTTCCAGTAAGGCGCATATTGAGTTTTGTAAAGCTGAGTTAGAACGACTTTTAAGTGATGATTCTAGTTTGCTTTCTACTATCCGTCAAGCTTCTGGTGCTCTCTGAGCGGCATATTAAGAGGATGAGCTATTCTGGAAATAGAAGAGTCGTAATCGGTGGCTACGGGAGGGGGATAAGAATTCTAGATTTTTCCATGCTCTTACTAAACAACGTTGTGTGAAAAACAGGATCTCTAGTTTATTGAATTCTTCTGGGGGTTGGGTTTTTGGAGAACATGAAGTCGCTCAAGTAGCATTATCTTACTTTTTGGATATTCTTACCTCTCGTGGTTGTATTGACTTTAGGTCTGATTTGGATTGCATTACCCCTAATGTTCTTCCAAAGTGGAATACCTCGCTTTTGGCTCCTGTATCTAAGGAGGAAGTTCGGCGTGCCCTCTTCTTAATGGACCCGGGGAAAGCTCCTGGTCCAAATGGGATGACGACCTTATTTTTTCAGCTGTCTTGGGATACGATAAAATCGGACTTGGTTAGATTGATCAACGAGTTTCTAGATTCTGGTTCGTTTGACCCTAATTTGAATAAGACCAATATTTGTTTAGTCTCTAAGGTGGATTGTCCGTCCTCTATATCCCAATTTAGACTGATTAGTTTGTGTAATGTGTGTTATAAGATTATATCCAAGGTGTTCTGCCTTCGTCTCAAACGGCTTTTCCCATCTTTGATTTCGGAAACCCAATCAGCTTTTGTTTCGGGTCGTCTCATTTCGGATAACATTATGATTGCTCAGGAAATATTACATGCTCTACGAACTAATAAGGCTGTTAGGAATAATTTTATGGCGGTTAAAACGGACATGAGTAAGGCGTATGATAGGGTAGAGTGGGATTTTCTGGAAGCCCTGCTCCTTCGTCTTGGCTTTAGTCCTCGTTGGGTGACTTGTGTTATGTTTTGTGTCTGGTCCATTCGTTATTCAGTGCTTATCAATGGTGCCCCTCATGGTATTATCTCCCCGAATAGGGGATTACGGCAGGGGGACCCTCTATCGCCTTATTTGTTTATCATTTGCTCTGAGGTCTTAATTTCTAAACTCCGGCTGGCTGAGTCTCAAAATCGAATTTCAGGTATTGTTATTGCTAGAAATAGTCCTCCGGTTTCCCATCTTCTCTTTGCTGAGGATAGTTTGTTTTTTTGTAAGGCTACTAGCGATGAAGCTCTTGTCATCCTGGAGGTTCTTCAGGATTATGAACGCTTTTTTGGGCAACAAATTAATTTCTGTAAATCTTCAATTATGTTTGGGAACAATGTTGATGCCTTGACGAAGTTTGTAGTCCAAAAAATTCTTAATATTCACTCTATAGGGGGTATGGGATCTTATTTAGGAATTTCGGAAGGTTTGGAAGGATCAAAAACCAGGGTATTCGCCTATATTCATGACCGAATCAAAGACAAAATTCAATCTTGGTCATCGAGGTTTTCATCCAAGGGTGGCAAGGAGGTACTGATTAAATCGGTGTTGTCAGCTATACCAGCTTATGTTATGTCGTGTTTCCGTTTTCCAAAGGGTTTATGTCAGAGGATTACATCCACAATTGCATATTTCTAGTGGTGTAAATCCTCCTCCTCAGAAGGAATACATTGAGTCAAATGGGAAAAATTATATTGTGGGAAGAATGAAGGTGGACTGGGTTTTCGTCAGGTGGAGGAATTTAATTCTGCAGTTCTGGTTAAGCAGTTATGGCGTCTTATAGAGTTCCCATATTCATTGTTTTCTAGAGTTTTCCAGGGACGCTACTTTTGGAATTCTAATCCAATGTCCCCTCGAAATTGTTCTTCTCTGTCTTACGGTTGGCGAAGTATCATTTCAGCTCGATCTTTGGTCTGTAAACGAATGATTATGCGAGTCGGTTCTGGTTCTTCTATTTCGGTATGGAGAGATCCTTGGATTCCAGATTCTCTTCCTCGTCTAGCTACGGGCCTTGCTTCGATATTTTACCCAGACCATATCGTGGATACCTTAATTGACCCTCTTACTCGCAGATGGCGAGTTCCCTTAGTCAGGTAATTCCTGTCTCCTTCAGACGCTAATTTGTTCCTTGGTATCCTCTTGTCCCGTACTCTGGGCATGGATAAGATTGGATGGCATTTTACCAAATACGGGAGGTATTCAGTGAAATCAGGGTATTGGGTGATGCAGAATGTGGCTTCTAGGAGTTCGGTTGTCCTAGGTCCAAACTTTAATTCTCTTTTGAGTTATGTTTTGAAAGTTCCTTGTCTGCCGAAGTTGAGGCATTTTATGTGGCAGGTGCTTTCAGGCCACATTCCGGTGGGCCCTAATTTAGCGAGATGTGGTATTCATTGTGATGGGTCCTGTGCTCGATGTGGAGATCCGGATGAGTCTATCAATCATGTTCTCTTTCTTTGTCCTCCGGCTAGGAAATCTTGGGCTTTATCTTCGATTCCTTCGGGATTTGGAGATTTCCCTAGCTCGGCCTTACTTTCTAATATGGACTTTTTGTTTTGGCTCTAGGAATTGATTCCTCCGCTTTTCCTTGGATTTTATGGTACATCTGGAAAGCCCACAATGATAAGATTTTCTCGAATCTAGAAAGGGATCTGAGGGAACTAGTGCGCTTTGCTGAGGAGGAAGCGGCTGCGTGGTTATCAGCTCAGGAAGTTGATATTCCGATAGGATTGCATCCACAGCATCGGTCACCTACGCTTCTGGGTATTCAGGATACTCTTCAAAGGCCATTGGTGGGTCATCCGGGTTTTATGAGTCATCGCTGTTTTGTGTATGCTTCTTGGAAGGATAGTGATCTTCATTCCGGTCTTGGGTGGTTCAGCTTCTCAGACAACCCTACTGACATCAATTTTGGAGCTTGCGGAGTTCCTCGTTGCCTCTCCTCCCTCCATGCTGAGTCTAAAGCTCTCCTCTGGGCCACGTCGACCCTCCTATCCCTCGGTCTTTTGGAGGTGGACTTGCCGTTGACAGCTCTGATATCCTGCTTATGGTGGACGATTCGGGAGGGTGGCCAGCTTTCTCAATTTACCTTGAAGACTTCCTACGCCTTCGTAATCTTTTTCGCCATTTTTCCCTTTCCTTTATTCCTCGTTTTTTAAATCACAAAGCTGATTTCCTTACCCGTGGTGTTAAGAGGCTTGCTCGAAATCAGACTTTTGTGGATTATGTACCTTAATATTGACTTTGTCATTTATTCAATTGAGTAAAGTTGGTAAAAAAAAACTATAAAAACCATTTCTCTTGAGATAATTATCTTAAACAAATTATTTCTTAATTATTTTTATTGCATTTTTTACTCCCTAGTTCTCAGCTTCTCATGTATTACAAATTTACTAAAGTCTGTTTTTTTTGACATATATAAATACTTATGTTTCTTTGTTTCTTTGGAGAAAGAGTTGAATTGTTAAATACTTTTTTTTCTTACACTCAGTTGTTAAATATTTATACTTGCAAATGTCAAACATCAGCGTTTGTAGTCCAACGGTTAGGATAATTGCCTTCCAAGCAATAGACCCGGGTTCGACTCCCGGCAGACGCAATCTTTAAGTTTTTAAATTTCAATTTCATCTAAACGGCGTCACTTTAGAAATCTAATTAGTGATTAGTATCTCGAGAACCACCGTATCGGTTCTTTTGTAAACCGGGGCATTCAAACCATTGAGACTTCCCCACGTGTGTGGTCTACAATCTCTATCGATTTCACAGCACAAAAAGGCTCTCGCGCTTTACTGGGAAAATCTTTTCAGTGTGGAATTGAGAAATGGAGATTTCGTGTTCTCCTTCCAGACTTTCATCGTCTTTATCTCCTTCCAACATCAACCGCCAGGTTACTTTAGAATTTCTCAATTTTTGTTTCTTCGTTGATCTTAAACTTGGTCTAATTTATGAAAACTGTTGCTTGCAGGGTTCCTCGTCAAGTATTGATGCAAAATTGTCTAAGTACTCTTCACTTCGTAAACCATTTCTTCAATTTGATGATAAAAGCCGACGCCTTCTTGACCAACAAGCTTCACATTCACTCAATCTAAGGTCATATAGAAAACGGATTACTGCGAAGTCAGGCTCTCAAGGTTGGGACTTTGGTAGATTCATCAAAACATTGTACTTTTTTAACGGAGCACCATCTCCTCTAAAGGTATATTAGCGTTTGATGCATTGAATGAGGTGTAATATAGCCATTTGGAAGGGTAATTGATTGTTTCTTTCTTGCTTGGAAGATTGTTTCATCAGTGTTTGAGAAACTGACAAATGGATCAACGGAAGAACCGGTCAACGAAATGGAAACTACTGAAATCATACTTGTGGCTGGAGCTACGGGTGGTGTAGGAAGAAGGGTTGTTGATATCTTGAGGAAAAGAGGGTTGCCTGTTAAAGCATTGGTATTATACATTTTCGATAGATTTCTAGATGCTTTCGTTCTGAAAATGTCGGCAAAGTTATGTGTGAAACTTTCACAGGTTAGAAATGAAGAGAAGGCTAGGAAGATGTTAGGACCTGACATGGACTTGGTGAGACATTCTATAGAAACGTTCCTCATTTATTTTCTTTGGTTGCTTACAGTTATACGATCATTGATAACTATTTGCATAAATATCAATTTTCTCAGATCGTTGCAGACATCACGAAGGAGAATACATTGGTTCCCGAAAAGTTCAAAGGAGTGAGGAAAGTGATTAATGCTGTTTCTGTTATTGTTGGGCCAAAGGAAGGAGATACACCTGAGAGACAAAAATACAATCAGGTAGGTGAATTTTCTTGAATGGAATTTTCTTAAAACTTTGATTTTTGTAGTCTGGTTTTGAGTAATGACTCTGTTTGGATACGGGTTTTAAATGCAGGGTGTCAGGTTCTTCGAGCCAGAGGTAATGGAACTAAAAGAGAAATTTTAGAGGTTCTTCTTTTCCAGGAAATCCAGTGCTCAATATCATTATTGACTATGGTGATACACAGATAAAAGGTGACTCTCCTGAGTTAGTGGAATATGTTGGAATGAAGAACTTGATCAATACTATTAAAGATGGTGTGGGACTTGAGAATGGGAAGCTTATTTTCGGTGTTGGGGGTAAGTTGGTTTAAGTAACTTGATTAGGTTTTTGTAAGTTGATATGTCATTTTAAGTCTTACCGAAATTTTTTCCCTTTAGATAACACATTTAAAGATCTACCTTGGGGAGCCTTGGATGATGTTGTAATGGGAGGTGTCAGCGAAAGTAACTTCCTAGTAGATCTAACCGCTGGTGAAGACGGTGGACCTACTGGGATTTTCAAAGGTGTAATATAATAACTGATCTACTTGCCATTGTTCTTTTCTTGGGGTTTTACTTATAGAAAGACAATATGTTTCGTTAGGAATTGTTTCAACAACAAATAATGGTGGATTTACGAGTGTCCGAACCAAGGTAAATGGTACAAATGTAATGTCAGATTCTCTCCAATATTTTATATCATTTGATATCTCATTGAAGCATGTGAGTCTTTGCTTGAAATTTCTCCTAGAACTTTCCTGAGGCCGAGAATGTCTCTGCATATGACGGTCTAGAGCTAAGACTAAAAGGGGATGGACTCAGATACAAGCTTATCATTCGGACAAGCCAAGATTGGGATACTGTTGGTTACACAGCTAGTTTCGACACTTCTCTAGGCCAGTGGCAATCTGTAAGTAAAATTACTTTTGTCATTCATTTTCGATCTATTTTTGTGGGTAGATCAATTACATTTCTGTTAATTCAAATTGTAGGTACGCTTACCTTTCTCATCTTTAAGACCTGTGTTTCGCGCACGTACAGTGACAGATGCACCACCTTTTAATGCTGGCAGTATCATTTCCCTACAGGTTTGGTTTCTATTTTCTATCGACACTCTTAAACCATCCATCCAAAATGTTTGATTTGATATGAATTTTCTTTCAGCTTATGTTTAGCAAATTTGAGTATGATGGTAAGCTTAACCCAACTTTCAAAGAAGGACCTTTCGAGCTTCCTTTATCGAGCATTAGAGCTTATATCCAAGAACCTGTCACTCCAAGGTCTGATTGAGTTTCTTGCTTTTTGAAATCAAACTCTTCACTAAACGTTCAATTGGCATTCTCATCATTTGCGTTTACAGGTTTGTTCATGTGGGCTCTGCTGGAGTTACTCGACCGGAGAGACCTGGTTTGGATCTAAGCAAACAACCCCCTGCTGTGAGATTGAACAAGGAGCTTGATTTCATTCTCACTTACAAGTTAAAGGTTAATCTCTCTACACTCTCCTCTTTGCAGAAAATTGAAAAAATTATTCACAGGATTTATAGCTCTTCTGTTTTATAATGAATAGGGAGAGGATCTTATACGCGAAAGCGGGATTCCGTATGCGATTGTACGGCCATGTGCTTTAACAGAAGAGCCTGCTGGAGCTGATCTCATATTCGATCAAGGAGACAACATTACGGTATTTCAGTTTTGTTTTCCTTCGAGACCAAACTATTGTGAATCTAACTAACATAACCAACTTCGGCATTATTTTATAGGGGAAGGTATCGAGAGACGAAGTAGCGCGTATATGCATCTCTGCTTTAGAAAGCCCGTATGCTCTGAACAAGACATTCGAGGTTTTAAATGAATTAAGGATCAAATAAGTTTCCATTTTTTGGGTATTTTCTTGAAGATGTTCTTACTCAGTTGCGCTATTTTGTGTTGTTTGTTTCAGGTTAAAAGTACAGTTCCATTTAGCGAGCCATTCACGGTAGATCCTGAGAATCCTCCACCAGAAAAAGATTACAATGAATATTTCAAAGATTTGAAAGATGGAATCACGGGTAAAGAAGCTTTAGAACAGAACACTGTTGCTGTTTGAAATAGGTTTCCTCTACTTTTGTAACTTTCAGTTTTGGTTTCTTCTGTCCGAATAATCCTTTGAAAAGTACAGAAAACAAAAGAGTTGTGTAGAAAGCTGTCTGTATATTCCAATATAAACGGATTCGTACATTGTAGATTAGATATACAAAAGCTTATCCACACCAAGAATGAAGATTACACCTTTTGATCCGAGGAGGTTCTCGAAGGTTCTGAAATTTTTCTGCCATCTCCTTTTCGGTGAGAATATTGCCTTGTGGTGTAAGAAACGCGGTGCGTTGAATCGGTGGAGACCAAATTCCGCTTGTATGGCAATCGAACTGAAACTCAGACACATCTATGTACTTCTGTAGAAGTTTGTCTGAAACTGGTTTTGGTACGTTCTGAATTAAAACAGAGAAAGACGACGATGGAATTTCGGACATTTTTTTTTAATAAATAAAAAGGGTTTCATGTGAAAAGGCTTTAATAGTAACGACAAAATAATGGATTTTTTTTTTTTTTTTTTTTGCAAAAAATGGGGGATGGGNTTTTTTTTTTCTGCAAATAATGGAGGATGAGTGGAGAGGAGCACAGAATATTTTGTCTTCCCCTTATTGGTTTACAAGTCGTTGAGCCCTTTTCACATGGCAAAATGTGTATTGCTACTAAGCAAAATAAATATTCAAAGGTTAAGGGAATATATGTTCTATTTCGAAATTAACAAAAAATCATATGGCCCATTGGGTTGTCTAACTATATTATATAACAAAGTCCACTTACCAGATAGAGCCACGCATATTTCAATTTGATAAGATCATCAATTTTGGCAAAATGTCATTATTGTAAATAAAAATCTTAATTTTTTCAAAACTGAGAGTGACTGAATCATCGCCGTTTACCAATGTGAGCATGAGCACCACCACTTTGTGACCTTTTCTAGAAATTATACCATTTAAACTATATTGATACAAAATCACGAGTGAATTGTCGGATATATCCCTATATTCAAAGCGAAAGCTGCTACAGATCTGTCAAGTAAAGCATGGGTTTTTTCGGTAATTTCGTTCTAAAATTTTCACGCAAAATTTTCAGTAATTGTGGTACAGCTAGAAAGACAGCAGTCTTACCTTTTTATTTTTTTTCTTCTTTTCAAAGTCTCCCTCTTTCTGTGTATATCTGAGGAAAATAATTGAATCTAAAGAGAAAAGAGATTAAGCAAAATCGAAGTGAGCCTTTTTAACGTAAAATTCGCACCAAGCTTTTGTTTGAATCTTTTCAATTTTCTCGGATCAAAGGGCAATTATTATTTTTTTCTCTTTTTTGTTGAAGTGTGAATCTCGTAATTCCGTGAGCAGTGTTAATGGCGGGTTACAGAGCAGATGATGATTACGATTACCTTTTCAAAGTGGTTCTGATAGGTGATTCAGGTGTTGGAAAGTCCAATTTGCTTTCTCGATTCACCAGGAACGAGTTTAGCCTCGAGTCTAAATCTACGATCGGGGTCGAGTTTGCCACTCGTAGCTTAAATGTTAATGAAAAAGTCATCAAAGCCCAGATTTGGGACACTGCTGGTCAAGAAAGGTCTAAGCTCGGTCTCTCTAATTTTCGTCTTCATTTCTCGATCTGGGGTTTTTAGGTTTTGGCCTTTAGATGCAGTGTGAATTCAATGACCAATCCATTCTTTTTTTGGTTTTCGAGAACTATAACTTTATGTTTAAAGCAAGCAAATTTAGGGTAGAAGTGTAGAACTAGTATTTTTCTGTAGATCGGTGAAAACTGCTGTGGCGTTTATGGTTTGTTCAATTGCCAAAAGAAATCAAGTGGAGCTTAAACTATGCTTGAAAGTTTCGTTAGATCTATCTCGGATGATCTTGGAAAATAGAGAAAAAAGCAACCCGTGATTGTCTAATTACTTGAGTCTGGAGGTGAAGTGATACAGTGTGTCTGTGTGTAAGGAGAGATCCCAACAATTAAGCTTTTAAGTTGTTCCCAGCTTTGTAGAAATTCTGTTGTTTTGCTGATTAGTTCGATTGATCAGTGGGTCGATGATATTCTGTATTATCGTAATTGCTTTCATAGGTAGAGAAGCTGGGATCTTTATTTCTTCATTCTGATGTTTATGGGATCTTAAGGACTAAGTTTAATCGAAGATTGGTTTCTTTAATAGTGAGCTTCTACCTTTGAAACTAAAAAACTTATTGCTTTCAAGTTTTTGTTGTTGTTTTGGTTATTCTTTTGTGGCAGTACCTTGACTGTTTAACATAGTTCCACTGACTTTAACAGGGTTTGACTTTCTCCTTTATCTGTCATTTTTAGATACCGAGCTATCACTAGTGCTTACTACCGAGGAGCTGTTGGGGCGCTTCTGGTCTATGACGTAACCCGACACTCAACATTCGAAAACGTTGAGAGATGGCTAAGGGAACTCCGTGACCACACTGACCCAAACATAGTTGTGATGCTTGTGGGAAACAAATCTGATCTTCGCCATCTTGTGGCAGTTCAAACTGAAGATGCGAAATCTTTTGCAGAGAATGAATCACTCTACTTCATGGAAACCTCAGCACTTGAATCTACTAATGTCGAGAACGCATTTTCTGAAGTACTCACTCAGATTTACCATGTTGTGAGCAAGAAAGCTATGGAGGCTGGTGAAGATTCAGGCAATGTTCCTTCGAAAGGAGAGAAGATCGATGTTGATGTTTCGGCTGTGAAGAAAACAGGTTGCTGCTCAAACTAAAGACTTCATATTGAAGGATTGGTCTGTGTGCTCAAGCTGGTATCGTTTTTTATTTATTTTACATTCAAATTCCCTTTTTTAGGTGTTTGCTTTTTGTAGGAAACAAATTATGCTTTCCTTTGCTTGACCTTGAATATTGCTTAGCTTTGGTTTGATTCTGTACCGGTTATGGGATTTTGTAATTTAGCCGGTTCTGGTCTATGGTTTATATTCTGCTTGTTTTCTTTTGAATCCGAAAATTTCTCTATTCCGAACATCTAATTTTGTTTGATCAATTTAGAAAGAAGACAATCAAATCCTAAATTCTCGATCATCGATTCAGCATCTTCAAATAGAACATCATAAGATTTCTAATCCATCTTCAGAAATTGAAGTTATTCTTTGTTTTATCATTTAATTTGTCTCGACTCTTAATATGTAAAAACAAAAAAAATCCATGTAATTACCTATGTTTTAATTTTTGTTTCCAAAAAAATCACGTCGTCAGTAACGCCGAAAGACTACTCCGTTACTATGATGACGGATTCTACGGTTTCCCGCCAAGAAAATAGCCCGAAGCAACCTAACGACAGTAACGGTGAATTTAAACGTCTATTGCTTCCCGCAAACTCTCAACCGGATTCTTCCGATGACGAGAGCCGCAAATTGGCAAGGGAGAATCAAATCCTGAATATAGAAGAAGATGGAGGAAACATCTACGATTCGGTACCACCATTCTCATGGGCGAAGTTATGGAAATTTACAGGACCTGGGTTTCTCATGAGCATCGCGTTTTTAGATCCAGGAAACATCGAAGGGGATTTACAAGCCGGAGCAGCTGCTGGGTACTCGCTTCTATGGCTTCTTCTATGGGCGACGCTAATGGGACTTCTGTTGCAGCTGCTCTCGGCTCGAATTGGTGTCGCAACTGGTCGACATTTGGCGGAGATTTGCCGGAACGAGTATCCATCGTGGGCGCGAATCTTGCTTTGGTTCATGGCGGAAGTTGCTTTGATCGGAGCTGATATTCAGGAAGTCATCGGAAGCGCAATCGCTCTTCAGATCTTGACCCGAGGGTTTTTACCAATCTGGGGTGGTGTTATCATCACTGCGTTTGATTGGTAAGCAAAATTTGAAGAAACAGCTTCACATTTTGGAAAAAATAATCATGTGTTTGATCTGTATCCTTGTGAAATTACAGCTTCTTGATTTCGTATCTGGAGAATTTAGGAATGAGGAAATTAGAAGCTCTTTTCGCAGTTTTGATTGCGATCATGGCTCTTTCGTTTGCTTGGATGTTCAATAAAACTAAGCCGAGCGTAGAAGAACTACTCTTAGGTACTCTAAAACAAACGTCTGTAAGGTTCAGCATTATCTCTGATTGAATGTCATTTCTGATTTGCTTTTTATTTGATGACTTGTGGAAAGGCATTATTGTTCCAAAACTCGGATCAAAGACAATCAGAGAAGCTGTTGGAGTTGTGGGATGTGTAATAACGCCTCACAATGTGTTCTTGCACTCTGCTTTAGTGCAGTCGAGGAAGACAAACCCAAAGGAGATTAACAGAGTTCAGGAAGCTCTTAATTACTATGTAATCGAATCATCAGCAGCTTTGTTTGTCTCCTTCATGATCAATCTGTTTGTAACAGCGGTTTTCGCGAAAGGGTTTTATGGAACCAAACAAGCAGATAGTATTGGCCTGGTTAACGCGGGAAATTACCTACAAGGGAAATATGGCGGTGGAGTATTCCCGATACTTTACATTTGGGGAATCGGTTTATTAGCTGCCGGACAAAGCAGTACTTTAACTGGCACTTACGCTGGACAGTATATAATGGAAGGGTTTTTAGATCTTCAGATGGAGCAATGGCTTTCAGCTTTTATAACAAGAAGCTTTGCGATTGTACCTACTATGATTGTCGCTCTTATGTTTAACACATCCGAGGGCTCACTCGATGTTTTAAACGAATGGCTCAATATTCTTCAATCAATGCAGATTCCTTTCGCCGTTATTCCTCTTTTGACTATGGTTTCTAACGAACATATCATGGGTGTCTTCAAAATAGGACCTGCCCTCGAGGTAAGCCAGTTTTTTTCTTCTCTTCTCGCTTGCTGTAATGTGCTTTAGATTGTAACGAGTCACTTGGGATCTTTGCAGAAGCTAGCGTGGACTGTGGCGGTGTTTGTGATGGTAATAAATGGGTATCTTCTTCTCGATTTCTTCATTAGTGAAGTGAAAGGGTTTATTGTTGGAGTTGTGGTTGTTGCTGGAATCGTCGGATACGTCAGTTTCATCATCTATCTCGTTTCTTATAGAAGTGCACAATCTTCTTCTTGGTCGAGCTTAGAAATGTCACAGAGAGTTGTTTCCACAGAGACATAGTAACTCAAAAGTCTTCTAAGTTTAGACATCTTCAACCCAAGAACTTAGGATGGCTCTTCTGCATTTGCTCGAGGGTTTGATGTGAGGTACTATGCCAGAGGAAACCGAGATTTGAGATGATGCAAAGCCCAACTCTGTTAGAATTGTAGATTTATTTTTGCTGTAACATTGCAGAAGTAGAGTTGAAACATAGAAGTTATGGGACAAAAATAGAGAAGTGATGCTAAAGAATTTTATTTTGATCAGCCATAGAAGCTCAAAACTTAATAGGGAAGCAAGACAGCATTTTTGGCTAGCCATTGAAGCAAGACAGCCAATCAATAAATGAGACTGAAAAATGAAGCAGTAAATTTTCATATTCAGACGTTTACATTTTGTCATTTGTTGATAAATAACTCAAAAATTTTGTCATCTACAATTTAATCCAACTGAAATATTTTTAAATATTTATAACTTTAAAATGTTAGCTTGATAGAGAAAGTAGGAGTGACGCTTAGGAGACAAGCAAGTAAGAAGTATCTGCCGCTGGTTAGAGACAGTGCTTTCAACTGAAACTTTCCTTCACTTTCCCGCAAAATCATTTCGAAAAGTCTCAATTTGCCAACGACACAGAGTGTTGTGTTAGCTACCCATCAGCTTTCTCAGAAACCGGCGATAGAAACTTCTCAACTTCCGATTTTTCACGATTCACCAAACTTTTTTTCTAAAAAATAATTCTCCCTTTTTCATCTCTTACAAAACCTCGACTCCATGGCTTCTCAAACTCGATACCCATCCAAATCTCAATCCTTACTTTGGGTTTATTTTCCTTATCTCTCTGTTCTCCAATCAGGAGAAATCAAAGATGATGGAGTCTAGGTCTCCGATCTGCAACACTTGCGGCGAAGAGATTGGTGTAAAATCAAACGGAGATTTCTTTGTGGCTTGTCAAGAGTGTAGTTTCCCGATCTGCAAAGCTTGTCTTGAGTATGAATTCAAAGAAGGTCGAAGAATATGCTTGCGTTGCGGCAATCCTTACGATGGTAATCTGATTTTTTCGCTTTAGGAACAAGGTTTGTCCACAAAGTTATGCAATTTTTATAATTTTGGTTATTTTGTTTTCTCAGAGAATGTGTTTGATGATGATGAAACAAAGCCATCTAGAACACAATCCACCGTAGCAACACACATCAATAACACTCCTCCTCAGGTGTGTACTAAGATTAGTTGCTTTTCTTTTATGTCTTAACAGATTTTTTGCATAGAGGGTTTTTTAAATTTTCTTGATCTTTGCAGGATTCTGGTATCCATGCTAGACATATAAGTACAGTCTCCACAATAGACAGTGGTAAGAACTATGAAGCAAACCCCATTGGTTAACACTAAAGCTTTGATGAGGTTTAAATAGTTCAACTAACTTGGGGTTGTGATTTTTTGTTGAAGACTTGAATGATGAATATGGAAATCCGATATGGAAGAACAGAGTTGAGAGCTGGAAAGACAAGAAAGAAAAAAAGAGCAAGAAGAAGAAGAAAGATGCAAAAGGAACAAAAGCTGGAGAAGATCAGGCTCAGATTCCTCCCCAACAACACATGGAAGACATGCCACCGTAAGCACATCCTCGTACAAATTGAATATACGGTTATATTGCTATGCTTTGGTGAAAGGATTCTTGACATTCAGTACCTTGTGGTAATCGTTGGTCTGTGCCAATTGTTTTCTCAGGAACACAGAGGCTGGTGCTACAGATATGCTTTCGGTTGTGATTCCTATTCCGAGGACCAAAATCACTTCATACAGGATCGTCATCATCATGCGATTGATCATCTTAGCTCTGTTTTTCAACTACCGGATCACGCACCCTGTCGATAGTGCTTACGGTTTATGGCTAACATCTGTGATATGTGAGATCTGGTTTGCTGTTTCATGGGTGTTGGATCAGTTCCCTAAATGGTCTCCTATTAACCGAGAAACTTACATTGATCACTTATCCGCAAGGTAACATATCTTTCAAAAACACTGACTGTATGCTCAATTTGTGCCGTAGTAGCAAATCATTAAATCTTATGATCAAAACTTTGCAGATTCGATAGAGAAGGCGAGGATTCGCAGCTTGCAGCTGTGGATTTCTTTGTTAGTACTGTTGATCCACTTAAGGAGCCACCTTTGATCACTGCAAACACAGTTCTTTCGATCCTAGCGCTGGACTATCCGGTGGATAAAATCTCTTGCTATGTATCTGATGATGGTGCCGCAATGCTTTCGTTTGAGTCTTTGGTTGAGACTGCAGATTTTGCTAGGAAATGGGTACCTTTCTGCAAAAAGTACTCAATCGAACCACGAGCTCCCGAGTTTTACTTCTCACTCAAAATCGATTACTTGAGGGACAAAGTTCAACCTTCTTTTGTGAAAGAACGTAGAGCCATGAAAGTAAGTACACAAGGGATTTTAGAATCCTCAAAGTAAGCACATTAACCTTATTGAAAAAAGCTTTTCTCTTCTTGTAGAGAGACTACGAGGAGTTCAAAATCAGGATGAATGCTTTGGTCGCCAAGGCTCAAAAAACACCAGAAGAAGGATGGACAATGCAAGATGGAACCCCTTGGCCTGGAAACAATACTCGTGACCATCCCGGGATGATTCAGGTTTGCTAATAATAACATTTAACCTGAAAGGCTCTTCCTTTCCTTTACCGATAACTATGTCTTTAGATTCAAACATGTCTTTGAAGATTACAGTTTTCATCTGAATTTGTCTTTTCTTTCGTGAAGGTTTTCCTTGGATATAGCGGTGCTCGTGACATTGAAGGAAATGAACTTCCAAGATTAGTTTACGTCTCTAGAGAGAAGAGACCTGGATATCAGCATCACAAGAAGGCCGGGGCAGAGAACGCATTGGTAAAACTTAAAATTTTCCTTCTTTGAATAAAGAATAACACTGAATGTTGTGACACAACCTAATGATTGTGTTTTTTGTAGGTAAGGGTGTCTGCGGTCTTAACAAATGCTCCATTCATTCTCAACCTTGACTGTGATCACTACGTCAACAATAGCAAAGCCGTACGTGAAGCAATGTGCTTCTTAATGGATCCTATTTTTGGTCAAGACATTTGCTTTGTTCAATTCCCACAGAGATTTGATGGAATCGACAAGAGTGATCGATATGCCAACCGCAACATAGTTTTCTTCGATGTAAATAATTGCAAAAATTCAAACTCATATGCTTATATATTCCAGCAAGTTTTGGGCGTTCTTCTGATATTTTGTGATTTTGATGTGTGATAATTCCAGGTGAACATGAGAGGGCTTGATGGAATTCAAGGTCCTGTATATGTTGGTACAGGTACTGTCTTTAGAAGACAAGCACTTTACGGATATAGTCCTCCTTCCAAACCAAGAATTTTACCGCAATCCTCTTCCTCGTCTTGTTGCTGTCTAACCAAGAAGAAACCAACCCAAGATCCGTCAGAGCTTTACAAAGACGCAAAGCGAGAAGAACTCGATGCTGCAATCTTTAATCTCGGGGACCTTGACAACTACGATGAGTACGAGAGATCAATGCTGATTTCACAGACAAGCTTTGAGAAAACATTTGGTCTCTCTGCAGTTTTCATCGAGTCTACTCTTATGGAGAATGGTGGTGTTCCTGACTCTGTAAACCCCTCAACGCTCATCAAAGAAGCTATTCATGTCATTAGCTGTGGATATGAAGAGAAAACCGAATGGGGAAAAGAAGTGAGTTGTCTCTTCAAATCAAAGTTCTTCACTTTGCTATCAATATAACTTTATAATCTCTGGTGAAAAAATTCAGACATTTCTTTCTGTTTATGCAGATCGGATGGATTTACGGATCAATCACGGAAGACATTTTGACTGGTTTCAAGATGCATTGTCGTGGATGGAGGTCGGTTTACTGTATGCCACTAAGACCTGCTTTTAAAGGATCTGCTCCAATCAATCTATCAGATAGGCTGCACCAGGTTCTGCGTTGGGCTCTTGGCTCGGTTGAGATCTTCCTTAGCCGGCATTGTCCTCTCTGGTACGGTTGTAGTGGAGGCCGCCTCAAGTTGCTACAGAGATTGGCTTATATAAACACTATTGTTTATCCTTTCACTTCTCTGCCTCTTGTTGCTTACTGTACTCTTCCTGCTATCTGCCTTCTCACCGGCAAATTCATCATCCCAACGGTAACTTTTTCATAATAATATGATGTGTGATCATTTGGTAATTTGTACTCATGCATCTTGAAACCTAATGATTGGATTCTATCTTTTGTTGGTGTTCTTTCTTGCAGCTATCAAACCTAGCAAGCATGCTGTTTCTTGGTCTCTTCATATCAATCATCTTAACGAGTGTCCTAGAGCTTCGATGGAGCGGAGTGAGCATTGAAGACTTGTGGAGAAACGAACAATTTTGGGTAATTGGAGGTGTCTCAGCTCATCTTTTTGCCGTCTTCCAAGGATTCCTCAAAATGCTCGCTGGTCTCGACACAAATTTCACAGTCACATCAAAAACCGCAGACGATTTAGAATTTGGCGAGCTTTACATTGTCAAATGGACAACACTCTTGATCCCTCCAACCACACTTCTTATAGTTAACTTGGTCGGAGTCGTTGCTGGATTTTCTGATGCTCTTAACAAAGGTTATGAAGCTTGGGGGCCTTTGTTTGGGAAAGTGTTTTTCGCCTTTTGGGTGATTCTTCATCTCTATCCTTTCCTCAAAGGTCTTATGGGAAGACAAAACAGAACACCCACAATTGTTGTTCTCTGGTCTATCTTGCTTGCTTCTGTGTTTTCACTTGTTTGGGTTCGTATCAATCCTTTCGTCTCGAAAACTGATACGCCCTCCCTTTCTCACAATTGTCTTTTGATCGATTGCTAAGAGAAGCTGTTATGTTTGTGTTTTGAAGGATTGATGATCTGTTTTTGGTTGCTTTGTTAATTTTCCTCCCTTGCGAGAGAAGTTATCTCATATGGTTGCTTGAACTACAAGTTAATTAACGTTTTTGTCTAGCAGTATGTGGATAGCCTTTAGGTTTCTATTGTTTAAACTATCGAAATGCTAAAAAAATATTATTTTCATGTTCTTAAAAATCAACATATATTATATTTTTCAAATTATTCAAAGTTTGGTGGAATCTGTCTCGTATTAAAAAAAAAACAACAACAACAAAATTGAAACAAGTAAAAAATACAAATCAGATTCCATGAACAAAAGCATCAATGTCAGGCTGAGGAATGTCATCAAGCAAAGAGCCAATGCTACATCCTTCCTCAAACAACTTCTCATTGAATCCAAAATCATCTGTAAACACACATTCAGGCACAATCCTGTCTTGTCCATAAATCTCCTCTCCCTTATTATTCTCCTCAACCGCGACAACAACATCCTTCTTCTTGTTATTCTCTCTGCGTCTACCTCTTGCAGGAACAGACGAAGCCGACAAAACTCCTAAATTCAAGCTCTTGATGTAATCCTGCAAAAATGAAGGTCTTGGATTCTTAGATCTACACTTTCTTTTAGAGAATTGTCTTCGTTTTGTCGCGTTCCAATGGTTCTTAATTGAGTTCTCTGTTCTTCCAGGGAGTCTTTTAGCAATCTCTGCCCATTTGTTGCCAATCTCTTTGTGAAATTCTATCAACACTCTGTCTTCTTCTTCACTCCATGTTTCTTTCTGCAACACTATAATCATATTAATACCACAAAATAATTATCTTTACTTTCATTGAATTATCACTCTCTTCAGCTTCCTAGTTGAGATACCTTTATGTCAGGTCTCAAATGGTTATGCCACCTTTCTCTACATTGTTTTCCGATCCTTCCTGGTAACACTTGAGCTATATGCGACCATTTACGCAATCCGTATTTCTCCACGAGTTGAATCAATATCCTAATGTCCAAAACAAGAATAACTTAATCTGAGGTTGAATATGTTAAATGACATCTTTAGCAGTGTTTAACAACGAACCTGTCTTCTTCAGCAGTCCATTGTCCTTTGACTAAAGTTGGCTTCTTTTTTTCTTTCCATGATGATGATGAAGAGAACGACGATAACTTTCTTGTCAAGAAAGGTTTGGTCTTGTTGAAACTCGTAGCTTTATAACAGTCATTATCTGCAGAAACACATGAAATTTCATCTGGCATTATGAAGTTGACAGGTTTGATGAACTCTGTAGGAGGATAATCAAAAGGAATCATCATCATCATATTGTTTTGCTCCAAATCCATATGTTCATCGACCAAATTGATCTCTTGATGATGATTGCGAGTGAAGTATGAGTTTTCCATAGCTTGGAAATGATGATTCATCAAATGTAGTTTAGATTCATAAAACTTGACCATGTTATCTTGGTAAGAGCAATGCTCGAAAGGAGCATTATTGATACAAGACGACGTCGTTTGGATACCAAGCAAAGAATTTGAAGATGATGAACCATAATGATGATGATGATCAAAGTGATGATCAAGATGGTGAAAATCTTGAAGAAAGCTTGTGGGTTTTGATTGGTGAACAACTTCAAATGGAAAATCTTCTTCTTTCATGCGTAATTCGTCTTGATCACGTGTGAAGATGTTTTGGTTTAGGGGAACAAAACCACTCTTGTCAACGAAATTCTCCATTTTCTGTAAAAGGAGAAAAAAAAAAACTAAATAATTAGTATAAAAAAAATTAAGCTGATTGCTTTATTTTTGTGTTAGCATTGTTCTTTCTCGTATATGTAAGGAGGTAGGAGAAGAAAGAAAGATATTTGATGTCTGATTTTACTATGGCCATTAATTTTAAGAAATTGAAATCTAACGTTTGGAGTTTGTTTGATAGCATTAACTAGTGTGATTTTATAAACTGAATTAATTAATTAATTTTCTAAAATGCTAAGCCATTTTGGTATTTAATTTTTATGTCATGTCTCAACATAAATGTAAGGTAAATATAAATATGTTAGCTTCAAAGTTTAGACTGTTTTTAGTTAAAAGGTTTTCTTCAATAAAAGTAAATAAAAAGTTTAGATTTGTTTAATAAATAAATAAAAAATCCTAGTTATATTTATAGAGATAATACTAAATTTATATATATATATATATTTCAAGGTAATTGTTTTAATTTGAAATATTATGATTGATAGTTTAGATAGATTGAAAATGATGTAAGAAAATGTTGGATAATAATCTGTGTAGACGTTACACTTTAGGTGTTGTTGAATTTGGAGTAAGCATAGTTGAATGTTTGTAAAAACGCTAGTAGGAATTTAATCTAGTTTTTAATGTATTAAGAACTCATTTATTGTAGATATATTTAGTTGTGTTTAGTTTTCATGAAGTTAATTAATTTAGTCAACAAAACAAAATGTAGTAATCATTTTAAATGCCAAATTAAGGAGTGTATTGACCATTTAGCTTCTAATGTCTAATTATGAATCAAAAAGAACCAATATTTTCTTTTGCATGTAAAAAAGAATATTCTTATGTAGTATTAGTAAGATATTGGCATTCTTAATTTATTATAAGAGTTTGTGTTCATTTAGTTTAATAGCACCACTTAATAAAATGAGTTTAAGACTTAACATATGAAACTTTATCTCATGCATGATCTTAATTATATACCTAGCTCACGTAGTTGCTTGATGCATTACGTATGTATTGATATATTCTGCTTGCACCAAAATTATAAACAAATGACTTGTGTGTTTGTATATGTATATTACTTGAGAAATTATCGCATGAGAATTTGTTATATTATATATTAAAAGCACAGCTTATATCAAAGCGTATGGGAAACTAAATTTTCTCAAAATCTGAAAAATCAAACAGTTTGATGTTTTTACTTTTAGATTCTAATCTCTTGATTTATTCTGTGTTTGACTCTTAAACAATGTACTTACAACAAACATAACCTGAACCAAAAGGTTGATAGTTGTTTTTTTTGGTAACTGTGAGAATTTATAGATATACGAGAGGGGTCTAAACTATTTTTATAAGAGTAGTATAGTATACGGATATATATTTATTTTACGTATTTAAATAAATCGAAAACATGGATTTATATTTGTATATAGAGGACAAAAAAATGTGACTTTATTTTCCACAATCGAAGAATCTGCAATTCCTATCACTCGCCCGCAAATTTGATAGATGTTGGAAGAAGGTAAAATTGAAGCATCAAGAAGCTAATATCTTGATAAAATATGTTTAAAGTTTAGAAAATCTGAAACTTTAGGATAAAATTTTGTTTATTGATAGTAGTTGGAAGATGCTAATGTTTTGATTTAATATATTTAAAGTTTAGAAAATCAGAAATTTCAAGAAAAACAGAGTTGCATTTTTGTTTATTTAAAGTCTTTATCGTATTTTTAATTTAATATTATGTTTTTACAACATCTAGTGTTCTTGGCGTGGATGGATCTTGAAAACCCGACAACATTAAATATTACAATTTTCGATAAAATTGAACTTAATCGCTCTATTAATTCCTTCTTCGTGAAAAAAATCCTCACAAGACGCCATGGCCAAAGTTATAACACACAAAACGATAACTAAAACTAGCTTAAATTGGAGTTCGGTATAAGAAGTCGTATTATCTCATGTGATATTATTAAAAATATGGATAATTGTATTACTCATGAGATTATAGATCAGACAAAAAAAAAAAGCTTGAACTTGTATTGATCAAAACACCATTTACCTTTGTTTACTGTATCATTAATCATTACAACTAACATTTTGTTAAATAAAGATACGTTAGTTGGAAAGTAATCTTCCTCTAATATACACATATATACATAATTTTTTCTGAATCTGATTTCTGTTACAAAGCTTTTTTTACAAGAGCCTCTATGGAAAATACAAAAAAAGATGATTCCTATGATATTCTTCTTGTCCCTATAAAAACTGCATTGATGCTAATCTTGATGAATTTTCTTTCTTTTACACGATCCACTCCAGAGCAGAGCGCCATTAATCATCAGCTATATTCGAATGTTTAACAATGTATTTATTTTTATATACAATTTTCAAAGGTTATATAATGAAACAGAGAACATGTTAAGCTACTTAAATAATCCATGATAGTACAACTCCAATAATGATTTTATAACTATCTAACTAATGTTTTTCTTAACCTTATGACTTGTGTGAGTTTGATACCATTATCTTTCAATTATTCATTTTGTTTGACATAACCAGCTTGTACGGATAATCATAATTTATTAAATACGATTTATTAAACTTGTACGAATTGCCGATCCTACAAGTTTTCTTTTTCCTTTAATGTACCGCAAACCATCTTTTGTTTTTTAAATAAAAATAATTAGATTTTTCATTTTACATTTGTCAAAAATTCTCAAATGATAACACATAACACCAATTACAACAAAAGAATCCATATCCACAACCATAGTATTTATGATTTACTGTCTATTTCTATTCCAAAGTTTAGATATAACAACAAATCAACCTATATTTAGAGTTTCAAGTCTAATTTAATCTTTAATATACATGCAATGCCTAATTACACCCAAAGTTAGATAATAACTATCGAATTCCACACATAATATACGAAATCAATCTAATTGCACAAATTGCTGGATAATTATGATTTTGTTGTAAACCAACAATTGGTTACAATTTAGAGCCACTAATTAACAGAAACTAAATCAATTTTAGACCCGACCAAATCTCAAATAGACAATGTTTATCCTAATCCGCTCAAATTCGGTTGTCAATTGAGATTAGGTCGAGTTTAGATTCGATTAATTAATGATTTAATATCGTAATCAATCGTTAGTTTTCAAAAAAACCATAATTATCCAGTAATTTGTGCAATTAGACTGATTTTGTATATTATGTGTGGAATTTGATAGTTATTATCTAATTTTGGATGTAATTAGGCATTGCATGTATACTTGAGATGGAATTAGACAAAGAATCTAAGTATAGGTTAATCTATTGTTATATCGAAACTTTGGGTATAAATAAACCGTTAGACTCTAAGTTTTACTAAAACGCCAAAAAAAAAAAAAAAAAAAACCATAATTTCAACACAAAAGAACAGTTCAGTGTCTGAAAAAATTATATAACTCATAAAATAAAAAGTATAGAGAAAGGGCAAGATAGTAAATAGACAAAAACAGAAGGCTAAGCTTATAGAAACCCCAACTGTCACATGAACCATCTTTGAAAAACCAGATCTTTCTCTTCTTCTTCTTTTACTTTCTCTGACACTATTCTTCTTCTTCTCTCTCTCCTTCACCATGAAACCTCCGTCATTGTCATTACCGTTACTCCTCCTTCTCCTCCTCCACCTCTCAGCCACCATCTCCGCCGCTCCTGCTCTCTCTCCAACTCCTTCTCCGACCATCTCTCCCATTCCTCCACCTCGCAAAACCCCATCCTCCTCAACCTCTCCATTAGACCCAAAACAGCTCAAAGCCCTCGAATCTTTCCACATCTCCACCGTCAAAAATCCCTGCGACCACCGTCCCTCCTCCAAGTCCTCCGCCTCGGTCGTTACCTGCGACACCAGCTCCCCATTTCGCCATGTCACATCCATCTCTTTCACAAATTGCTCCTCCGATCTCTCTATCTCATCCACAGCTCTTGAAGCTCTCTCATCATCCCTCATATCCCTCTCTTTCGAAAACTGCCCTTCCCTCTCACCTCCTCCACGTCTCCCTAGCTCTCTCCACTCCTTCTCCGCCGTCTCTTCTTTCCTCCGCCACGGTAAGGGCCTCTCCGGAGTCTATCTAGCTCGTCTTGTTAACCTCACTGACCTCACTGTCTCCTCAATCCCTGTTTCCACTTCCGGTCTTTACGTCATCCTCGGCAATATGAAAGACATCACTACCCTCACAATCTCTAATGCTAATCTCTCCGGCAACATCCCTAAATCCTTCCACTCAAATCTCACATTCATCGATTTATCTGGTAACTTGCTCAAAGGCTCAATAACCCCTTCGATTACTGGACTCACCCATCTCAAAAACCTAAGTTTATCTTCAAACTCGCTTTCCGGCGTGATTCCCGACGAAATCGGTGACCTACTTTGGCTAAAGACACTATCCTTAGCCTCAAACAAGTTATCAGGTCCAATCCCAGATTCAATCTCGGCGATTCCAGAGCTTTCACACTTAGATCTGAGTGGAAACCAGCTCAACGGCACCGTTCCGAGATTCATTACGAAGATGAAGCATCTCAAGCATTTGAATCTTGCTAACAATTCTTTCCATGGAGTTCTTCCATTCAATGCGAGCTTCATCAAAGCACTTGAAGTGTTCAAAATCGGTGGAAACAGTGACCTTTGTTACAACCACACTGTTTTGTCATCGAAGATGAAACTTGGTATTGCTAAATGCGACAAATATGGTTTGCCTGTGTCCCCTCCGCCGCAAAAAGAAGATTCAAATTCCGATTACGATTACAATGACGAAAATGACACAAGTGAGAAGAAAAAAGATGAGCATCATGGTCCCAACAAAGTTGTGCTCGGTGTTGCCATTGGACTTTCTTCCATTGTCTTCTTAATCATCTTCATGATTCTTCTCGCCAAATGGTGTCATTGATTCAACAATATTTGTAAGCTTTTCCTCTCATTCTTTAGTGAATACAACAGAAAACAACAAAAGAAGACAAATGCCTTAATCTGTAAGAGTGATTAGGGTTCTTACGGGATGAAGAAGAAAGAGAATAGTGATTTTTTTGTGATGAATAACCCAACCGGTTCTTCACACCAATCTCGGTTTAGCTTGTTTTTGGTTGGCTATTTCACTTCTTTGCTTTTTTTCTTTTTTTTTACAGCTTTTGCTATTTTACTTTGATTTTACATCTGTGTGGGTAATTTAATTAGTGGCTCTTCAGGTTTTGTTGTATTTTAAATGTATTCGGTCAAAAGGATTATTTTGTAATAATTATTGAATTATTCTTATCAATAAACATTGTTCCACATTAGTTGTGTTTTACATAATCCCTGATTCCTGCACATGTACTTGAACATGGTTCAATTGATCCAAAAAATAAACGTGTTATTGGTTAGTAGTACCTTGACCAAATTATAAATGATTAAAAAGTTGTTAAAAACTTAAAAAGAAAAATGAAATATCATGGTTTTGTTTTCCTTTGAAGCAATGATACTATCATGAAGAAAAAATATTGAGTTCCAACACAGATCCAGCCTGGTCATGTTCCAATTGCTTCTATTCAACGAAATCATCAGGACCGGTCAAAAAGTAAACCGGGAAAAAATATGATACATGAACATTTCAAGTTTCACCAGAAACCTCTGCAAGAACAATGTCCATCTTTAAATTGATGAAACCGGTTTGAATCTCTTAGGACTATTTCTCTTTTGGTTAACTTAGACATGAACTTGGCCATTTCATGACAATCTCCACAAACTCTTAGATTCTTAGTAACTCTTATGACCTTTCCATGTCCAGAGCTAAGAATCCCTAATGCCATTGCCAATTTCTCACTATGACCACACAAAGCCTCTTCCTTTTCCATCTCGTCTGCATCAATCAACGCGTATTTTGTCTGCGGCGAGCAACCTTCTTCTATCATTCTAGCCCTTACCCTCCTCAAAAAAGCTTCAATCTTTTCAGTTTGCGAATTTGAACTATCTCCAGCTACAAAGATGTTAACTCTACCCTTTATCTCTATCCAGCTACATCCTGGATTCTTCCTCAATCCGCATTGGCCTATTCTCCTTCTTAGCCTTTTCACTTCTGCCCACTTCTCAGCTTCCGCGTAGATATTCGCCATGAGTACATAATATCCTGTGTTCTCTGGTTCGAGCTCAAAGACTTTCTCTGCTACTATCTCAGCTAATTTAACATCATGATGTATCCTGCATCCACATAGCAATGCTCCCCAAATTGTAGCATCTGGCGGAATTGGCATGTTCTCAATGAACCTATAAGCTTTTGACAAGTTTCCAGTTCTTGCAAGCATATCGACAATACAAGTATAATGTTCTAGTGTTGGCTCGATCTTGCAGTCATGTCTCATGATGTTAAAGAATCTCCATCCTTCATCCACTAGTCCTGAATGGCTACAAGCATACAATAAAGAGACAAACGAAATTTCGTCAGGCACAATATCCGCCTGTCTCTTTTGATTGAAAAGAGCGATCGCTTCTTTTCCAAACCCGTGCATCCCATATCCAGCTATCATCACAGTCCAAGAAACAAGATCCTTGGAAGCAATATCGTCAAAGAGCAAACGTGCGAGTATCAGCGCTCCACATTTCGCATACATGTCTACAAGCGAATTAGCAACATGCCGATCGGAGAAATACCCCTTTCTCATGATGTAACCGTGGACCTCTCTGCCTTTATCGAAAGCAGAAAAACTTGCACAAGCTGGAAGAACACACGCCACTGTTCTCTCATCAGGACTAAACCGCTTTTCTTCCAACAGCAAATTGAACAGGCTTAGAGCTTCATTGGCGTCATTATTTTTTGAGTACCCACCAATAATGGTGTTCCACGAGATAATATCTTTCACACGCATCTCAGAGAACACTAACTCCGCCTCTTCCATGCTTCCGCATTTCGCATACATATCCATCAGAGCATTCGATACAAATATATCAAATCCCATATCATTTTCTTTGATCCACTCATGGACTCGCTTACCTTCGTCTAATAACCGATTACGGGCACAGCAGTTTAAAACCGCAGTAACGGTATAAACATCAGGGCAAATACCCTTTTCCTCCATTTCTTTGAATAAGTTCACAGCTTCACCAGCCAAACCTTCCCTAGCATAGCCAGCAATCATTGAAGTATATGACACAACACTTCGATCACTCATCTCCCTAAACACAGCTATAGCAGAGTTTAAATCACCGGATTTTGAGTACATATCAAGCAATGTGTTACAAAACCGATCTTCTCTACTGAAACAAGCTTTCAGTCCAATACTGTGGACAGCTCTACCTAAAGAGATTAGACGAGAATCAGCACATCCAGCAAAAACGCTAACTATAGTAGCCAAATCAATGTCTATTCCTGACGACAACATCTGCACGAAAACCGATAACCCTTGTTCAGCTAATCCGTTTGATACATACCCATTAATGATAGAATTCCATGATATGATATCTCTTTCAATCATTTCATCGAACACCTTACGTGCGCTATCAACTCTCTGGTGCTTCAAATAAAACGACACCAGAGAATTCGCTACTGAGTTAAAGTCTCCAAAACCTGATTTCAGGATATAACCATGAAGCTGCTCTCCTGCATTAACACTTCGTAAAGATGAAAAGCTCTTTGAAATGGACGAAAAAGTATAGCTATCCATTTCAACACCCGAACTCAGCATTTTCTTGAACAATTCGATGCTCCCACTAAAATCACCAGATTTTCCAAGCTCATTCATCAAGATATTCCAGAACAATGTTTTCTCGATCCTTACTTGATCGAAGACTCGACTCGCTTCTTTTAAGTCACCGCAATTTGTATACATAAGCGCGAGTTTCGATCCCAAACTCGAATCAATCACGAACCCATTACGACGAATAAAGGAATCAACTTCTTTACCATTCTTTAATGATCTAGAATCCGCACAGAGCTGAAGAACAGAGCATAAAGTTCTCGGATCAATATCCCATTTTCCAGATACACGAAGAAGTTTCACGGCGTTCTCTAGATTCCCTGCTTCGCAGAACCTCCGTAATCGAGTGTTAGCATCGGTTAAGCTTCGATCAAATGTCGAAATCGAATTCGCATAATCCGACGTTGTTCTCAACGCGGCTCTATTGAAAATCACATTTCTTCGAAATCTAACGTCGCTTCCGATGTCCTTCTGGGTTTGAAATTGGTGAGAGGAAAAGAAACAGTAGCTTGAGGAAGACAAATTCGCCGTTAACATCGCCATTCTCTATCTTCTTCTACTCATCAGACTAGAAGCGCGGGAAGTTTGTAATGCTTCTATAGGAAAATTAGTTTTCTCTTCAGTAAAAAGTGTTTCCGCAAATTTATTAGTTAAGTGAAAATAGCGCCCACTCGAGAATGATGTTCCAGAAAACTTCAAGGTTTTTTTCTTAACAAAGTTTTGGCAATTATGGTCCACAATTTTTGCAGTGCTGTAATCGGACCCACATATAAAGGAGAGGGTTTTTGGCTGGGATGTTTTCTTTTCTTTGTAATCTAGTGACGAATGAGGCAAATTTGAGAATTGTCGGAAGAAAATCTCTGATTGTCACTTCTTTGTTTTGAGGAAACACAGAGATTGAAGCTATGGGCTTGGCTCTTTATTCTCCTTGCGCTTACCCGTCGATCAAACAAGGATTCCGGAGCGCTTCATCAGCCAATCATCTTCCGGGTAATTTTAACTTGCTCGAGCTAACAGAGTCTCACAAATTTAGTCAGCTGTACAGATTAATATGGTTTCCGCAGTTCCTAAGTTTCTCTCATTAAGATGGTTGCATTGCAGATACTCCTTCACTGTCGTTTACATTGCATATCTCAAGCTTTGAGCAAAGTCTTTCAACAACAACAGTTGATGGCGATCGAAGAATCCGTCTTTCCAAGAAAGGATCTGTTGTTTGTTGCCAAAAACCGTATGATAAACGAACCTCAAACCCGAGTAAATCGAACCAAGAGGAGATCATTTCTCTCTTAAAACGAATTCAATCTTCGATCTCTAAAGGTGAGTCTCGCGGAATCCTGGAGAAGGAGAACAGCGATGAGTCTTCTGAGAACAAGCCACTAACCAAAGCTATTCTCGACGTTCTTGAGAAACAAAGACAGACAACTGAAGGTAATCTGCAATTTCTTAATCAAGTTACAAATCAATGTTCTTGCCATTTGTTAATGTAATCAGCTCTGCAGCTGTAGGAGATACTGATGCGCAGGAGCTACCAAAGAGACAAGTTAAGGTTCTTCGACCACCGTCTAGTTTCGCCAAGAAAACTCCTATACCTTCTGCCTCACGTCAGAGAGGTAAGCTTACAGAATCAAATAGCAATGAAGCTTTAGGAGAAATGACAGAGAAGGAAGAGAAAGCTTCATTGATAGAAACTATGAAACTTGCAGAGCTCAAAGAGGTTGCCAAGAACAGAGGAATCAAAGGATACTCAAAGTTGAAGAAGAGTCAGCTTCTGGAGCTACTGAGATCATCCTGATTAATTATCAGCCCCCATTCTCTCTAACATACAAGCTAGACAACAGAACTGGATTGGAGTTGTTTTAACAATTTATCATGTCAAGTTGATACAATTTCAAAAGTATGAAGCTTGTAAAGTTTGGTTCCTCTCGATTCCTTGCATAAGATCAACCTAAAGTCTAAAGATGACTAGAAGCGATAACAGAAAATTCCCAGAAAATGGTTCATATCTCGAAGGTATTCTTAACCAACTTAACTCAAAAAGGTTACCACAAGAAAATTTTACCATCCATAATCGTAAATGTAAGAACATGAAACGGAGCTACCACAAAACAAAATGAAAGAAAACTTTTCAACCAGTGATGTTCTGGGACTTGTTGAGGATAACACCTTCATACTTAACTTGGAACCACTTCATGGCATCATCCTTTGTAACTCTATGTTGAATCCCAACACGAGTCTTGCATCTACGGCGACGGGCAACACGGTATCCTGGGCGTTCAAGAACCACGTAGAAGTCCATACCATAGATACCGGTAGAAGGATCATACCTACGGAATTTAGAATGATGAGAATATTTTCCAGCATAATCGCATTGGTTTTACTAAATCAGCCCATATGTCCTTCTGATAACACTTACTTGATTCCAAGATCAATGTGCTCCTGGATACCGAATCCAAAGCAGCCAGTGTCACTGAAGTTTCTCCTCAAGAGCTCGTATTCTTTCACTTTCAAGCCACTCTCAAGAAGCTGCATTGCCTTCTCGCCTCTCACGGTGACATAGCACGCAATCTTTTCATTACGCCTGATACCAAAAGACCTCACAGTGTACCTTGCTGTTTTACAAAAGTATATTCCAATCAAAACAACACACATTAAACCCTAGAATCTTAGAATTACCAATATAACATATAAGAGATTCTACATGAATGTTCTCACATACCCTTGGAGAAGACAGGGGTTTGACCACTGAGCTGTTCCAACACCTACAATCACCAAAACGCTCGATATAAATTGCAATTTCTGAGTAATACTACTATGTCTATGAACTACGCCCGTTTCAGTTGTTCGCGACTCTCCTAGTCAGTAATTATCCTATGGGAAACAAAGAACGAACCTTGGAGGCACGAGTGAGACGATCACCACTCTCACCAACAGAGATATTAAGAACGAGCTTCTGAACCTTAATATCCCTCATAGGGTTCGAAAGCTTCTTCTCGGACGCCTACATCACGTAAAATATAGAATTGAATCCCAAAAACAATATCTTTAGATGACCATAAACAACGAAACAAAAACATTAATCTGTAGACTGAAAAAAATGTAGAAGAAATGTACCATCTCAAGATTAGGAGTTCAAAATCCAGGAAGAGGTGTAAAAGAGTGGCAGACGAAATGCGTCGGCTGCGTCGTGTGATAATTATATGAAAGCCACTAGGGTTTTCTCCTTTAGGTTTATGACGAAAATACCCTCATTTAGGTTTATAAAACAAAATTGTAACTCCGTTGCCGGGACTCGAACCCGGGTCTCTCGGGTGAGAGCCGAGTATCCTGACCAGCTAGACTACAACGGAACTGATGTCATCTTTACAAATTATTACAGTATTGATTTCCTTGTTTGAGTTCCTTATTATTAAACAATATGTATTATTTTAGGAGTGACTGTAATAAAGATCTTGAAAAGGTTTAAGATAAGAGGGAATACAACACAATAGCTTATTACTGAGAATCTTTGTGCAGAAAGACGAAAGGTTTTGAGATTTGCCTGCTCTTTCTAAGAATGTGAGTCATAAACGGACATTTTTATAAAATTTGGTGATGAGGACAAAATAAGTGAAGACAACAAACATTCAAAAGCAGAAAAAAAAAACCAAAGCAACCCCTTAAACTGCAGAAACGCCAGCCTTTCCTCTTCCGGTAGACCGATGAGACACTTTATATCGGTTCTCGACTAGATTCTTCGCCTTCTGCTCAAACTTATACTATATAAAAATCTCTGACTAAACTCATTTACAGATGCAGAAAGAAAAAAAGGAAAAGAACCAAAGACAAGATTGTAATTTTTAACCAAACTTAAAAGGAGAGAAAGAAGAAGATACAGCTGGAGAGTTTTTATGTTTTTTGCGAATTTGGGGAAGTCGGTTCGTGCAGCTGGCTTTGATCATCAAACTTGTCTGAACAGAAACTTGTCTGAACACAAAACCTTCGAATTGTGTCCTCCACGTTGCCTTCAAAATACTACCTTCTGGCTCGTGTAATGATGGTACATTATATATAAAAAGTTGTTGTCTTTTGATGATCCTTTTATGTTCCAGATTGATTCAAGAAACTTAGACCCAACTGTCTCTTGATATGGTCTGGAATCAACTTGTTGACCAGTTCAGGTGATGCTCCAGCTACCTCTTGTTTGAAGTTGAAGAGAGGTGGGAAAGGCCGTCCATTTGGTAAACGGGCATTTGGTTCTCTGAGCTCATCAAAGAACGGATGTGCACAAGCTTCAAGCTGAAATAAACAGAAGACATTATATATATTATTAACCATTCGGTTAGATTCTTAGAAACTTAAGGATATTCAAGAGCAATGCTCACCGCTGTGCATCTAAGACTTGGAGAGTATTGAAGAAGCCTTGATGCAAAATCTATTGCTTCTGGAGGCATCCTTTTGTGGAATATCTAAATCAAAATGAAAATATGATAAGGCTGATGTGTGAGGTGAAACTGAAACAACGAATGTATGTAAACCGGAAAAGCACAAACCTTGTGCCAAGGATGCGCCTTTATCTGCGGAAACCTAAAGTCTGTGTAATGTGGATTCATACAACGGATTTCTTCACGAGTTGGAGTACCAAGAACCTGTGTCCAACAACTTAATGAGTATTTGTTGCCAATAAATGTAATTTACAAAGTATCATAATATTGAAGATTCTTACTTTAATAATTTCAACGAGCTGATCAACCGCATTTTCTCCAGGAAATAATGGCTGAGATAAAAGAACAGATATCATCACAGGGAGTCCTAACACAAGTACAGGGAGATTAAAGAAGCTGGTTACTAAAAGATTGTTTACCTGACCGAGAAGAAGCTCAGCAAGAACACAACCAGCAGACCAAATATCAATTGAAGTAGTGTACTCCGTGGCACCAAATATGAGTTCGGGTGCACGGTAGAATCGGGAACATATGTAAGAAATGTTAGCTTCACCTTTAACCTGAAGGAAAAGTAAATCAACAGTAAATGATAAGATCACGCAAAACAATAACACTACAAGTTGAAAGAGTTAATATGTCCCAAAGATTTACCAGCTGTTTTGCACTGCCAAAGTCACAGATTTTGACTTGATGAGTTAGAGGATCAACCTGTAGAAAAAGACCAGAAGAGGTTCATTAACAAAGAGAGAGACAGGAGACGAAAAAAAACCATAGTTGAATCTTGGATGTAGCGCATACCAGAAGATTTTGAGGCTTTAGATCTCTGTGGCACACTCCAGCAACATTGTGAATGTAGGCAAGTCCTCGGAAGATCTGACATAACAAAAGGAATAATATCAGAATAAGAACAATCTTATGTACATACAGTCTTGTAAACAGAAGATGTGGAATTGTGGTGTTACCTGATACATATAAAGTTTAACATAAACGAGCGGCATTCTTTGGTTTGCGGTGCTATAGTGTTTCAGAACTCGATACAAGCTCTCAGGGACATACTCCATAACCAAATTAAGGAAAAGCTCGTCTTTACTTGTAGTCGAAAAGAAGCAGTGCTTCAAACAAACTACATTTGGATGATCCATCACACGCATCAACTGAAGTTCTCGGTTCTTGTATCTTCTGTCTTGTAAAACCTTCTTTATAGCCACAGTTTCTCCAGTCTCCAAACATTTTGCTTGGAAAACTATTCCAAAGGAGCCAGTACCGACAACTCGCTCCGCCATGTAACTAATTGTCTAGCAAAAACATAGAAAACATTTTGTTTAGTATTAAACCTCGCATGTACATAATAGTATCTATAAGGTTAAAAGCCTAAAAGTACCTGTTTTGGTTCACCATTTTGTCCTCCGATGGTGGTGGAAATAATGTGACCAGTGACTTGATCATGACCATCAACTACAGCAGCCGGCATCTCCTGTAAAAGACAAGCTTTAAGATCAGCAAGAACACAATATCAAAAGGCAAAAGCATAATGCTTGTCTCAGAATCAAAAGGCATAAAGAAGGAAACTTCATCCTAAACGAGTGGTTACGAAATAGCCGTTACGCAAGTTAGAACTATATGTCACGCCAGAAGAAAGGTAAACAATTAGAATAAACTTAAAGAAACATGTAAAGAATCAAACAAGAATGAATCTAAGCTTAATTTTGGATCTAGCAACTTGTACAAACTGTGGATTAATCACAGATTGAGACAAAATAGCTGTGGATCGCTCCAACAGAGCTAAATTAACATCGACCTAGTCTGGTAAGCATTTATGAACAGAAACAAAAAAATTCTCAATTTCACACAAACCAGAAGATATAAAAAATCAGCTCACAATTAGTTAGGTCGACCAGAAAACTAACTTGTTTTCTCAGAACCCTTGAGGAGCAACCATGTGTGGAGCTCAGAGATCTCAAAGTTAACTAAAAAAAAAAGTAATAACAAAAAGCACAAAACTTTCGACAAACCCAGAACTCAAAACCCTTCAACTTCAATGATACTAACTAGATAGATTTCTTATCCCAAAATTTCTTTAAGAACAAGACTCAAAAATAACTAATAGAAGGGTAAAATGTGGAAATATTTGCATAAAAGTCGCAGAAAGAGAGAAAAGGAAACACAAGTAGCTTACCTTATCTTCAGCCATGGCGAAAGAGACAGAGAGAAGAGAAAAGGAATGAAAAGAAAAGAAAGAGAGGGAGAGAGAGTGGATTAGATTGAGAGAACAAAATGAGTTTCAATCAGTTTGGTTGGTAATGATCATGGTGGAGAGAGAGAGATATGAGAGATGCCGCAAGATGAGAAAAAAAAATATGAAAGAGAGAGAAAGAAAGAACAAGACCATGTGAATCCAGCTTTCTTTCTCCCTCCTATCTCTTTTATTTCTCTCTCTACTTTCCGTTTTCTTCGCCATCTTCTTTCGTATTTTTTTAATTAATTTTTGTTAATTAATTAACACAAATTTACGAGAAAATCCTCAAATTTGTTCTTAATTTACGCAGACACGCACTCTTTGTAGAATTTTCGTGATCAAAGGCATCAACTACGTCCTGGTCGGTCAAATTTGAATCCCTTGGTTAAGGTCTATATTGGAATTTTAGTTATTTCATAATTTGTTAGATGATTGTATTGTCAATGTCTCATTTTCATAATTATATATGTAACACTCACTTAATAAAGTGAATGTAACAATATCACTCACTATTTTATAAATTCCAAACCTTTTATTCGTCGAAATAATTACTTACTGTGAAGATATTGCATTAATTTTATGAAAATTATATACAGTAGTTGATTGCAATTAAGATTTTGTTTTATTCGTAGCTTTAAAATCTATTTATGTAGCTTTGTGTTGTTTTAGACCAAACATAAGGAATCTCAATTAGGTACAAAAAAAACACAATGTAGTGAAAAAAATAAAAATAAAGGTTGGGACATGATGAACTGGAACAAATTTGTCAAAGATCCAATTTTGACCATTTGGTGGGAAAACTTCTTTTTTGACATTCATGAAAGATAAAAGCATTTATGTTTCTTTGGTCGTAGCTTTTTATTGTTGTTTATATCTTTTTAACTAAAATTCTAAGACTTAATTAGGGCTTTAATTATTACCTAATAGTGTAGCTTTACTTATTGTGTTTGTTTTTTCTTTTCTAAATTTTATTTTTTATTTTTTTGGAAACATCAATAAAAAAATCAATGATGATAATGATAGCAGTACTAGCATTTGCAGAAGACAACAAGAAAATATTAATATAATTTCTTTTTGTTCAATTATGCATGGGACATACATACTTTTGGCTGTATGGATTTACATTACATTTTGTGTATTATCTTCCAGCACATTAATATAAATGTCGATATACAATATTATCCAATCGTATAATATATTATACACATTAGCAAGCAGTTTAAATGTTCGTTCGTATATGTTTGTATCAGCCTCGACTCGGTACTTTAGAGTTGAGATTTAATTTGGTGACTAAATGATTTTATAAAAAGTAATAAGGGATAGTTTCCACTACTTAAATTATAAAAAGTAATGAGGGTTAATTTCCAATACTTAGAGAAAATAACAAGGAAAAATTCTACGGTTGGAGAAAGTAACGAGAAGAAAATACAAATTGGGTGGATATTTTTCAAGACTTAATACAATTTCTAAGTCATAAAATAATCCAAGTGGTACTGTTCATGTCTCTTTCTTCTGCTGACGGTTCCCCACCCCATTTATAGGGGAATGTCGTACTAGAACCTTTATCCCACGCGCCGCGCGCGTGTCTTTTTTAGGTCGGTGTCTTCTACATATAGGGGGTCGTTAATCCATTCATTCCTTTTCATCTTCGTAAATCCTCTACCAGGTACTCTCTCTTCCCTTCTCTTTTCAATTCTTTACTTTATACCGAGGCATTGTCTATTCCGGCCATGTCTAGAAATTTCGGTGACGAGGCGACGAGAAGTGAGTCTGAGTCTGGCGCGTCAAGTTCTAAGTCTAGCCGATTGCAGACGAATGTCGATGCCGCGGTGGATTTGGCCACGGCTGACGAGGTCAATTCTAGGGCTTTAGATGTCGAGGCTGAAATCTCAGCAAGGTTGAAGAAGACGAGGTTGTCCCGGATGAAGGTGATACTAGCGCAGTTGGGACGACAAATACGGTCATCGAGGATCTCTTGGAAAACGACAAGGAGGGAGCGATTCAGGTTTACGAGGCGGATGAAACCCGGCCTAATAACGAGACGGGTACATTCCAACCAAACGACGAGGCGGGTACGTCCCAACCGGTTAACGAGGCGGGCCTTGATGGGGCCTCCGAGAAAGCTGATGACAAGGCGGAGGGTAGTAAGGCCGAGATGGGAGATGACGAGGAATACTCCTCGCTGGGTGACAATTTTGAGCCCTTAAGGGATATGGGGCCTGAAATTGTCGATGTCACGGATGATCCCTCGGACAACGATTCTGTGGCCTTGAAGGAAAATGACCCACGTATGTCCGAAGCGCGTCGGTGAGTTAGGGCTTGGTTAAGGTCGTTGAAATGGCCTCCGACGAAGACCACACCAAAGTTTCTTCTGCGTATTATTAACCGATGTCGAATCACTCTTCCGATACATTTTCGGATTCCAAGTCCTACCGATAAGCCATGGTCGCCGCCTGATGGTTATATGTGCATGCACGAGTACTTCTTTAAACATTGTGGAATGCAGTTTCCATTACCGCATCTCCTTGTCAATTACTGTGCGCGTCGGCACATTGCTTTCATGCAACCGTCCCCGGTGTCTCTGAAGAATATGATGGCGTATTTGATCGTGAAGTGGAGTGCGGGGTGAATGTAACTACCCACTTCTTTGAGGGTGATGAGGTTCTCTATGAGTCCGAAGAAGGACGGTGTTTTTTATGTCTCGTCCAAAAATGATTTTGGGATTGTGAACGGCTTTCCAGTAAGATCAACGGCTGGAATGACCACTATTTCTTCGTTAGGATAGACAGTGCCTCGGTTATTAATCCTTGGCGTGATTACCGAATTTTCTAGAATGCTAAGCCCGGTAGGATAGCGTCTCGGTTATTTAGCTTCGTCTTTTATTATGCCTTATAACTGAGTTTCTTTTTCTTTTGTAGATCCACACCCTCCTGGTTTCAAGCCTTTCCCCGATAACTTCTTTGACGATGTGCAAACGATCAAGCAGCACACATCGGCTCGGTGGCCAAGCATACATACTCCCAAAGTACGAAGAAACTTAAGAAGAGTTCAAGAAGGTACGTGCCGAAGCCGCCTTCAGTCATTTTTTTTTTACTTGTCCTCGGTGTTTTTGCAGTGTCAAGAGCAAGAATGGCGAGATATCGCCCCTTGCCGAATTACGGGGAAATCTTCACCTCGTCTATAGCCATACTTGGCCCCGAGGATCCTAAGCCCCGGACAACGGTCATTACACCAACTTGGTCAAGAGGGCTAAAAATGACGAGGCGGGGGGCACGAAATTGGGTCTGCTCTTGCCGACCCTGGCAATACTTTGGCGGCTCTTTCACCTCAGCCATCGGCGGCGGTTACTCTGCGTTGTTCAATTATTTTGCGTCACTCGACACCCTGCGTTGTCAGACTGAAGAAGGCTCCTTGCGTAGGAAAAACCCGAAGCGCCCGCTTGAGGGAGGAAGTTCCAGTGCGCGGGCTAGGAAGGCCACCCGTGTCTAAGAGACTAAGACGAGGGGATCGACAGACTTTGTTTTCTCCTTCAAGTACCGCAGAACAAAGCCGCTCGGGGCAAACCGCGGTGTAAGTGGGGATTTGCTTTTTAAAATAAAGGGGTCGTATCGTGGGATGGTGAGGCTAGAGAAAATACTTGAAGGTGACCTCATCATCGATACTGCTGCTCTTCTAACGTAGGTACGTCAATATTGTTTTGGTGATTGTTGGGGCGATCCTCGTCATTTTCTAACAGTTGCTTTTTAGGTTTTCTACAATCTGAGCCTTATCTGCGAAAGGTACAAGGATCACACCGCGACCCGCGACAAGGATGGTATGGTACGCGAGTTGAATGCGTGCAAAAAGTGGGCCAAACATACCGAGGATAAGGTGATTGATGGTCTGCGGCGGCTGAGGGAAATGAAGCAGGAAAAGATTGCTCTTTTCATGGAGACAGAACAGTTGCGGGCTTAAGTGTGCCAACAGAGCATGATGTCGAGGCCAGCCGTCGCATGCTTGAATCTGGCTTTGATCAATTCGACGAGGCCATTTGTCGAACGAGCGAGAAGATTGCTGCTGAGCGTGCTCGTCATGCTTGAGATCCAGAATTGATGAATGTTAAGTTAAGGCACGTCAAAGGATTTATCCGTGCTACAGATGCGAAAGACGAGTCCCGTCTGCTTCAGTGCCAAGCATCAGGGAGTCTTAACTACGTCGCATTCATGAAGGACAAACTCAAACTTAATGTGCCGAGTGGCGTTTTGAATCAGTTGATCATGGACATCGCGGATTACGAGGCCTGAGCATTGGCGATAGAAGTCCTTGAACTTGACGAGGAGGATCTTCGACTCTTGGCTGTGGTAAACGATAATGGCGTGCTCGTCGTTCTTGATGAGTTATGTGAATCGGTAAAGCGGCTTTGCGTTGGTGTGCCTCGGCAAGATAATGAAGAAGTAGTGCCCGGTGCCGGAGAGGAAGAGGAAATCTTAGGAGAGTAGTTTTTTATCTTGTAGTTTTTTTCTTTTTTTTTATATCTTTTCCGCTTGATGTAAAGACTGGGAACGGTGATTTTTTGAACTTGTAATAATTTGGGCATTTTTTAATGAAGTATCTTTGAACTCATTGATTGTTGCTTTGCTCGGTAGCTTTTATCACGGCGGGCTCGGTGCACAGCTTACCCTAGGCGTCGAGATGAGTGTTATGCTCGGATTTTAGGCTATAATAGGTTCTAAGTTATGGTTCAGCTTACCCTGTGGTGCCTTTTGCAAGTGGTATGCTTGGCTTTTAGGCTATAATATGTGCGAAGTTATGGTTCGACTTACCTTATGGTGCCTATTGTGAGTGGTGTTCTCGGCTTTAATTTAGGCTTTATATGAACGGAATTATGGTCTGGTTCACCCTGTTTAGCCGGCAAAGGCACTCGGTCCGTCCTTTGGTGAACTTTTGTTTTTGAGCCAAAATAGCCGAGGAATAATTCTTGAAGAGAGATTTTTTTATATGTTATAGATGCTCCCGAAGGCTGCTTACGTACCATGTAAAGGGATCAAGCCATACGTAGTTCTTATTACAAACTTATTAGTGTAAATAAAGTAGGATATTCAACCGAAGAGTGCTCTGAAGTGGCGTTGTCGTTGGCGGTTACTGGAAGATGCATAAAAAGGTGGTGCAAGTGAAGTCGAGTTTTTGTGGAGATACTAGTCGTCGTCGCTGATCTTCAATAGTAAAAACAATTAAGGTTGTTCGTGTTCCAGCTTCTAGGTATCATCTCCCCAGCCATTGTCATATGTTCGTAGACTCCAGGCTTCACAACCTTGGAAACCTTATACGGGCCCTCCCTGTTTGCGCCGAGCTTTCCTACATTGAGTTGAGCCGTATTTTCAAACACTTGACATATAACGAGGTCGCCTTCTACGAAAATTTGTTGTTTGGCTAGTTGTAATACTTGGACACTTGCTGCTGATGTCGCTGAACTCTTAATCTTGATGTGTCGCGAACTTCTTCGAGGTCCTCGAGATTGTCGTAGATCTTTTCGTTGTTGTGTTTTTCGTCAAGTGTAAATACTTGCTGACGGATACTTTCTATGTTTACCTCTACTGGTACCATTACTTCTAAACCGTGTGATAGTGAGAATGATGTTTGTCCGATTGATCGTGCCGGTGTTGTGCGGTGTGACCATAAGAGGCCGTCAAGTTCGTCGAACCATCTCCCTTTCTTTTTGTCGAGGTGCTTTTTGATGCCTTCAATTATTATCCTATTTATGGCTTCCGCTTGTCCATTTCCTTGCAGATTTCGCGGTGTGCTCTTGCTGAGACGGATTTTCCAGCGCGCACAAAACCCTTCGAATTTGGACAAGGTGAACTATGAAACGTTGTCGGTGAAAATTTCGTAGGGCAACCCATCGCGACAGATAATGTTTTTCCATACAAACTTTTGGACGTTAGTGTCTTGAATTTTGGCGAAGGAATCTGCCTCGACCCACTTAGGTGAAGTAATCTATCATGACAAGGAGGAAACGTTTTTGTTTTAACGCAGGGAGAGGGCCGACTATGTCCATAGCCCAACGCATAAATAGGTAGGGTATCGTAGAAGAGGTGAGCTCTTCGGCTGGCGTGTGTATGAGCGATGCGTGCCTCTGGCACTTTGAACATGTCTTAGCATATTTTTCGTAATCTGCCATCATTATTGGTCAATAGTATCCCAAGCTCCGTAGTTTACGGACAAGTGTTCGTCTCCCGGAATGATTTCCGCAGGCACCCTCATGAACTTCGGCCATGACGCGTAGGGTTTCTTCATCGTGGATGCAACTGAGTAAGACTCTGTTTGCTGCTCGTTTGTATAGATTACCGTCTATTTCAACATGTGAGGCGCTTTTGGCTTTGAGTCTTCGCGCCTCCCAATTTTTCGTGGGTATTTTGTTGTCGATGATATATACCTTGATTTCTGCTCTCCAGTCCTCGTCATACGCTTTCTGCTTATTCTGCAAGTCTTCGAATTTTACTTCCTCGTCCTCGTCGATGGCAAGACATTGGGCCTTTGTCAACTCAATGCTCGGGAGTTCAATGTATTCTACAGGGATGACTCTGCACTGTGCTGGATCCAAGGTGGAGGCTAAAGCTGCCAAGGCGTCTGCCTAGGTGTTATCACGCGGGGAATTTTGACGAGCTCAAATGTGGAGAATTCTTTGGCAATCTCTTAGGTTACTTTTAAGTACACGGCCATTCTTTCGCACTTGGCCCTGCATTCTCCGTTGTGTTGGCTGACGACAATCTGTGAGTCCACTAAGGCAGGAATATGTCGTGCGCCAAGTTCCTTTGCCAGCCGAAACACGGCGAGAAGGGCTTTTTACTCAGTTTCGTTGTTAGATGCTAGAAAGGTGAAGTGAAAAGACTATTCAAGTATCTCTCCTGTCGGGGACTCGAGACGGATTCCGTCTCCTGAGCCGTGGCTGAATGCTGAGCCATCGGTATGCAAAGTCCACTTGTTTGCTTGTTTTGGTGGGAGATTATTTTGAGGTCCCGAGGTCAGCTCAATGATAAAATCCACTAAGACTTGAGATTTGGTGATGGTTCATCCTTTGTATTCAATATCGTACACACTCAGCTTGATGGCCCACTTGGTTAGCTGTCCTGACTTACTTGGGCTGTGAAGGATTGTTCGTAGCGGGTGATTTGTCAAGACGACAATATCATGGGATGGAAAATATGGATGTAGCTTCAGTGCCGCAGTCATTACTGCTAATGCTAACTTTTCTGTCGCTGAGTATCGTTTCTCCGCGTCGTCCAGCGGCTTACTGACATAAAAAATTAGTTTCTGCTCACCGCGATCGTCTTTGACAAGAACCTCGCTGACACAAAAGTTTCCTCGGAGTAATTGGAAGAATAGGCACCTATCGGTTGATCGTGAGATAAAGCGATTGCGGGCGCCAATTCATCATGTTAGCCTTTGGATTTCTCGGGTATTTCTTGGTGATGGCATGTCAATCACCACGATGATTTGCTTTGGGTTGGCCTCAATTCCTCTTTGGGTTATGATATAACCAAGGAACTCTCCGGAGGTTATGCCAAAGGTGCACTTGGATGGGTTGAGTTTCATCTGATAGGCATTGAGCACGTGAAAACATTTATTGAGGTTAGTGACATGAGACTCCACCTCTAAGGACTTGATGTGTATGTCATCGATATATACTTCTATCGTTTTTCCAAGCTACCCTGCGAATATTTTGTTGACGAGCCTTTGATAAGTGGCCCCAACGTTTTTTAGTCCGAACGGCATGACTTCGTTGCAGTAAGTACCGCTGTGAGTGATGAAAACAGTTTTTTCCTAGTCGGCCGCGTTCATTTTTATTTGATTGTATCCGGAGAAGGCATCCATGAATGACATGAGTTCATTTCCTGCGGTTGACTCGACGAGCCGATCAATGTGTGGGAGTGGGAAACTGTCTTTCGGGTAAGATTTATTGAGGCTGGTGAAGTCTGCACAGACGCGCCAACTACCATTCTTTTTCTTGACGACTGGGTTGGCCAACCATTCAGGGTACTTAACTTCGGTGATGAAACCGGCCTTGGTCAGGTGATCGACCTCGTCGTTTACTACTTGAGAGCGCTTAAGTCTGAGCTTCCTTCGCTTATGCCTGACTGGTTTATAAGTCAGACTGACGTTGAGCTCGTGGCTTATTATTTTCGGATTTATCCCTAGCATATCTTATGTACTCCAAGCGAATGTTGATAGATTCTTTTTGAGGAGAGGAATGAGCTCGCCGCGCAAGGCAATGGTTAGTTTCCGGCCAATTTTGATGCATCGGTCTGGCTTATCCGAGTCCAAGTAGATTGTCTCTGTGGTCCCCTTTTTTAGGCTATCTTGTAAAATGTTTCGTGGAAAAGTTACCGTTGATGCTTTACTGGCTATCATGCAAGTCCGCCCGACTGTTTTTTGGAGTTTGTGCTCGGTAATGAAACATGTCCTGGCCATCCTTTGGCTTCCGCGGAGAGTGAAGATTCCTCTATCAGTCAGAAATTTCACGCACTGGTGGTAGGTGGAGACGACAACCTTCATTACATGTATCCAGGGCATTCCCAGAATGATGTTGTAAATAGTCGGCCTGTCCACAACGTGGAACTTGACCCATTTTGTTATTACGGCTAGGAGTATTGGTAGTTTTCCCATTCTATAGGTTAATGTTGAATTTCCGTTGAACCCAGTTAACGGCCGAGCCGAAGCTACGAATTCCATCTCTTCGTCGGGGATTGCAAGTTTGTCCAATGATTCCTTGAAGACCAAGTTCACTGTGCTTCCCATATCAACGAGGACACATTTGACGTCGTAATCCACGATGCGGAGTTTGACAACCACTGGGTCTTCATTAGGATGTTGCACTCCTTCGGTGTTAGCGTCGGTGAAACTTATAACTTCAACAGATGGGACACTTTGCACAAGGGCTACAATAGAAGCATCACGTTTTCCTTCTGCCTTGGCCCGGATTGATTCGGCAGCGTGCTCGAAATTTTTGATTGACCATACGGAGTCGTTTCCTTCCCTTATACTTCCTATAATCATGACTGTCTGTCGAGGAGGTGGGGGTGCGGGAAATTCTTCATGGTCTGGTTGTTTGCTTGGTGGCTCCTCTTCATCTGCTATAATTTTGCGATTTCGCAGTTTCTGGTTTACCGCCGCGCCGCAGTCTCCGTGCGGGCACTCGGGCTCGGCTAATTTGACCTCACCTCTCTCAAATTTTGCTAACACCAATTCTTTCAGGCGAAAGCACTAGGAAGTTGCGTGTCCGGTACGTTTGTGGTAGTTGCAATAGGACTATTTGTCTCGTGACGCGTCCAGGCCCGTCAAGATTTGTCGTCGGTGTTGCCGACTGCGTACGTAGAAGCTTGTTTGCATTTGCTGCTTTTATACTCTCGGTTATAGTGTTGGTGCGGTTTGTGTTACTCTTCGTGGGTTGATTCTTTGGGTGTGTCTCTCACGGCATGAGTTTGAGTCTTGTATTTTTTTAATTTTGTCGTCATGTCCTCTTCTATCTTGGCGAACATAGCTCCACGGTGAAGGACATATTTTAGAGAAAGGGGACGGCGCAGCCTAAAGTCTGTTATGAGTTCTGAATCATAGTATAAGGTCTCTCACAACATATCAATGCTGGCGTCATCGGCTATTGTAATTTTTGATGCTACCACTCGAAATCGTCCGAGAAAGGAGCGAAGGGACTCCTTCGGACCCTGTCCTATGTCTTGGAGATCCGCTACTGAGGCGTTCCTCTGCATGAATACAGAGTAGTGCCTGAGGAAGGCCTCGGCGAGATGTTGAAATTTGCCAATGGAATACTGATCGAGCTTGTAAAACCATTCAATAGCATCGTCAGTTAAATTTTCAACAAACAGTTGACAATAGCTTGCGTCTTTTTCTTCCGGAGAGAACATCATCCTCCCCATGGCGAGGTTAAATGCCTTAAGAAACTTTCTAGGGTCGGATTTTCCATCAAAGGTTGGACATTTGACCTTCACGTTGGGGCAAAACGGAGTGCTGGAGAGCTACTTAGTGAAAGGTGTGTTTTGTGTTTCACAAAGTACGCGCACTATTTCCGGAATGGAGCTTTGGGATCGACGCATATGGGCCATCATGTAGCCCACCTTGGTTCTTAACGCCCGTATTTCGACGTCCCTCAGATCGTCGGGCTTGTCCGTCGACAACGTGGGTGACGCAGACGCGCCCATCTAACTTCTATTTTGACGATGCTCGGAGGGACTGTCAAACAGTTGCCTTTGTAAATGAGGCGGTGACAGGTTCGCTGTGTAAGCTTGAGGACATCTGTCGGTGACGACGTCTCCACTGAGTTCGGCTCGCAGCTGGGCAAGTATCTTGGAGTTTTGTTCGGACCTATAAGTTGCCTTCTCCATCCGTTCTAGCATAGTGAAGAGTGGGTCTACCACCCGCTGGACCTTTTCAGTACTTAACGTCCTATCGTGGCCAGTCTGGTTAGGTCTGTTAACTGCCGTGCCGAGCGCATCCTGCTCGGTTTCCAACAAAGCCTCAGTTTGTTGATTAGTCTTTGGTGTCGATGGTGACACCTTTGGGGCCGGTGGTCCCATTTTCTGTCCGGGAGGGATCTTCTTGACCCCTGTCACTGGGTTCTGGTCGGTCATTTAATCACCTATAAATCTTTTTTCCCCTCCTTTTAGCGCCAAATTGTTTGTACCAGCCTCGACTCGGTACTTTAAAGTTGAGATTTGACTTTGTGACTAAATGATCTTATAAAAGTAACGAGGGATAGTTTCCAATACATAGATTATAAAAAGTAAAGAGGGATAATTTCCAATACTTAGAGAAAATAACAAGAGAAAATTCTATGCTCGGAGAAAGTAATGAGGAGAAAATACAAATTGGGTGAGATACTTTTCAAGACTTAATACAATTTCTAAGTCATAAAATAATCCAGGTAGTACTGTTCATGTCTCTCTCTTATGCTGACGATTCCCCTCCCCTTTTATAGGGGAACGTCGTACTAGAACCTTCTTCCCATACGCCGCGCGTGTGTCTCTTTTTAGGTCGATGCTTCTTTCTGCTTATGGGCTTGGCAGCGGCCTATTAGTCCTAAATTGGTCTAAGGCAATGTCAAATGAACAGGACCGTCAGAAATGTTTTTGGGCCTGGCCCTTTGGATCAACTAGTGGGCCGAAAGGGTTGGATAACTCCAATAGTATACACTCGATTTTAACTTTAGCCTTCACTGTTATGAGTTGTTAAGCGATTATGTAATTTTATACTAATTGAATCATTATTTACGTGTATTCGTTGCACTATTTAAATGAGACTAAAAAACTTGTCTAATTTTCTATAAAAATGTTCTAAAATTATTTCATACTTTTAATCAATTCATTGTACGGATTTGAAAGAAAATACCATATTTTTTGTACTACGATAGAAAGATGAATGAGAGTGAAAGTGGACTCGCTCGGTAAGAGTTTGGTCTATCTTTCGGTAGATAACATAATTTTATATGAACAAAAAAAAAAAAAAAA
>OVAX01000018.1:173385-193727 GCA_900406405.1 Lepidium africanum
AAAAAAAAAAAAAAAAGTTGAATAAAAGATATAAAAAACTAAAGTTAGGGGTCTTGAAAAACTCTTGAGGGATGCGGAAGCTCACTATAACGAGTTAACAAAAAAAAAAGAGCTCATTATAACGTGCACCATGTGACGAGGTTCGAGCCAAGGCAGAGAATGAAGTAATAATAATTTGCATCTAATGAGAAATATTCATAAGACGAAAATGAGAGGCAAAGTTAAGTATAAAGAAGAGAATAATGATTGGATTCGTATGATTGAACGAAATGAAAGAGAGAAATACTATAAAATTAAGTAAGGTAAACCAATCGTAAATTCATAACCTGTTAGAAGCATATTCTTGCCATATCTTCAAGCATTCCAACAAAATTATTGTCTAGTCTCCCTTAGTTTGCCCATTCAACTTTCTATATTTGATTACATTTGCACTACTTTTGGTCATTCAATATAGTAGACTTTTCTGAATAAGAAACAAAAAACGAAGAATTTTATAACCCAGACTAATTTGTTCAAACATATATAAAGTCAGTGTTCTTACGTTAAAACTGTATAATAGTTGAGGAAAGAGTGTATCAACTCATTGAGCAAGTCAAATAACAACTTAAGGTATCACCGATATATCATAATGAAATATTACTTAAACATTATGATATTAATTCATAAAAAGTTTACAAACTTATATAATGAGAGTAGGATTCATATTATTATAACATTTAGATTGAAAATTAGGGTAATTGCATTTAGTATACAATAGTAGGAAGTGAAAAGAAAAGAAGGTAATGGAATTAATATTTAAGGGACAGAAGGATTGACGGGTGGGTTGGCAGTCGGTGGATGAAGGTGGGTTGGTCAAACCTGCAAACTTATTGGGTCAAACTTCTTATAACTCATCTTCTTATTCTTATCTGTCATTTTTTTTTTGTTTTAAAGACAGTTTCCGCTGTTATCGAATCTATAGTCCTTGCGTATTCGGTTCTTCGGTCTAGTTTGGATCAGTTTTTTGGTTTTCGGTTTTCAAAAAGTGGTAACCAATAGGTACTAACAAAAATTCGGTTCGGTTCGGATTCAGTTTCAGTTTTTTCGGTTCTGGAAATATGGTAACCAATGGGTACCTATTAAAATTCGGTTCCGTTTCAGTTCGGTTCTGGTTCCAAAAAAATGGAACATAATTAGTACTAAAATAAAATCAGTTTGGTTCTAAATGGTTACTCAAAAAGTAGCTAAAAAAACTTTAAAAATAACCAAATACCCAAGAAATAATCAAAAATATTTTAATACTAACTATTTTTTGTTCCTATTTGGTAATTTTCGGTTCTTGGAACCGAACCGAACCAAATCGAAATTAAAGTTACCTAAAAATTCGAACCGAACGGTTCTTTTTAAAAACTAATACCAAACCGAACTGAACCAAAAATCGAAGTTACTTAAAAAATGAAACCGATCGGTTCTTTTTTAGGAACCGAAAACAAACCGCACAAAAATTTCGAATCGATTCGGTTCAGTTTTTTGGTTCCGGTTATTATGCCTAGGGCTAGTCCTTACACTGCTCTTCTCTTGTTTTGATTGAACGTCTAGCAACTTATACAAGTCTACAAGAGAATAAAACAGCAAATAGGTACACCTAATTAATTAGATTTCCCCACAAAATTTAACTAACCATTTCGTTTCTTTTTTCAACTTATTCCTTTTTAGTTAGTTGATTTCAGGCGACAACATAAGTTGTAAGTTTACAATTACAATAGTTAGATATCCTTTTAATTTGTTCTAACTGGCCATCTCATTTTTGTTTTAGAAACTCATATGGGCCCTTGCCGAAAATAAATAGAGAACTCAGATAGGCCCAAACAGTTTTTGCTTTTGGAAAAGCTTTCAAACAACACAAAAATATGGACTTTATTTTCTTCAAGCTCACGAGGTTTGAGGTGTCTAACTCTTCGTATATGAACCCAAGCCCAACGGAGACTTCTCATTGAGGTTCTTGTTCTTCACTATTTCTCAATAAACTCATCTGTTTACTGATCAAGATAGATCATTGGCGGAATCGTATAGGATCCTAGTTCATCGTTTGTGAGATACTTTTATTTGTTATGGGAAATTTCAAATCATCTTTTTATGAGTTTCTTTCTTTAATTGATCTAAGTTTCTCTATATATAGTTCTTTCCTTTTAGGTTTTAATTTCAGGAGATATTCACCGATTTTAATAATTTATTGAAATATCGTTGTAATCATAAACCGTCTATTTCTTTTTTATAGTTCTAGTAAAAAACATCACTGGTTGAATTTGGGACTAGTCAAGGTCTACTACAATTTGCTTTTTTTTCTTTCTACAATTTACTACAATTTGTTTACATGCTAAAATTCAAGAGAGTGATATTTTGGATTGAAATCCTTTGAATTAACAACATAAAAGAATAAAAGTTAGGGTAAGAGGCATTTGCCAGTACTTAGAAGTACTGAAAGGTAAGAAACTACTATTTGTTATAGTATAATCTTAATTAACAAAATAGATATTTAAAAATTTCATTTTAGATCTAAGGAAAATCTATTTAAAATAATATCATATACATCAGTATCTTTCTATATGGACAATCTAACTTTTTCTTTTTATAATATGATAGTTGCCAATGCTAATAATAAAAGATTGACCTGCTATTCACCGACCTATTTTCAACAAGTGTAACAGTAGATTTGACTAAAAATAAATAAATAATTAACAAGCTTATTACAGAATACAGAGTCTTGCTTGAAGATTAGAGCTGGATTCCGTAAATTCCGCGACTCTCTATGTAAAAGACAGAAAAGAAAGGGGTTTCATGTGGTTTGGTTTAATTTAACAGCTGTCTGGAAAAATGGACGTGGGGCCCATCACTTCCCAACCAGATAGAAAAAACTGACCAAAGCAATCGTTAAATGACTGACACGTGTAAAGGCATATATCAAAGCATCTTTTATCATACAGCCACATAGACAATGATGTCATCTTCACGCCACGTGAATTATATTGTATGGTCGAGTACGTTATTTTATACGAATCAGTAATAATTTACCATCTAGATTCGTCTCGAGACCTTCAACTTCAACTTGACCCACTCTCATGTCTTTCCCAAATATATACGGCGACGGTATAAACAGAAGCAAATGCTATTTTCGGTGATTCCCTAAAAAAAGAAGAGAGAGACACACACACTTCTTCGTTTTCTTCTTTTTCTCATACAACATCTCGGAAAGAAGAATCAAACGAATCAACTAGGGTGAGAAATTCGAAATCCGAGCGAGCTTGACTCGCCCTGAATCTCGATTTCTTCATCTTGTTCCTTCGTCGATGATTGATTCCCCCTTACTCTCTTCTTCCTCAAGACCTAAATAAACGATATTTACCCCTTTAAATCCCTTTTTAAAGAGTCGTAATTGCTTCGTCCATGGCGGATAAAATAACAAGAGAGAAGTCTCTACCAAAGGATAAAAGTAGCCCACAAAATTTAGTCCTCGGGAGATATGAAATGGGTAAGCTTCTCGGGCATGGAACCTTCGCTAAAGTTTATCTCGCTCGAAACGTGAAATCAGGAGAAAGCGTTGCAATCAAAGTAATCGACAAAGAGAAGATACTCAAAAGCGGTTTAATTACTCATATCAAACGTGAGATCTCGATTCTCCGTCGTGTTCGACACCCAAACATCGTTCAGCTCTTTGAAGTCATGGCGACGAAAGCGAAGATCTACTTCGTGATGGAATACGTACGTGGAGGTGAGCTATTCAACAAAGTAGCTAAAGGTCGTCTTAAAGAAGAAGTAGCTCGCAAGTATTTCCAGCAATTGATCTCAGCTGTAACTTTCTGTCACGCGAGAGGCGTTTATCATAGGGATCTGAAACCGGAGAATCTTCTCTTAGACGAAAATGGTAATCTCAAAGTCTCTGACTTTGGTCTTAGTGCTGTCTCTGATCAGATTCGACTGGATGGACTATTTCATACGTTTTGTGGTACTCCTGCTTATGTTGCTCCTGAGGTTTTAGCCAGGAAAGGCTATGATGCTGCTAAAGTTGATATTTGGTCTTGTGGAGTTATCTTGTTTGTGTTAATGGCTGGTTATCTTCCGTTTCATGATCGGAATGTTATGGCTATGTATAAGAAGATTTACAGAGGCGAATTTAGGTGTCCTCGATGGTTTTCACCGGAACTGTCGAAGTTGTTGTCTCGGCTTCTTGAGACGAATCCGCAGAAACGGTTTACTTTCCCTGAGATTATGGAGAATTCTTGGTTTAAGAAAGGGTTTAAGCATATTAAGTTTTATGTGGAAGATGATAAGCTTTGTAATGTTATTGATGATGATAATGAGTTGGAATCTGAATCGGATCAGGATTCTACGGTTTCTGAATCGGAGGTTGAGTATCTGAGGCCTAGGAGAGTTGGGGCGTTGCCTAGACCCACGAGTTTGAATGCTTTTGATATTATATCGTTTTCTCAAGGATTCGATTTATCAGGTTTGTTTGATGACGATGGTGAGGGTTCAAGGTTTGTTTCAGGAGCTCCAGTTACAAAGATCATATCAAAGTTGGAAGAGATTGCTAAAGTTGTAAGCTTTACGGTGAGGAAGAAAGATTGTAGGGTAAGTCTCGAAGGTTCAAGACAAGGAGTGAAAGGTCCATTAACAATTGCAGCTGAGATATTCGAATTGACTCCATCGTTGGTTGTTGTTGAAGTAAAGAAGAAAGGAGGAGATAAAACCGAGTATGAAGAGTTTTGTAACAAAGAATTGAAACCTCAATTACAGAATTTGACAGATGATGATGCGGAGGAGCCTGTGAAGGTTTCAGAGGTTAATGAAACCGAAACCAGGATCGTGAATTCTCCACCCGTTTGTTTCTTGCCTTCTGACACTGAATAGGTAATTAGAAGGCCACAAAACCAGAGATCATTGAGGATACGTATACGGTTTTTGATTCTCCTATAGGAGTTTTGGTTTTGTTATCTGAATTTGGAAAAAAACTGCTTAGGGTTGGTAAAAGTTAGAATCGAATGATGTGACATTATGTTATATGTACTGTTTGAGAGAATCGTTAGAGAAAGATTGAATTATGTTTCTTACTAACCTTTTAGCAGTTTTTGTTTGTTTGTATGGGGAAATTGTAAACAGTTTCACATAATCAGATCTTTTGATATGTATAAAAACTATGAATGAATAAATAAAAAGATTTGTTGATTTCCTCTTTATACAATTCTTCTTTTTGTCGTGACCAAAAAGAAAAAATCTTCTTTTTGTTATCTAAATAATGAGTTATATTTCTGTTTTTGGTTCGTCTTTTATTTGCCAAAATGAGTTAAAAAAAACAAGAAGAATGTTCTTATTTCGTTGATTCATTTTAATTGCGGATAATTCGGAATAGTGAAGTTTTTATTTGGATACTATATGGAATTTATCTATTTGTGGGTAAATAAATTAACAAGAGCCATGTGAAGTGTTTGTATGTGTTTGGTTATTGAGTTGATTGCAATTTGTCTTTTTCTTGAAAATGATTAGATTTGACAATCACGGATTCAAAAACTGCTTCGCTTGATGTGGCCAAGCTTGCTTGATTGAACATGTGAGTATGAAGCATATATGTTGGTGATTGTGATTGTGATGTTGTTGAATGATGATTTGCATTGATGATATTACTTAATTTGTAGCTTCCATTTTCTAGAGATTTACTAGTTTGCTTAGTGACAATCATTGGTTTGATCCGTGTTCTTATTTTTCCCCTTTTGCTAATTAAAATTTAAAAGGCAATATTGAGGCTTTGAATGATAAAAATAAAAATGTGACTTGATTGGGATTTATATGAAACAAAAAGTTTATTCAAAATTTTATGGCGAAAATTTAAATAGTAGCTAATTTTACTAACACAACCCACATGTCCTCCATTAAAGCCCATATGTAGATATCATTTTATTTCAATAAAAATTTTAATGTGAATATATTTTAGAGAAGCTATACTAGATATACACAAGTTTTTGAAACATTAAGGACAAAATAAGAGTATGAGCGATTCTAGGGTTCCGATTAGCGAGGTGAGTGGATATGGTGGATATGGCGGTGAGGGTTTTGCCATCGGAGAATCTCCCAGATTGAGCGAACCGGGTTTAGGTCACATAGGAATTAATTCATGTTCTTTGGAGAAATGTGGGGACGAATTTTTGGTGGAGTTGGAGTCTAGGGTTTTGGAAAGGGAGATTGTGGAGGTTGCGATGATTAATGAGGGCACATGAGCTGGTTCGTTTTGTGCTCCACGTTCGTGGGCGAACGCAGTAGTGAGGACTCAGGTTGGGGGAGGAGCACATCTCGTGTCTAGGGTTTTGAAGGAATTTATATATGCAAGGTTGCGTGTTGATTTTCCTCAAGGGAAGAGAGGCGAAGCAGCTGTTTCTGTTGGGTAGGAGAGGATTAAGGCGACGTTATTCCTCTGGGATAATTGCCTTCATGTCAAAGTTTTAGGTCGAAACGTGAATATTGACGCAATGATAAAAAAACTTCATGAAATTTGGAATCCTCTGGGAGAGATGCATGTGGTTGATTTACCATGAAACTTTTTCTTAGTGCGTTTTGGTGCAGAGAATGATTATTTACATTAGCTTACGGGAGGCCCATGGAGATTGTTTGGGAGTTATCTTCTTCTCCAAGCTTGGTCACCAAGTTTTGATCCAAGTCATAGTGATATATGCACTACGTCTGTTTAGATACGGATTGAGAGACTTCCGATGTACTTGTATCATGACTCTAGTCTTTTGGGAATCGCCAGTGGTTTTGGCAAGTCGGTCCAAGTTGATGATTCAACTCTCAATTTTGTCCATGGACGTTTTGCTCGATTATGTGTGGACGTTGATCTTTCTCAACTATTAAAAGGATCAATTACGGTGAGTGGAACCCGGTAGTTTGCATCCTATGAAGCCCTTTCAAATATTTGTGCTCGTTGTGGTTTGTTTGGTAATTCAATACAATAGTGTCCTTAGGCGTTTAGAGAGGGGGTGAGTGTGCTTTCTTCACAAGCTGGAAACACTGGGGGTGTGTCTACGGTTTTGAAGGAAGTGTCACCACCTGCTACAATGGCTCGTGGGGAGGATGGTTTTATTCAGGATAGAAGACGTGGGAAATGTCTTAATGGTGCGTCTAATCCTAAAGCTTCATCTTCCTCCGGAAGTTAAAGAAACGAGATTTTGCGAGTGTTAAAGGAAGTGTCGGTTATGCAGAAGCAGGATAATACTAACTTGGCCAATAAGTTTGAAGGACTCAATGTTGAGCAGGGGACTAAAGAGGGAGTAGTATCTACGGTGAGCAACCTTGAGAATAAGGAGAATGAGACTCCATTGCTTTCATTTTTGGAGAATGTTACAGTACATGCACAACCTAGTGGTGAGGCAGGTCTAATCCCAGTGTTCAATGCTGGACGCCAAAATGTGAAGGAAAACTCCAAAAGTAAGAGGTTTGGAGGGCGGAAGTCGGAGATTGTTTTTAAAACTAAGAGTAAGAGGAGTGTTTTGCCGCTTGCGCAAGATTTTTGGTAAGCCGTTGGGAGCCTTAAAAGCTATATCTTTGGGGAAGTGAGTACATTTAAATGAGGGTGATGTTGGAAATATGGTGCAAGTGAAGACAGTTGGTATATCTGCGGGTTTAACGCAGGTTGGTACGATGCTCGCTTCGCCGGTGTTATGTGATGATACTAGTCTTGATTCATCTTTAATGGTGACTAAGACGAAGAACTCTATAGAGGGGGTTGGTATGACATTTGTATCTGCGAACGTACCTATCAATCATCCTCATACAATTTTTGTTGTTACGAAACTTGGTGGTGAGAAGCGGGCTTGATGCTACGTTCTGGTAGTCCCTATTATGTTTAATATGTTCATTATAATGAGTATTGTCTATTTTGGAACTGCCGGGAGGTAAATAAACCTAATTTTTGACGTTCCATTTGGTATTTTCTTAAGCGTTTCACAACATACATTTTGGCTTTGTTGGAGACACACACTGGTGGTGTGAATGCATATTGTATTTGTCAGGGTTTGAGTTTTCCTAATTATCATCGAGTTTATGCTATGAGCCAAAGTGGTGGTATTTGGTTACTTTAGAGAGATGATTTGGGGACGGTTTCAGTGATAGAAATGATGGAACAATTTATTCATGCTTCTTTTGGGGATGGTTTTGATATTGTTCATCTTATCATGGTTTACGTTGCTCTGTCCGTAAGTAGGAGAAGTGATCTTTGGAATAAGCTTCAGGATGTTATTTTGAGTGTTACAGCTCCTTTGTTGGTAGGTGGTGACTTTAATTCAATAGTTCAACTTGATGAACGAAGTGGAGGTAATGGTCGTCTCTCAGGAGATTATATGGAGTTTGGTCATTGTATCAATGATTCTTTACTTATAGATATTGGTTACAAGGGTAATCAGTTTACTTGGTGTAGAGGTAGGACTACGTCTACTTGTATTGCTAAACGGTTGGACCATGTTTTGTGTTCAGCTGCTGCAAGATTGACATGGTCGAATGCGTCGGTTACCCATTTGCCTTTTTTATCATCCGATCATACTCGTTTATATATGCAGCTTTGTCCTGTTTTGTTAAGAAACCTGCGACAATGACCTTTTCGATTTGAAGCGGCTTGGTTAACTCACTCGCGTTTTAAAGACCTTATGCGTACTTCTTGGGATTCTTCTATCTCAACACCGATGGCTTTGTTAACTCTACAAAAGACTCTTAAGCAATGGAATTGGTAGGTTTTTGGAGACTTGCAACAGTGTAAGGAGATGGCTATGGCAGAGATTAAGGAGATTCAAGACTCTCTAGATGTGTATATTATAGACACTTTACTTAAGAGGCAAGCAGTTCTTCTTCAGGCTCTTGATGAGATTTTAGAACAAGAGGAGATTATTTGGTTTCAAAAGTCTCGAGAAAAATGGATAGCTCTTAGAGATAGGAATACGTCGTATTTTCATACGTCTACTATTATTCGTTGAAGACGAAACCGTATTGAGATGTTAAGGAATTCCAATGGAGCTTGGGTTTCTGAGAGTTCGATTCTTGAACGCCTAGCGATAGACTACTACAAGAATCTATACTCTCTTGATGATGTGGCGGGTGTGTATCTTCAACTACCCTCTGATGGGTTTGCTCCACTATCACGGCTCGATATGGAAATGCTAGCCAAGTGTTTTTCTTCTATGGAAATTGAAAGAGTTATGCATAGTATGAGGAAGTATAAAGTGCCTGGTCTGGATGGTTATCAGCCAGTTTTTTTTGTCAAGAAAGCTGGAAAGTTGTCGGTGGATCGGTGTCATATTTTGTCCAAGAGTTTTATAGGACTGGTGTCTTACCTATGGGTCTAATAATGCTTTGGTGGTTTTAATCTCGAAAGTTGATAAGCTGGAGACGATAACTCAATTTCGACCAATTGGGTAATGTAATGTGCTATTTAAGATCATAAATAATACTATGGGACTACGTCTTAAGTCAGTGATGCCTAAGCTTATCGGACCAGCCAAATCTAGTTTTATTCTGAGAAGGTTAAGTACGGATAAAGTTGTGGTGGTGCAAGATGTTGTTCATTCCATGAGCCGTATATCAACAAAAAAAGGTTGGATGATACTAAAGTTAGACTTAGAAAAAGCTTATGATCGTATACGATGAGATTTTCTCGAGGACACGATCCTTGTGTTAAATCTTCCGACGGGCTGGAGTAAATGGATTATGGAATCGATGAGTAACCATAGTATGAGAATTCTATGGAACGGGGAGATGACTGAAGCTTTCTCCTTGTCTAGAGGTTTGCGACATGGCGATCCTCTCTCACCATATTTATTCGTGCTTTGCATGGAGCGCCTTTGTCATCTGATTGAGCAAATAATGGAGAATAAGTCTTGGAAACCGATATTTTTATCACATGGGGGACCAAAACTATCTCATATTTGTTTTGCAGATGATCTCATTCTTTTTGCAGAAGCTTCAGTGAATCAAATTCAAATTATTCATGGAATCTTGGAGAACTTTTATGCAGTTTCTAGACAGAAAGTTAATATGGAGAAGTCAAAGATTTATTTCTTTAAGAATGTTCCTCGTGATCTTGGGGAGGAGATTAGCTTGGTTAGTGGAATCTCATTGATGAAAGACTTGGAAAAATATTTGGGGATCCCAATTCTTCAAAAAAAAATTTAATAACGAGACTTTTGGAAAAGTACTTGAACGTGTGTCTTTGAAAATCGTGGGGTAGAAAAGTCACATATTAAATCTCGTTGTTCGTTTGATACTCACTAAGTCCGTGTTGACATCAATTTTGATGCATGCTATGAGTAAGATTAAGCTTCCCGCTTCAACTCTGAATGCTTTGGATCGTATCTATCGCGTACGATCTTTTCTTTGAGGAGATACAACCGACACTTGGAGAGTACATTTGATGAGCTGGGAGAGAGTGTGCAAACCTAATTGGGATGGAGGCTTGGGGATTCGAGAGTCGGCATACATGAACCGAGCCTTACTTGCCAAGTTAGGTTGGAGACTCTTACAAGATGCTGGGAGTTTATTGTCACAGATCTTGCGATCCAAATACAAATTCTGAACAATTCATTATCCCCTATGGTCGACAGGTTTAGTGGCTGCATCTTGTACATTTCATAGTATTGTTCTTGGTATTAAGGAAGTAGTGTTACCAGGGATTTGCTGGGTTATTGGAGATGGTCAGAGTGCCTCTTTTTGGGATGATAAATGGCTCCTTGATCAACCACTTTGTGAGGTTGCAACTGTAGTTTTGGATGTCGGAAATGAACAGCTACGTGTTAGGGATGTATGGTCTTCTGGTGTACGATGGAGAAGAGACTTTCTTTGTAATTTTATTCATGAGGTTGTGTTGTTACAGCTTGGAGCACATGTAGTGGATGAAGTTACCGGGGCCCCTGATCGTTTATCCATGGGTAATTCTTCTGATGGGGTGCTTACTGTTCAGTCAGCTTATGAGTTTCTAACGTGTGATGTTACTGCTCAACAACATATGGGTAATTTCTTTAATCTGGTATGGCGTATACAAGTTCATGAACGTATTTGTTTGTTTCTTTGGTTGGGTGTCAATCAGGTGCTATTAACAAATTTGGAGAGACAAAGGAGACACATGAGTACGTCGAGTATATGTCAGGCTTGTAAGGGTGATGATGAATCTATTATTCATGTCCTCTGTGACTGTCCGGCTATGTCAGGAATATGGAGAAGGCTTATCCCTCTAAGTAAGCGGTCTAATTTCTTCTCTAGTTCGCTACTTGAATGGTTATATCATAATCTTGGAGATGGAAAATTTAAAGAGGGTTGCCCGTGGTCATTGCGGTTTGTGGTAGCTGTATGGTGGGGCTGGAAGTGGTGTTGCATGAATGTTTTTGGAAGCCCTGGAAAGTGTAGGGATCAGACCAAATTTATTCGAGACAAATCGTTGGAAATAAATCTGGTTAATGTTAAAGTCTCCGAGAAGCTCCCGAAGGTACGTCGAGTGGAGAAGCGTATTAAGTGGCAACCTCCTGATGAGTCTTGGGTTAAGCTTAATACGGAAGTGGCCTCAAGGGGTAATCCAGAACGTGCAGCAGCTGGGGAGTTCTAAGATATCATCAGGGACAATGGTGTGGTGGTTTTGCTTTGAATATAGGGATATATACTGCTCGATTAGCTGAGCTATGGGGTGTATACTATGGCCTGTACTTGGCATGGGAGAAAAGATACCAAAGTTGAAGGTGGAGGTGGATTCATAAATAGTTGTGGGTTTTCTTACGAAATGGATTGGTGACTCACATCCTCTTTCATTCCTGGTAAAATTGTGCCATGGCTTTTTGGTTAAGGACTGGACGGTCCAAATTTCTTATATTTTCAGGGAAGCCAATCGTGTAGCGGATGGTCTAAGCTAATTTTGCGTTTTCTTTACCATTAGGGTATCATTCTTTTGATGTTTATCCATTAGATGTTCGTTTGGTTTTCGACGAGGATGTTGCGGGTGTTGCACATTCTCGGCAAGTTATTTTGTAGTTTGTGAATTTTAATTTCGGAATAATACATTGGGGCTTAGCCCCGCTTTTTGACCCAAAAAAATGCTTTTGAAAAATTAAGAATTTGACTCAAGTTTTTTAAAAAGTAGATTTTATATAAATTTTACAAATAATACCCAACGTATCCTTGTAACAGTGTAACCAAAGTAATTATTGTTCAAGTTTTTATTTTTATGTATACACATACATGTGTGCCTCTTACATATTTATTATATATATCAAACAATTATATAGATATGTTGGGTATTCACGTTTTTTTTTTCTATGCACCGTGAAAATATGTTGTTACCGCATACAATTTTAATTTACCCGTTTACATATATCTATGTACCTCTAATATATTATTATATAAGGTAAACAATTATATTGATATTGTGCAGTTTATACATGATAACATAATTGTTGTGTTACAGTTTGGAACACATTTGATATGTTGGATACTCGTGATATTTTTTCTTATGTACTGCGGAACATATATTGTTATATGTTCAACTTATACCTTACCAAGTTTTCAAATATATTACTGATTTAACTCATTTAATACATGTGTAATATAATTTATATCTTACCGATATACAAAAAAAATATCAGTTTAACTAGTTTGATATCAATATATTAAGGGCAAAATGATCAAGCTTGATAAAAATTGTCAAAGAACTAATTTTTTTTAAATCTTGTATCAAATTTCTAGTTTTTCCAAAACTTATGTATATTCATTAAATTAACCATATATTTTTATAATTATTAAATTCATTGAACATAGCATATACGCAAGAGCACCCAAAAAATAACATAGCAACACAGTCTTTGTCATCAAATAGATTTCGGGCATTTTTTTTGTCTTATTATTGGATGGACGATACGAGATTTTTGCTTTTTAATTGGAGAGTATTCTTCTTATCAACCTTAATTAATTAGATAACGAGTCCACCAAAAAGGTATATCGTCCACATACACTCGATTCCTAGACAATTTTTCTAACATTACATATTAGAAAATCATAAAATGTATCAAATGATCATTATAAATATGAGAACAAAAGTAAACATAAGTGATAAGTATAATACATTAATTATACATTTATACTTATGGGTGATTCATTAATTACGAACTTATAATGCATTTGGTTTTAAAATAGATTCACACTTACATATAGATAAATCTTTGGTGATTTTGTTTTGTCAACTTATTTGTCGTTGGATAAATGTAGACAAACAAGTCTTATTTTCTCCCTATGCAATATTAAAGTGAAAAAATCAAAACAATAAAATCATAAAATGAGGACAATGTATCAAAGGATCATTATAAATAAGTGTAATATTTTTTTTTTTGGCAAAAAAGAGCAAAATCTTATTTAGCCACTTCTTTCTCTTATAATCAAAACTGTCGTTCCCAATTTTTCAAAGTATGTCTATATACAACAAATTTTACTTTCTAGAAATGAATATCGTAACGTCAATTTAGTTCTTAATACATGAAAAAATACTTTCAACAAAGACTCTTAGCGAAAAAAAATTATATCAATAAACTGTAAATTGTAATCAAAGTATCTCTAAAAACAAACTATTTTGAATATGTGGAAATTCAAGAAACCACACCTATTAGAAAAATAGCTAATAGTTAATTGTTAATTGTTGTAATCTTTCAACTTTTGGAGATCGTTATCAATATATTGCAGTTAACAAAAAAACAGATCACACCTAAATTTGATGATTTCTTCCACCGTAGGTGATGAAAACAAAACCCCTAAACATAAACGTTGTTCATTATTTTATTACATTAGTATACTTTTAATATATCGATATATATATCTTATTATATAAAGAAGGATTTCTCAAAGTTAGTAATTAACATGATTCTTCCACGTGTTAAATTTGACGATCATAAAATTTTTGATGATATATTTAAAACAATTAAAAAAGATAATCATAATTATATCACAAAATATTTATATCTATTTGAAATCCTATTATATGAAGGAACCGAATCCTAACATAAAAATAAATAGTAAATAATTAACTATATCATAATCTAAAAATCTTATTATATAAAGAAGGGTTTCTCAAAGTTAGTAATCCTATTATATAAAGAAGGGTTTTTTAAAATTAACAATTAACAAGATTCTTCCACGTGTCAAATCTTATTATATAAAAAAGAGTTTCTCAAAGTTAGTAATTAACAGGATTCTTTCACGTATCAAATCCAACGATCATAAAATTTTTGGTGACATATTTAAAACATTAAAAAAAAGATAATCATAACTATATCACAAAATATTTATATCTATTTGAAATCCTATTATATGAAGGAATTTTAATCTTATTATAAAAAAAAAAGTTTTTTCAAAGTTAATATTCAATAGGATTCTTCCACATGTCAAATCTAACAATCATGAAATTTTTGGTGATATATTTAAAACAATTAATAAAAAGAAGATAATAATAACTATGACACAAAATATTTATATCTATTTAAAATCCTATTATATGAAGGAACTGAATCCTAACATAAAAAAATAGTAAATAATTAACTATATCATTATCAAAAAATAATAATGTTGTTAATATTCTAAAAGGAAAACAAAATTCAATAAAATAATTACAAATATCTTTCTTATAAAATAAATATTATATATAGATACTTATCTATAAAGAGATTTAGNTCTTATAAAATAAATATTATATATAGATACTTATCTATAAAGAGATTTAGTATATAAAGTAAGGTTTTTTAAAGTTACTAATTAATTGGATTCTTCCACGTGTCAAATCTCACGATCATAAAATTTTTGATGATATATTTAAAACAATAAAAAAAGATCTTATTATATAAAGAAGAGTTTCTTGCACATTGGACAAGAATGTCTCATTTATGATTCAAAAACGAAAATACAATAAAGACCAAAATTTGAAAATAAACTTTTTAAGCACAAGAAAATCCGTATATCACACGGGTCCTTATTTAGTATAGATATATATGTTTGATTAAAAATTAGTTATTTGATAAATTTATTTAGTTTAGCTTTTTGATTCGCATATATAATTTTACTTTAAAAAATCCAAGTGGGAAGATACTATCATCAAATTAGCAATCCTAATCTCATAAATCTTCTAGTAGATCTAGCTTCCTCAAAAACCAACTTTAGATCATTCTTCCACTTTAACAATTCAGGAGTCACCAAATCACTCTCCCTCTCCACTTCGATTAGGTCTGAGATCGGCTAATTTGTATATTTTAATTATAATTTAGTTATGTCTTCATCTATCTTTTCTTTTCATTCAGATATTTACGAGTATATGTAAATCTACCTGATAAAATATTATTTAAAACATACATATAATACCAATTAAAATATAGTAACAATTTTAGACATGGTAAATATACACTATTGCAAAATGATACTATAAACATATATATATATATATATAGATATATCATAATAATTTACATACATTGTACAAAAACCGAACATTGTTGAGATATGTGTATGTATATTATTATTAGTATGATATGTATATGAACATATGTGTTTTCCTAGATTTGTTGTATTTTATGTGCCACATTATTATGATGAAGTATCAAAACATAATACAGAGACCAACACTAAGTTGTGATAAAACATCAATTGAATTATGTCATTTTCATGTAAATTGTCTCTAAATTGATTATAAAATGATAACATTGCAGCTTTAAACCAGTTATTTAAAGAAAATAAAAAAGTAATAAAAAGGGAATATATTCTAGTGTTCTTGTTCAAGTAACTAGAAAATTTGCCACATCAGTATGTTTTTTTTCAAAACAAAAGTTTGTGAAATAAAATAAATCAAATTAGTACAATAAACTCATTCGTATCAACTAAATAAATGAACAACTTGACACATATAAATCTAACTCTCATGAAAAATTATCACCGCAAAAATAATTTAAAACTAATAATCCTATATATATATATATAGGTTTTCATTTGTAGTATTGAAAATATCGTTTGCAAACAATATATTGATTTTCCTATCGATCATAACTTTGTTTAAAATCAACAGTTAAAATGTCGGTTTAAAAAGTCATATTCAAACCAATGTAATTATGCGCTATAGTTATAAGAATTTAAGAATTGTGACGAAGTTTTATCTCATTACAATGTTAGATTAATTTAAGAATTGTGACGAAGTTTTTATCTCATTACACTTTTGATTAATTTGAGAATTGTGACGTTCCACATGATGCACAAGCTGCTTACACTCGCACAAGGATCGCATTGCAACATTTAGGCCTTTGTGGATCTGTTGCATTACAGGGATCGTGAGAGAATACCCACACATGTCTGCCACCATTTGTAGTAGTCAGAATTGCTCTAGCATGATATATATTAATGATGATTCTCAAGATGCTGGAGATTTAAGCATTGACTAAATGAAGAACATGTATTGCATGAAAATGCATGGTGATCCTCCTAATTATCTTTGATACAGACTTTGGAAAGCTGGTTAGAATGCACATAAATAGATAGGGATTCAAGATCGTTTTCAGTTTGCATGATTGTTCAAAGCCTTTGCTGCGTGCAACATCTGTAGGAATCAATTAGACTGATGTAATGATGGGGGTATGGAGATGAAGACAAGTATGGAGAGTACGTGGACAGGGAGGAAGACAAATATCGAGAGTATAAAGATGGATCGACGGTAACAATTTTGAGCATGAGTTGTTGATAATTAGATCAACTTTAAATTGGATCAGGTTGGATAATGTAGATCATGAGATATAAAATTATATTAGATTATTGACTTCTATCTCGAACTAATTGACAATGAATAAGAGTTTATATCATATATATTAGTCAGGATTCTTTTCAAATTTATGATGTGGATAATATTCACCGATACTATTCAATTAAACTAGTATTATCCTTCGATATTAAGAGACCGTACATCTACCACTATTTTTTCTCAATTATTTTTTTGACTGCTCATTTCTTTTTCAATTGAAAGATATTACCTCATAATGTAATAACTTGAGTAGCCTAGGATCAAAATTCGTAGTAGTTACAAACGTTTGATTTTTTCCACTATTGATTTTGCTACGTGTATGGAGCAAAATGTTTGTAGACGACACGTAATCCATTTACACTTTTACTCCCTCAAGGACGTACACGTCACCACTAGAGTCTTTAATTTGTTTGATTCCTAAATATCTCCATCTTCTTTTCTTCCTAATTCTCTTAACAAAAATCTCATATTTTCACCCAATATTATACCAGTTAATTTTACTTTTGAAAAGAAATACAAGAATGGGGCTAGCTATTATATCTAAAATTACAAATTATTGACCTTATAAATCACAAATTAATATATTTGAAATTTGTAGAGATCAATAAAAAATAAAGATCGATTTTGAAAGAAGAAAGAAGTGCACAAAACGTATGAACTAATATTTTAGAAACTTGGGAGAAGATAAATAATAAAAAACCCAAACAATAATAATTTGGTGGTAGAAATTTGTTTGGGGGTAAAATTTAAAATTGTTAATAATAAATTTGATTCCCGTGACACGAAAAATAAGATCTTGTTATAGATCTTATTAAAAATCTTAAAGCAAACTATATTAATTTGTACTGACTTTCCGAAAATTAGCTGAGATATTATCCAGTTCCAACAAAAAAAAAAAAAATGATAGTGTTCATGACAAGAGTCCCCTAGTTTCCATTTATTGGAGCTTTTGCTATTCGTTATAAAAGACAAAAAAGCTTAAGCATCCTACACTTTAACGTAACTTAGCCTTAGTCTCATCATAAACACATAAAGACACTAGAGAAATATTACACAACATTATACAATATTCAACTTGAAACTCATGACTCTCTCATCAACAAGTGGCTGATCTCTTTGACTTTCCTCCTCCGTCTCTTCCGGCCGTATCATCCTCCGCACGTGCGCACGCCAAACGACGTTCTTCTCTAACTCTTCCCCACTCATGCAACGAAAAGTGTAATCTTTTCCCGGCGAGCAAGAACTCCGCCGCTTGAACCGGCGTTACAACTTCCACAATCTTCCTAAGCGTTTTAAACCTTAGCTTATCAGCTTCGTTCATTAAAACCGCCATAGACTCTTCATGCTTATCAAAAGCATCCTCCACCGCCACGTCATCCTCCTCTACCAAATCCGTCGTATAAGCTGTAACAACGATAGGAATATCCGTAACATTTTCTTGCAAATTCACAGCCTTCTTCGTTATCTCATCTTCTTCCTTTATCACTTTCATATGTAACTCATTGATTTTCGCAAGCTGTGTTGCAGTAAGATCACTCAAGGAACCATCAAAGTCCTGTACAACTTTCTCATCGATCTTGAGAAGATACTCAGAAAACTGAGTTTCAGCTTGAGTTCCACAAAGAGCGTAGATAACTCTAATGAAAGACGAAGGACGACAACCTCCCATCCACAACAAACCATTCTCTAGAGAAGAGTTCCAAGTCGGTGCAAAGTAGCTTGAGCAGCTTCGATGAGAGAGCTCAGATCTTTTTTCAGCGTATTTTTCGAAATCATTGACGATTCTACCTACGAGTTCCTCAAGTTTGTGATCATCTTTGCATCGATGTTGATTCTTGAGTGTTTCTTTGAGATCAACGACATGTTTGGCTTGTAAAGTCATCCACTCATAGTAACAACATCTTTGAAGTTGTTCAGTTCCATACCCGCAAGGAGAAGTTGTTGCCATCTCTCTTCGTTGGTTATCTCGTGAATTTATTTTAACTTCTTATACGCATATAAATACCAGATTCGTTCATGCATGTATATTCTTTTTTTTATTATATAGTTGATACTATATATATGTGCTTAGAATTTTATTATAATTGTTTTTTGTCGTTTACTTTTAAGTCAAAAACTGTAATTTTAAGATGGGTACGTGGGAGCAAGATACGATGAGAATTTTTTTTTTGAAATTTTGTGTTCAAACTTTCTCAATTGAGGATTTTCTCTCTTGGAATGTGGATCTTTGCTTTTGCACGGAAACAAACATAAGGCACTCATATATATACTAGTCGACAAATTAATTTTGGACCTATATTAGTTAACACCAAAAAAAAAAAATGTTTGGACCTATTGTATTCTGTAAAGTAAACTAAAGAAGCAAAAATATCTTCCCAGCAGAAATATATCAGACACAATAAAAACTTCTTTTTATCCGTGAAAAATAATGGTAGTTATATGATACGCACATCACTATATACATGTCGATTGAGTTTCGACATCAAGTTAAAATTCTTAGAATTAATGGTAATTCAGGATCAATTAAAACAAGCAAATTAGCATATGTCTATGCATGTATTAATTTATGTAACATTTTTCTTAGATATAAGATCTTTTAATAAAAATGAAATATATTTTAGAAAATTAAGTAAGCTTTGATGATAGAACGTGGTAGAATGGGATTGTAAAGCATAATTTCAATCGAGAGTACAAACATCTGGAAGCATATTTGGAAAATTTGAATATCATAGATTTTTTTTTTTCCAACTTAACTCACTAGATTAAACGTTGAAACCAATGTTGAGGTATATAATCCACAAAAGACTTATTCTTGGAAAATCTTCTAACACTACAGGCCATGAAGTTAGTTTTGTGATTTAACAAATGGGGAATCAGGAAAAACGAAAAAGAACTAAATTTTAAAATAATGGATATTATGATTGAAATGGAAAAAATAAAAATCTTAATTTAAGGAATTAAATTTTTTATTTATGCGGACTTATCTAGTAGAATTCAATTATTTCTTTGGCTAACTATGAATCACAATTTGTTGATCTAAATGTTGTAAAGAAAAAAAAAAGAAGAAAGAATATTAATTGTGATAAAATACTTCTATTTATTTTAGTTTCATTAAAAGAATAACGACATTCTACACACACACACAACATACACTACAAGAAAGATGACGCCATTCCGACGGCCAAAACCGTCGGTTTCCGTCGGAAAAAGCCTGTACCGACGGCTTAGTCACGGGAAACAAGCCGTCGGTTAGGCGTGGTCGGAAAAAAAAAATCCGTCGGAATCCGTCGGAAATATTATGGCCGTCGGAATCCGTCGGAATCCGGCGGACATTTCCGACGGAAGAACTGTCGGAATCCGGCAAACATTTTCCGACGGAATCCGACGGATTCCGGTACGTCGGAAATCGTCATGATTTACCGACGAACAAAACCGACAGTAGTTGTTGTTGGAAATACGCCGTCGGTTTCCGTCGGTAATTTTGCCGTCGGAAACCGTCGGAAAAATATAAGTTTCCGACGGTTTCCGACGG
>OVAX01000019.1:0-96181 GCA_900406405.1 Lepidium africanum
CATGAAGAATCAATGTACCTCTAATGATGCAAGAGTCCCATGGCTGAATGACACCAGTGTTTGGTCTTACAAAATACTTCTTTGGAGATGTCGTTTTCACCTAATTTAATGAATAATGAAAGACAAAATAAGTCATTGTAAACGAAGTAACTTCATCACAAATGAAGCATATGAAGTTGGTGGTTTAATGCAAAAATACCTTGAAAGCAACATAGTGCTCTGTTTTATTGGAAACTTTGAGATCACAGTAGCTTTGCTTCTCGAGTTCAACTGAAACAATATCAATATCCCCATGTTATTCCCTAATGGTGTACCTCCAAAAGTTTCCAAAATCAGAGAACAAACAGACAACGATTTCCTTTGGACACGAGAATCAAATCAACCCCAACACTTACATGTTCTAAGTCAAACCTTAAAAATACTTGAGATTGATGTAAGGAGAGTAAAGTAATGATTCACAATTTTGGACTTATAAGAGATTAAAAGATTGCAAGTTGGAGAGAACCCTTTCTAATTCACAGAAACAAACATCCCCGAGTAGATACAGATTTCAATTCAGGAATGATTATTAGAGAGCAAAAACCAACCAAAAAAGATGATCATGCATGCAACGAAACTTGGCATAATATAATACTAATGAGAAAGTGAAATTCGTACATTGAAATTTGAGTTCATCAGGTTGAATAGAGATAAGCTGATTCTCGCCAACGCCAGTCATTGCTAAGCTACGACAATAGATCGATAATCAATGAGCAATCTCTCTACAAATCGAAACCTATACACATCGAAATCGAAACCCCGATTCCAAATACTTCTGATCTTAATTTCCAGAAAAGATTTCAAAAAGCTAGAATAGTAAAAGAGAGAAAAAAGATAGACAAAAAATTAGTGAGAAATTAAGAATCAAAAAAAGACGGATCAAACCTGAAAGAGAAAGAAACAAAAGTCACGGTCTAGCGCGAAGAACCTTGCTTATTTCTCGCTAAGGATTCCCGAAAATCACTCTCCACCAAATTCAAAAATCACCTCTGTATCTCTCTTTCTCTTTTTTCTCCTCTCGTTCGATTGGTGGTAAGGAAGTTTTATATGGAGAGAAAGAAACGGGAAGGAAATCAACGCAAGCGCTTCGTGGAGCGGCCACGTGAAGTCGAAGCAAAGTTCCGTACGATTTTACTCCGGCGTCGTCTCCGGGAAGTGCGGGGAAGAAGAAGAAAGACGAAGAATGAGAAAAGAGAGAGGGAAATTGTGACACGTGTGAAAACAATTGTAAATTGCAAGAGAAGAAAATAAAAAGTAAAGCGACAGACTGGAAATAATGATTTACTAACGTGGCAGATGTTGATTGGTTATTTACTTTATGTTGAGCTAATGGGCATTCAGGTGGTAGGCCATTATCATACCTCATTATATAAAATTTTAAATTCTTTTTTTTATTCCTTGACCAATAATGATCATAATTAAATATTATTAAATCGAGTTATTAGAATCATGACTAACAAAACCGATACAGTTGGAGAGAAAACAGATAAGAAAATACTTCAATGATTTCCAAGAATATTCATATTTTATCTTTAGCTGAAAAACTCATTAATTCAAATCAAAGTCATATGTGAATACAGTAAATCTTATATATTATTTACAAAGTGATTTTTTAAGATTGCTTATATGTCAAACACCACATTTAATTTTAACGTAGTTGAACTACTTTTCATTGTAATTTTTTTAATATATTTTAAAAATAATTCGTTTATTTTATTTTTGAAAATAAAAGCTGTTTAAAATAAATAATTATCACTTAAATTTTAAAATTATCTAGAAAATTTTAAAAATATATAAGAAAAAATTTATTTTGATTTAATACTTTTAACTATAATGAGATTTAAGTTGTATTTATTTTAATTATAACTTCTTAAATTTTTTAAAATAGTTTGGTTTGAGAACACGAAAGTGAGATTGCAAAAAAAAAACAAACACGAAACTAATTTCACTGTTAAATATATTTGTAAAAAGAAAAAAACTTTTAAAAATAGTTAAGTAAATTTTAAGTCTCTATTATTTATGTAAATTTATATATAATATTAATTATGCTGCTATTTGTTTTGGTTGACAATATTATGTTATTTTTTATACTACATATCATATCTTTATACAAAAATAAATTCATGTTATCTAAAATAATATGTTTCAAAAAAATTTGTATTCAAAGATATCAATAACATATTTACGTAATACATTATTTTAAAAAATCTCGTTATGTGTTTATTATTTTTTATGAAAAAATCATTAACTATTATGGTTAAAAATAATACAAATCAATAAAAATTATTTTTAAAGGGATTTAAATTTATATATCTTATATATTAAACAAAAATAAGTGTGGAAATTCATATCAATTGCCAATAGACTATACCAACGACATTTTTAATGTTTTGAAAATAGTTTTTGTAATATAATCATGTATAATATGATTTGTAAAAAGTGATGCTAATAAAAGTAATTATTACTATTTTAAATAAAATTAATGATAATATATTTTATGTCTAAAAGTATTGTTCATGAATTTAAATATCAATTTCATGTTTTTGTCTAATATCGATTATTAAAAATAAATTATTAATGTAAAAGAAAATAAAATTAAAAAAAAAATTATAGCCGCAAGTTATCTAGTTACATATTAAAAAACTGAATTATTAAAAGCATGTTACATAATGATTTGACTGATTCAAAAGAATATGCTCAAAGATCAACAACACATCAAAAGGGAGCCTCACAAAACATTCATTTACCATTTTCTCAAATTACTGTCTCTGTAAATGATTACAAGGAGAAAGTGAATGAAATCCAACAGACAAAACAAACAAACAAGAGAAAGAGACAGAGCATGAGAATAGAAAGAGATTAGCTACCTTTGGAGATTGAAGACAACACAAGACAAGATTGTGTGTTTGGTTTGGTAATCATTTAAAAGTGGACAGACGAGGAAGTTTGTCCCTCAGATAGTAGAGTCTTGCTCTTCTCACTTTCCTGTGACTTACCACTTTTATCTCCTTTATGTTTGGAGAATATCTGTTTTAAAGATGGAAACGATTAGAACTATGAACCTCATCACATATACTAAAGCCACTTTACTGTAGATGCAGCTAGTGTTACTAGGATCACGGTCACTTTGATATAGACTCAAGGGCGACGAGTGTTTCTATAGTAAATGAAAGCTGGTGCATATATGATAAGATACAGGATCAAAACTCTTTTTTGTTTCCCAAAAAGCAAAGAACACGATGACCATTTTCAACTATCAAGACCCAGACATAGTTCACGGTTTGTTTTTAAGTCTCTAACCTCTCTCCCTAAGCCAAAAACCTCCAAAACAACCAACTGTCAAAGAGCTTAAATGTGTACTACCTACATATATGCTTGATCAATATGCCAGAGTAAGTGTGTGATAATTGGAGAGGTAAGGAAAACACTTACAAAGGAAAGACGATTTCAACACCGATGCCTGCAATTATTCTCCGGATACGGATAGTTGTGTGGATACCTGCATTTTGTCTAGACATCACAATGCCTTTGTAGATAGAAAGCCTACGACGATTCTCAGGAACTTCCTGTAAATCAACACACACTGTCAAATCCATTCTTGCAGTTTGATACATAGTGGCTTCAGACTGAACCAAAACAAATAACTTACCAGTTTGATTTCTACAATATCCCCTGTCCTAATTTCGGGAACTGGCCTTACTTTCTGTGAGACGTCAATAGCTTTCTGATTCAGTATCTACAGAAACAAAAAGTAAATCAGCATATCATCTCACCATTTGATGATTATTCTTGCTACTAATCAAATAAACTTCATATTGGTTCATTTCAGCAACAAAACCGAAACCCTAAATAATCTTACAGAATCGCATTTGAAAATTAACTCACCCTCATGACATCTCCGAGCTTAACCCTCGGCTTAAACGGAGTTTTAGCTTCCTCCGCCACAGTGGCTTCTCCTTCACCTTCTACTGAGACATCACTTTCCACAACATTCTCCACAGATGAATCAGTTTCACCTTCAGTGTTCTCCTCAGCTTTAGCGACAAACTCCCTTCTCTTCCTGGTATCGATGGCGAAACCAAAATTCGAGCCGGAATTATGCAGAGAAACCTTAGAGAATGATAGTCTTGAGTTCACTGATGATGCTCGAGGTAAAAATGAAGCAACCGCTAAATTCTTCGACGACAAAGTAGGGATTCTCGGTATCATATGCAATGCCTGTTTCAGAGAAAAAAAAAAGAGGGAAAATCCACATAGATCAATACAGAATTCAAAGAATGCTATAATGAAACTGAGTTATTACGTGAAGAGGAAAGAAGAACCTGAGGAATAAGATGAGAACTCGTCGCCATCTTTGCAGCTCACAACACAATTCGAAGCAGAGCAAAAGAGCCTTATCGGCTTCAAGCGTTTAAGCTATTCGTAGCAGTGTGAAGTAAAACTCTTATCCGCGCGTGCAATACAATTCATGGACCATTTACTAACTTTATGGGCCTAAATATTGGGCTTATTATGAAGTTGAAACAAAAACCAAATTTGACATATACAACTATCTGGTGGGCCTAATTATTGGGTTTATTATTACTTTTTAGTCAGGTATTGGGCTTATTATGAAGAAGAAACCAAAGTCAAATTTTATATATACAACCATCTGGTTTTCGTTGATGAAAATAAGTTTAAGGGGCAAGGAATTCGATACGAAATTTAATCTCCTAAATTAGTTATACTCTGATTACGTAGAATCAAAAATTGTTTTCTAAAAAAAAGTTTAAAATAAATAAATAAAAATGCAAGAAAGTGAAGAAAAGATTGATTGATTGATCGATCGCTAAAGATAGGTGGTTCAGTGTATAGTCACTTTATAAATTTTCAAGTCATTTTAATTACTAGGAACGGGATTTAAAAGTTATTAGATTGGTTGAAAAAAAAAATTGATTGATTGATCTTTATGTTTGTCGTGGACGCATCTCTGTGCGGTGGAAATGCCACGTCAGCATTCAAACATCAAACTAAAAACGCATTTAAATGTCTAAAAGAGTGGGGCCCTTTTCATTTCTCAACCGCGTCATTGACAAAACAAAGAGCAATAATATTAAGCCAAAGGCAAAAAAATAAAACGAGAAAAACAACACTCACGTCTCTCTCGTTTTTTGTTTCCCGACGACGATCGCTGAAATTTATTGCCGGAGATTCCTCTAATCACCTGTTTCTCGTTGAGAAATCGATCTAGATACCACAGAAGCCATGAACCCTGAATAGTAAGATACTTCTCTTCTCCTTGTTTGATTTATCTATGCATCGGATCGACATGCTTTTCTCGTTTTGAAATGTTGTTTTTGATTTGTTTTTGTTCGATTTTTGTTTGGATCTTTGTTTGTTAGTAGGTTATGTGGAATGAATCTACACAATTTTGTTCTGTGTGAGGTCTTTGTTATTATATTATTGTCTGATCGATTCTAGATTTCAATTTTCGGGTCATGGATCTTATTATATAGTTTAGATCCAGGGAAATTTGATCGAGATCTACAATTTCTGTTGATTATCGTTGCTGTATTTCGCGGGTCTGAAGCTGTAGTTCCTCTGATCTTATCCTCATATAGGTTTCATGGTTTTGTTTTGGGCCAAACTTCATTGACATATCCTTTCGAGAGGCAAAACAAAAGAACAATGTTTTTGTGTTTTATAATTTACGCTGAGATTTGATGTCTATGGTTCTGGCTTTTTCTCTTGTTGCAGTGACTATCTGTTCAAGCTTCTGCTTATTGGTGATTCTGGTGTGGGAAAATCCTGTTTGCTTCTAAGATTTGCTGTAAGTGAATTACACAACTCTAAGATGTTTCTGATCATAAAATCATGAATTGTGTGAGGGTGTCATTTTTATTCTCTGTGTTCTTATTAACTGACTCTTCAATTTTGGTGTCCAGGACGATTCTTACCTGGATAGCTACATAAGCACCATTGGTGTTGACTTTGTAAGCATAATTATGACACTTCATTCGTTTCTATAAAAGAAACAAAAGAGTAAAGAACAAGTATTAATCATTTATCAATTATGTGATACAGAAAATCCGCACAGTCGAACAAGATGGAAAGACAATCAAACTCCAGATCGTAAGTGTTTTCGAGTTGAAAATGCAGCATATTCACTTAAAATATTGGAAAGAGCACATACTCACTTCCGTTTTGCTGATTGTTTTATTATATGCAGTGGGACACAGCAGGCCAAGAACGTTTCAGGACAATCACTAGCAGCTACTACAGAGGAGCTCATGGTATCATTGTATGTACTCTCACTGTAGCCTACCAATCGTTGTTTTCATTCAATGTGCCTTTGGTTCTCGCTCACAATTAACTATCTTGGCAGGTTACCTATGATGTTACAGACCAAGAGAGCTTCAACAACGTCAAACAATGGCTGAATGAAATTGACCGTTACGCTAGTGAAAATGTGAACATGCTACTGGTTGGAAACAAAAACGATCTCACATCACAGAAAGTTGTATCCACTGAAACAGCTAAGGTAAATACAAATATAATAAACCAAATGGCCTCTCTGTATGCGCCTAAACCGTGGTTTAAAGGATATTGACATTGTTGCCTCTTCTCCCTGGTGCACAGGCTTTTGCAGATGAACTTGGGATCCCATTCTTGGAAACAAGTGCTAAGAATGCTACCAATGTGGAAGAAGCTTTTATGACTATGACTGCAGCGATTAAGACAAAGTGCTAGATCTTACTTATACCCCTTGAACTTCCTTTTGATTTCGTACTTAAATGCTTTTGTTTTTGTTTTGCAGAATGGCTAGCCAACCAGCTGGAGGAGCTAAGCCACCAACGGTGCAGATTCGTGGACAGCCTGTTAACCAGCAATCAAGCTGTTGTTCATCCTGATTCGATTAGTCACCAATTCTATCTGGATCAGCACACCATTATAATCATTTGTTTGCATTGCATGTAAGACTCTCCATATTAACCTCTTTGGTTCGATCTTCTTTGTTTTTCGTTTTATTTTACTGTCAAATTCTTTTCGTGATGTATTTCAACAACTTGAAACCCATAAATTACATTAGTAAAACGTTCTTTATGCAAATAAATCAAAGAAGCACTGCCCAACTTCTTACGTATCTCATAAGTGTCATTTACGAATGGATTGAATAAAGGATTTGTAAGCTGATAAAGGAAAATAAACAGATCGTGGATAATAATTCTCTTCATAACTTAAAAAGATCGACGTACTTGTTTTGCGGAAAAGACTTTCAGAGAAAGTGTAACAAAAATAATAAAATTAAGCACAAAATTCAACCAACGACACAGAAAGAGAGGCTGAAGGACCAAAGAGAGGTCTTTACTTGCCCAACGATGGGAACTGAGCAGTGTCTCCGATAGCCGGAGCAGCAGCTCCTCCATACCTTTGGTTTCCTCCATTAGCTCCTCCATACCTTTGGTTTCCTCCGTTAACTCCACCTTTCTGACCACCACGACCTCCCTTTCCATGGTATCCACCTTTAGGGTTGTAGCTCCCTCCAGCAGCAGGCTTCAAGAACTCATTAATGCTCAACGACTACAAAATCATCCAACAAGCATCATTGATTCAGTACGAAAATGTCTTAAAAACCATAAAGGTTTTCATGATAATACAAAGCAATGATCCATTTGAAATTCCAACCAAAGATTTGCATAGGGGCTAGATCTTTTTACTTCTTAGTAGGAAACAGTTCAAGAATGTCTTAAATCAGTTTTGTGGTTTAATCAAATGAAAAGCAAGAGGAAAGTAATTATGCTGTATTTGGAATCAATTGAGGAAGAAACAAGACCTTTTTGGCCTTCTCTTCTTTCTCAGCAGCATCTTTGCGTTTATCCTTGTCAGATCCCTGAGACAATCAAATACTATGGATTAACTATTGCTCCATTACAGTATATTGAATTGAGAAATTGGACAGTAGAAGATTTCTGACAAGCTTGGCGAAGATCTCTTGTTCTGTGTTCTTCTTGTTAGAGAGCTGTTGCATGGACTCGAACACTTTGGTGTCAACTTTCCTTTCCTCTACCTTTGTGGCTTGCAGAGCCTTCTTCTTCTCCTCCAGAATTTTCTCGTACTCTTCTAGAGTCATCTCCTACAATAAACCAAATCCATTTTAATATTAACAAACATTCCCCTCCAAATAAATATTTTATTCCTAAGAGCAGTAGATGATTGTACCTTGTCTTCAGCTTCTTTCGCTGCTTGCTCTTCTGCAGAGGCCTCTTTGTTTGCATCAGTGGCTTCATCCTCACCACCTTGCTTCTCAGCAGCAGGACTCTTCTCAACCTCCGTAGTGGTCTCCTCAGTAGCTCTAACATATGACAAACATTAGTTTAATAGAGTTCAAAACATGGGGAACAAACAAGATGTGACTGAAGACCAGGATGCTTACGGAGCAATATCATCTTCAGTAGTACCCCAGTTTCCACGACCACCACCCTCACGTTTTAGATCAGTACTAACAAACATCAAGTCACACAGCAATAAATATCACAAACATGTAGATTAAATACAAAGCTGTAACCAATGTAGAGTTTATAAAAACAAAAAGCTTACCCACGACCAGTGCCACTACGGCGTTCATAGGTCCTTCGTGGGCGTTCAACATCACCTGATTCCCCGTTGGCGAATCCACCACGTTGACCTCTTCCACGTGCACCACCGACACGGTATCCACCACGCCTTGCTCCATCTCCATCTTCAGAAGGTCTATATCCTCCAGAAAATCCATTCTCATTCGCAGGACCATCGTTGTTTCGGAAATCCCGGTTAAATCCACCACCTCTACCACGAGAAAACCCACGTCCAGCACCACCACCACCACGACCTCCTGATGAAGCATTCTTCGACTCCCTCACTACATTCAAAGCAAAAACAGCCACACTTCATTCAATAACATTTCAATACATCAATACAAATGAGAACCGTCGCGTATGAATATACTCAGATAAACTACAGAAAGAGCTACCAAAGCTAAAGACTAAAACCTCAAGTGACAAAAACAAATCAGTTCGTCTCTGTGTTTTTTCACAAAAACAAACAAGATTCAAATGAACGAACCAACCAATCAAATACTACCCAACAAGCCTAACTCAAAACTCATTTCAATGGATACATAATAAAGCACAAAATTAAGAAGAAGAAGAAGAAGAAGAAGAAGAAGAAGAAGAATTTTACCAGCTTGAGAAGGAGGAAGCGGCTTGGTAGGCAACTTGCCGGCCTTAGTCGGCTGCACAGGAGCAGTTTTCTCGACCTTTTTGGGCAAAGCCATAGCGAGCTGGCTTGGATCCTCGACGTCATCTCCCAAGAGATCGAATGGGTTCAAACTCGCCATTACCAGAGAAATTGGTAAGATAAATTAAAAAATACACGTCACCAGAGAAATTGCTTGCTTGATGGATTTGAAGATAGAGGAATCAGTGATCCATGACGATATTATGAATCAAAATACAGATGATAGAAACGATTCAGACAGCAAATTTGACTAGAACAAAACCCTAAGTCGAAATGCGGCAGGAAGAAGAGTTAAGAGTGATATGCGACTTTCAATGCTTAAAACCTAATCCTTTAAACCCTCACTGAGTCATTATCTTCTGCGGACGGTTGTATCTTAACTTATATAATACATACTCTGCTCCTCTTGTTTTGACCGTACGATTGATCATTTCACAGATCTAAGGGCTACAACTAGTAAAGCCCATTAACAGTCACTCTAATGAGGCCCATTCATAGTAAGTCCTTTCGTTTTTAGCCCATTACTAGGAATCCTCTTCCCGAAACAGAGGGTCTCGTGATTCTCTTTTTTTTTTTTCTTATTATTTTATTTTTTTTGAAAATGATTGTTGGTTCATTCATTTGTTAAAGTAATGAAGATGGCTAAGTATAAGCTAAAGAAGAAATGAAATTCATAACTGATAATAATTTACATAAAGTTGAATAGTTTACTTTCTACTTCAACTTTTAATACCAAAAACTTCGCTTTAGGCTACAAAACACACTATTAATCAAACTTCTTAAACCAATAATCGTTCGCCACGTGTCTTTTTCATCAACCTCATACTTCACTTGCATGCGTCTCTGAAGCTTTTCTCCTCCGTTTCGGTCTTTCAGAAGAAGAAGAGGACGAAGAAGAAGATCTCTTAGACGTGATCCGAACCGGGTCGGGTTCACCGGAATTAATCCTCAATGGAAAATTCAACAAAGCACGAGAACCACGCATCCTAAAAGCAGCTCTATCATAAGCCACAGCTGCATCTTCCGCCGTCTCAAATGTCCCTAACCAAACCCTAGATCCATTCTTCGCCGGATCTCTAATCTCCGCCGCAAATTTCCCCCACGGCCTTTGCCTCACTCCTCTATAATGCTTTCCTTTCGCCGGAACCACCGCTACTTTCGGTTTCTCCACCACCGCTACTTTCGGTTTCTCCACCACCGTTTGAAAATTCTCCGATGGTTCTATCTTAACCGCCGGAAAATCGTAAAGAGAATTCAAGTCTGATGATGACGTGTCATAAACTCCATTGAATGCGTCTTTAAAGAATCCATTAACTAAGATATCTTCAGAATCATTCTCTTTTAATGACAAATCTCCCCAACTCTCTGTAAGACATGAACTCGTCATCGACTCATTGAATCGTAACTCGTTGTTGTCTCCTTCTCCAAGTAAGTGACGTTGTATCGACTCCAACAATGCGTAATCTGATTCAAATCCATACATTTCCATAGCAAAACACAGAGTCTGTTTTTTTTTCTTCTTGTGTTTTTTTTTTTTGTTTGTGTTTTCGATTGAATATTCAAATATCTATTTCTGTTTTTTTTTTCAATGTTGAAAGATAACGAAGAGGTTTATATATAGAGGACTAGAGGTTCATGAACCTGGAAAAAAAGAAAAAAATAAATAGCTAATTCAACTTTATAAAAGGATTATAATAGTATATATTAATATAGTGGGGGAATTAAAAAAAATAAAAAATATGAAAGATGTGGAATTTTCGTTACGACGAAGGTTCGTGAAATAAAACACGTGCGTATTATCCATAAAAATGAAAGCTTACATGGCTTTTAATAATAAGGGTCAAGATGATGTCATTGACTATTACAGAAGACAGATGCTTGTTGGTCTTTGTCTCTCAACTTGTCTTTCAATTTGTCATCCGGTTTTTGAATCTTAATTCCGGTTTTATTGGTTTACTATTAGAACAACAGTGGTCTTAATTCAATATTTCAATATTCTTTCAATTTGTCTCTTTCTTTGTTACTTTTGTATATGGTGATCATATACAAAACTAGATTTCATTAAATCCAATTAAGTAATTTTTTTTAATTCAATGATTAATTTTTTCAAATATTTAACTATTTGATCGAAGACATTTAAAAAAAAAATATTATCGCATTACATATCAAATATCAAAAACTAGTAATAATAATTTATTTCTAACTACTTTGGGTCACTGAGTTTTTTCGTTCTGGTGGTTATAATGATTCAGCTAATGACTATGACATATAAGATTCGATTCTTCTCATCTACGCATGAAAGGTTAGTCTAGGTTATGGATCGGATCTTAAAAAAAAACTACATTAGATCTAACTAATAATAATAAATTTATGTTTAATTACATGAAATCTAACTAGATCTTGTCTTGGTAGTAAAATTAATTAAACAAAAATCTAACAAAAGTGGGCCATAATTAGTATAAATAAGATACTTTAGAAATGTCTGCTCGGATTGGGTTCATTTCTCCTGGACACTAATTATATCATATTTCTTTTACTAAATTTCCTGATTTATAACTTTATACTTTCCAACATATAATAATAATAAGAGGACTCATGACTATTTATAAGAATTATTTCTAAAAGAATGTCGTTAGTGCTATTCTATATTTCTAGTACTAAAATCATATTGATAAAGTTTTCATGCAAAGCTCAATTCAGAAACCATGGTTTTACATTTATTTATCAAAAACATCCTTAGATTTTCCGGGCCACCAATGATTTGGAAGATCGTGGATAATTATTTAAAATATCGTCTTTTTCTTTATAATATGGTTAAAAGTCAATAACCAGGAGGCTTAAAGGCAAATTAATGGTGGGTCTGTTGTGTCCACTTGCAAAAAAAGAGACCTCTTTCACGGAACCATAGTTTGTCAATTCTCACTCGAACTCTAATTAATATTTGTAGTATTTTATAATCTTTAATCCATTCCGAGAACAGTTTCGTTTCCAATCACATTCACATACATCACTCTGGTTTGATCATTGGTGAGCTTTTTCCGATTATGATTAATAATATGTGTATGATGATTGTTTGTCAACATATGTATTTTTGTATTTGATTATATAAACTACTAAACTATAGAAGTAGCTAACCAATATGATACAAAAATATTTACAAACAAACAAAACAACGAAACTTTTAAAAATTGGTTTAATTTAACTTGTAAGGAATTTTGTTTTTAACATATATATTATGCGATGTACATAGTATAAATCAAACAATTCTCAGGCCTAAAAATAATTCTCACGCACATGTATAGCTAGTTATAGTATTGATGTAACGTTTTAATGACACAACAGTTAAAATCATTTGAGTTTAAGGTTCTTAAAATTGTAAACAACATTAATAATGCATGGATCCAATCAGGCAAAGTTCCGTTTTGCATTTACTAGATACTTTTGATGTATTTAAATATCAAATAGATATAATATATCAACTATGGCAGTAAATGGTAACACATTTATGTAATTTAGATTCAGCCCATTGTATATACATATATTAAGTGTATATACATATAATAATTGTAGTAGTTGCACTTTCATTTTCATGTTTGAACTCCGAAGCTGAATCCTCAATTCATCACTTGTATGTTTCACATATGTAATGTCCACTTGCTCCTTTGTTATATCTTATGAAATCATAGTTATTGTTTCTTCTTTCGTTTTTTTTTTTTTATTTTTTTGTTTTTTTGGGTGGTGATTTGGGCTTAGAAATAAATCATCGAGAGAATGATATTGAATTTGGTAATATAAATACTATAAAAAAATTATGGTAAGTATATAATCGTTTTATTCAGATTTATTAGTCATTCAAAGATTAGTAACCACAACTTAGGAAATACTATAAACAAAGAGGAACATGACGCAAGAGTAATATGTAGCTTATCAAATTTTAGATACATGAGAGTTACATCATTTCTCTCCATTCCAATATCTTGGCAGCCAATACAAATAAGTACAAATGATTTGTGCATAAAATGTTGGGTAAACGATCTAGATCCTCCTCGAAACTATCAAAAATAGTTAGATGTACTCAATTATTTACCTCGATAAATTTGACCCTATAAGAAATTTAACCATCTAATTTCTCCTCCAAAATAAGTCAAATATTAATTTTTTTTCGGTTGATTGAAATTGGTTAAATTGATCTAATTAATATTAGATCGATATTTTATAAGCGTATACCATACCTAAACTCAATTTATTGAGTAAACATATATGTAAGTTAAAGAGGAGGAAGGATAGAAGAAGGTGACATGTCAGCAAATTCAAAAGTTTGAAGTTGACGAAATCCAGTCTTCTCTGACTTTGACCATTTGACTTTTCAAACTCAGCTCCATACGTGCAGACAACCACGCACGTGCGTTCCCACCGCAAACTTTGAGTTTTCTTCAACAGAAGACTTGTGTTGTAGTTGTACTACTATTTTTTTATCTACTACATTATATATCTAGATGACTGAATTCTAAATTCAAAGATTCTCTACAAATGAATGATTTTGTTTCTTTATATAATACTCAAATTATAGTTTTCAGTTATCATTTTATTATACTTAATGATTCACATGGAAAATTGAATATTGGTCGCTTCTGAAATTATAGTTTTTGTATCATTATTGATCAAGTAAGATTATTTGTTTCCCTTAAAAGGCTTAAACTAATATTCTTGACCTTTATCTAGAAAAAAGCAGTTAATCATTTATCTGACTACTAGGATGCAAAAACCAATTAGCAATACGAAAAAGTAGCTTTGTTACAAAATGATTATCGTATTTTTTATTGATAATTGGACCTTCATCGTTGTATTTTGACGTCAAAGTTTGCTTTTGTTGTTTTTATCTGTTCTGCAACTTCACGATGATACCATTTATTGATAAAAACAAAAAACTTACAACACAAAGAAAACAAATACTTATTGAGTTCTTGATTCAATGAATGTTTTCTGGCTGCAGATACGTGTTTCTCTGTTTAATAGGATTGATATATTAATGACAAGAATTGTTATGTTAGTTTGTGCAAAGTGACTACTAAATCGATCTTATTACTATGTCTTTCCGAAACTTTTATCAAAATTTAATGACATAAATTTGTAAAATACATAATTCTGGATTAGCATAAATTCATAGTTCGGTTACTTAATATATTATGTATTTTTTTTAATATATATGTATATTTTATGTATTTTTTGTCGTGACCGGCATAAAGGGATCATTTTCTTGCTTTCATTGCAATAAACTAATCATGTTTTGTCAACATTGAATCATAACTGGCCGGTCATTAACCAAATTCCTGCATAATGCAGATGGCAGAATTCAATCCCTAACATACAAATATACTTATTTTTTGTGGATTTACCACATGCCACTAGACTAAAAATCACTTGCCAATAAACTAATCATTATCTTAGAGTTGTTTTTTGTTCCAAAATGTCAAATTGTGTGTTCACATGTAAAATAAAAGTAAATACTTATTTAAAATATAATATTTGCAAAATACTCGACTCGGTTTGTAATTGTTTAAAATCATATTTTATATAATATATATATATATATATTAAGAATGTTATTATTGCAATTAAAACTCCTATTATCCTTATAATACCTGTTTTTAATTTAATATTTTTATCATTCGAAAAAAAACTTTGGTATGTTTTACATTCTTTCCCGACAAAAAAAAAGACTTATGCTATTCTACAATTATTGAATTTAACATATAATTATTTCACAAAATTATCAATTAAGTTTTTCTGTATAAAACCTTAAACTTCAAACATCTATAGTTATAAAATTACGAGTCAAGTACTAACAAGTCGAGTATTGAAAATTTTAGCGATACTTATTATTTGATTCGTACTTGTCAGTATTGAAATTAATATATTTATTACTTGATTTAACTCTACTGAATACTTAAAATTTTGAGTCAAGTACAAATAGCTGGGTATAAATAGAGTAACGAGTAATTATATCCTATTTATAAGATACGTACAACACGCAGAAGATATAGTCATTTTAGTTTCATTTATAATTAATAATGATAAATTTAAATAGTTATAGATGTCATGCATGAGTCATGACTATGCAGTCTACGCTTTAAAAAGATCAAATACAAAGCAATTTAAAAGCCAAGCCAAACGTAACACGAACAACAAACAAACAAAAAACAACAGAAAACTCTGAAATAGCCCTAGACAATTTAACGAAAGAAACTTGGCTGAAATAGTAATATTCCAATTACAGCTCAACACAGAACAATTACTAAAAGTAGTGTTTACAACAACAACACAAGAGTACTTTAACAAAAACAAAAAACCAGCAGAAATAGTATGTGTGGAATGGTTGGTGGTTTTTAAAGAGTTTTTAGTTTTTGTTTCTTATGAATTTCTTTTTCAGCCATTAAAGTTTGTAATAAACTAGTTTTTAGAAATTTGAAAAAACTATAATTGGACATTCAAGTTTTTGGTTTATTTTTATAGATTTAGAGATTGTTATTATTTTTTGTTTCATAACTAAAACACAATTTTTCTCTAACAAATTTTGTTCACATCTATATAGTGAAATTGAACTTCAAATGCTTAAACAATTAGTTGAGACATCTAACCACCAGATTGAAAAGAGTTCGGTGTTATTAATTTATAGTTTGTGATATTAGAAACATCTGTTGTAATCTGTCTTTTATAAATTCTATACCAATAAACTGGTTATTTTTTTTTCTATAATAATTGACTAGAGTTGACAAAACATTTGTTATTACCTTATGGAACTGAACATATTTGTTTTATTTCGTGTAACAAGGATGGTTTCTAGACTCTTTGATTTATTCTACAAGATCGTTAATTAATGCACCGCGTAAATTCTTTCACGTCATATATGTATGTATACACACACAATAATATGCCTATATACAAATTGTATAATTTTACATGTATATCTTAATTGGAGCAGTTAATGAAGATGGAACACTTTAAATACGAAAACAAGCATAATTCAATATAATCTTTGAAAGTTTCTATAATTTGTGAATAAAAAGCCGAAAAGCATTGACTTGACTCTTTCAGTCTGATGCTTCTTACTAAACACTCAATAATGCAGCGAACTAATCATACCTGTTAGCTTCCTCAATCGTGTTTGGTTAGACATTAATGTTTTACTTTCATTTTATAGTTTTGTTTGTGTTTACCACGCAAAAACATCTTCTAGAAGGATATTACATTTTTGGTTTTATCCATTTATGTGTATAGATATATCTATCAGCTAACCAGAGATGATCTGTTCTTCATTGGAATTTTTGATAATAGGCTTCAACTTTGAAATTATTATCAGCTGAATCAGAGCCGGCCTGTCAGTGGCATCAAAATGTTTATCTATGGGTGTCAAAATATATTTTCTTGAAAATAATAGTTAGATTCATATCATTAATGTTTATTGGATTAAAGTTAATATTTATTTGATGAGAGTCAAAAATAATTTAAGAAGGGTGTCAATTTAAAAACAAAAACACAATATATATATATAGATTTTTTAAATATCATGGTGTCAATTGATACCCCTCTTACCTTACTATCTCCGCTACTGCGGCCCGTAACATAGACATCATAGACGAAGGATTATTGCCCAAAAGTTTTAGCCCAAAAAATATAGAGTTAATAATGTTTTACGTTAAAAATATTGTTGATCTTCCATCCTATGTTAAAGTGATTCTCATTTTAGAGTATATTTAAGATATAAAATGATTCTCATTTTGGAGGAATTTTTTAAATTAGAATTAATAATTTATCTATGCTTATTTACTTGTTCTATTTTGAACTTTTTCTATTTTATTAAAATAGAGCATGAAATAATGCAAAAATAATATATTTAGTCAAAAGTAGTTTATATAAAATTGTGTTTAACTTGTAATTGAAATTATTTTTTTTATTTTTTTTATTTGTTTTGTTTGGTTTAAAGGTTTCATTTACCTTTAAATTGGTGTTTTTTTTCTTGAAATCGAAAAAAAAAATAGTTTCGAATAAGGCCTTTAACAACGTCTGAAAAACTCTGCAACTGATCAAATGAACATGAAATAGTTTCTATAGTTTCTAGTGAAAATCAAACACATAAAAAAGGAATTTTCACTCTTTCTTTTAGCTTTTTACTATAATACAACTATGAATCTCTCTTTTCACCCAAAAAAAAAAACTATAATACAAATATTTGATTATGTGTGAATTTATTTATTGCTCATATCGATTCCTATTTTATTTTAATTATTACTAATGATAGTGTGAAACAGGATAAGTGCCTCTGGTCTAAAATTCGATTTTATGTAGGCGCACATAAAGTTTATGAAGGTTTAGTGTGAAATTGGTCTCGATTATATGTTTTGTTAATCGACTTTGTTTACGTTTACGTTTCCGCTATCTACTAACGCAAGAACATAGAAAAATACACTGCATGGGAATGTAAAAGATACGTTATATGTCATTTGGTGTTTGTGTCTGCATTTAAACTTCATGTTATAGAATACGATCACAAGATTAGATTTCTCTTAAGACTAACAAAAATTGATCTCAAAATATGGTACCATAAAATCGATTTTGATTTTTCGTTTCGATTAGCCATGGACGTTCGGTTCCTCAGTTCGGGTCGGTTATTTTGGTTCTCGGTTCTTTCGGTTCCCAAAAAATAGGAACTAATAGGTACTTATAAAACTTCGGTTCGGTTTTGGTTTGGTTCCGGTTCTTTCGAAATTTAGTAACTAATGGGTACCTATTAATTTCGGTTCGGTTCCGGTTTGGATATTTCTATTTAATTTTATAAAAAAATTAAAAAATCATTAAAAACCATAAATTAGTTATAAAAACTTGAAAATTTTAGGTTTTTATAAATTTTGATTCAAATTAATTAACAAATATAGATTTAAAATTACAATTTTAGATATTTAGATTATTAAATTCTATATAAATAATTATTTTTAAATATACAATTGTATTTTAGTTTTTAATTTAATTCTCGGTTCGATTCTAGTTTTTTCAGTTTTCAAATTTCAAAACTATTCGATTATTTTGTCGATACCAATTTGGTTCGGTATTTCGGTTCCGGTTATTATGACCCCGGGCTAGTTTCGATCATTCGTGTCGTGATAATAAGGATCAAGACAGGAACAATGAGAGCATGTCGACAAGATGATGAGTCCGTCATTTTGATCCAACGGCTCGAAGTCCACGATATACGCAACAAGTGGTGAACCTTTACACACCTCGTGATTATCTCTATCTGATTGCTTTTAAATTAAATAATATTAGAGGATGGTTCATCGCTTCTTCTTCGTTAACATAAAATAATAATAAATACAAAATAATTGAGCACCTCCATTGAAAAAGTCCCCTTCACGACAAAGGAATTGGTAAAAGCCTCTCCTTCCTTTGCTAGTATTTATACTTCTTCCACTCTCTCTTCTCTACTCAATTCAATTCAACTCTTCATTCTTCTTCAACGTTTTCTAAGAGTTTAAATTCTATCAATGGCGAATCCAAATGAAGTATCTGCACTTTGGTTCATCGAGAAGCATTTACTCGACGAGACTTCTCCTGTAGCCACCACCGATTCATGGATGAAGAATGAATCATCAGTCACAGAATCTAGCTCTGATTCATGTTCTATGGTCTTTGGTTCTTCATCAACATCATCACCTCTTGATTTCGCTTCTTTTCCTCAAATTGACTTCTCTGAATCTCAATGCAAATCTGAAATCATCGATCTCGATACTCCTAGATTCATGGATTTTGTATCGAGTCAATTTGAATTTGACTCAAAGGTCTCTGTTTCCGATTTCGATAATCAAAACCATTTTGAATCGAATCTTAAACCTCAAAAACAATCAGTATCTGATCGAAAACCGCCATTGAAGATCTCGCTTCCAACGAAAACAGAGTGGATACAATTCACAGCTCAAAATCCACAACCAGAAGTTGTTGATAAAAAAATTTCAGAAGAGAAGAAGCATTACAGAGGAGTAAGACAAAGACCTTGGGGAAAATTCGCAGCTGAGATTCGAGACCCAAACAAAAAAGGATCTCGAGTTTGGCTTGGAACATTCGATACAGCGATTGAAGCAGCTAGAGCTTATGATCAAGCAGCTTTTAGACTTCGTGGATCCAAAGCGATTTTGAATTTCCCTCTTGAAGTTGGGAAGTGGAAACCACGCGCCGACGAAAGTGATAAGAAACGGAAAAGAGACGATGAAGAAGATGCGAAAGTCAGAGTGGTTGAGAAAGTGATGAAGACGGAACAGAGCGTTGACGTTAACGGTGGAGAGACGTTAACTGCAAATTTAACGGAGTTAGACTGGGACTTAACGGGGTTTCTTAACTTTCCGCTTTTGTCTCCGTTATCTCCTCATCCATCTTTTGGTTATTCACAGTTGACCGTTGTTTGATTTTTTTTTTTGGTGTTGACGTTTATGTTTATATGCTGACGTGGACATTTTGTTTACGTAAATGCATGGAGATAAAAAAAAAACATCTATTTGTTCATATTTTTGCTTATATTTGTTCAATCTTTTTTTCACAAATACATTATTTTATTTCTTAAATGATTATTTCTACGGTAAATTACGTATCGACAGTAATTCGATAAAACTAAAATTACACCTAAAGTTCGGCCCTCTATTTTGAAGACAAAATTCTAATTATATTTTTATCTTTTTGCCAGTAATTAAATCAACAAGATCTAATTCATAGCTTAAAATCTACACCTAAAATATTTTTTTTAAGTTATTAATGCAGTGAATAGAAATTGAATAATGTTTTAAATTATATTTTAAATTACTAATTGCATTTGTATATAAAGTCAAAAGATTAATTGCACATATACCTAGTTTATACGGAGGAAAATTGGAATAATAATATTATTTAATGAAGTTGATAGGATAAAACCTAGTAAAAAGAAATAGGATTCAAACATGTAAATTGACCGGCGTATGTAGACAAAACAAAAGCATAATAGTTGATCTTGTCTGAATAATTTATAAAATAGTCAAATAAATATGAAGGTGGTCAAAATGATCAATGTCGCACGTGGTTAGACTTTTGTGTAAAAAGTAAACAAATTACATTACGAATGTGAAAGGCTTATGTCTCAATAACCAGAAGAATATTTCTTGCCCGACGAATTCTCTTATGTATTTTAGTATTTTATATTTGAAATCTTTCTTTCTTTCTTTTGGGGCAAACATTCGAACATCTTCTAAAACGAAGAACATTTTCCCTTTTTATAAAAAATATGAAATTTATTGAATCAACAAAAAAAAAATTATAAATGGGTCATAAGGTTTGTAAGAAATAAACAACCATAATAAGAATAAAAGAAATTAGCTAGTAAAGACTTCAAACCATCATTTCTCAAGCTTTCAAGTTTATGATGTCCTTTATAATGTAGAGAAGTTATTCTGTTTCTCAGGACTTTATCAATCACTTTCAACAATGATGCAATATCAAAGTCATTTTTACCATGGATTCTAGAGTTTCCGTCCTTCCAAATATAATAGATTGAGGTTTGGAACACCATTTTGAAGAGGACTTTGTCAATATAGCAACGATGAGAATCCATAATAGAGGCAATAGTTTCTGACCAATCTGGGCTTATGGATGAACCAAGAAGATTGTTGCATATGCCAAACCAGATGGAGAAAGTAAAAGCCCATGCAAAACACAGATGGTCTCGAGTTTCAAGAGGCTCACCACAGTAAATATAAGATTGATGGCCTCCCCAAGTGTGAATACGAGTACCAGTTGCAAGTCTATTTCTAATAGCGAGCCAACAATATGAATGAGAAGCAGGGTACTTCTTGAGGGAACCAGATTAGATTGTGCCAAGGAACTGAAGGCCGACAAGGTCGAAGTTGATCCCAAGTCTTAGTAGCTGAGAAATAGGGACGAAAATCATCATCCCTAAGTCGCCAAAGATAAGTATCATCACCTGAATCATAAATAGGAACATGTATAGTATTCAACTAAGCAATAAGAGGTCCATGTAAATGGGAGAAACTCCAATTATAACTAGAAACAACTTCAGCCACAAGAGCATTACGGTTAATACCAAGACGCCTAGTGTCATCTTCACCAGAAATGGAGAAGAGTTGACCCAAATTTGACCAATTATCATACCAGAAAAAAGCTTTGTTACCAGAATTAATGGAGACTTTAACGAAACTGAAGGCTTGATCTCTTAGCTTCAAGAGTTTATGCCAGATCCAGGAACCTCGAGTAGACTTAGCATCCCAAAAAGAGGAAAGATAATGACGAGTCCAAGAAACCCAAAGAGAGTTTTAGCTGGAAACTAGTCTCCAAATGAGATGAAGAGCAAAAACACGAGAAGAATCACAGAGTCTTCTCAAACCAAGACCACTTTTGGATTTAGGGTAACAAACATCTTCCCATGAAACTTTAGATTTAGTAAACATATTTGGAGAACTAGACCACGGAAAAACACTACAAAGTCTCTCAATCTCTTTAAGGCGTCGGCTAGGAAGTCGAAAAGTAGATAGCCAGAAATTATAGATGCTATTAACAATTGATTTTATAAGTTGCAGTCTTCCTGCAAAAGAGAGAAAATTCGGTCCAAGACAACATGCGAGATTTGATTTTAGCAATTAGAGGCTCATAATCAATTATGGTCATAGACTTTGTGGTTAAGGGAAGACCAAGATATCTGGTTGGAAGGAATCAAAAGATTAGCCAACATGAGAAGCAACAATAATGAGATCTTGTTGAACCAAACCACCAGTAAAAATTGAAGATTTCACAGGATTTATATGAAGACCTGAAAGAGCAGTAAACTCATTTAAGACATCAATGGTACCTTTTAACAAAGAGGGAGAGCTATCAGTAAAAATTAAAATGTCGTCAGCAAAGCTCAAGTGAGTGAGCTGAAGTTTTCGGCATTGTGGATGATAATCAATAGAAGAGTTAGTTGCAGCTCTACTAAGCATCTTGGATAAAATGTTGCTGAGAATTACACAAAGATAAGGCGATAGGGAGCAACCCTGCCTCAAACCTCTAGAGCTTGAAAAGAAACCTTCTAACTCACCATTGATGGATACTGAAAAAGACGCAGTAGAAGTGCAAACAGAAATGAAAAGAGAAGGGAGATGCATAGCCTTAAGAACATCTACAATGAAATTCCAAGCAACTGTATCAAAAGCTTTTGTAATATCGAATTTGATGACACAATGGAAAGATATAGTAGTCTTGTGATAGTCTTTGACAAGTTCAGTGGCTAGCAAGACATTTTCAAGGAGTAGTCTTCCTTTATCAAAAGCACTTTGATTTAAAACGAATAACATTATTATAACGAAATTTCTTCGATTCCTCTCATGGATCCAAGAATTCTACTTATGGGCCTTGTGTACTTTGAACCCATCTGGATTTGTAAATTCGATACTGAGACACACAGTTTGTCGAAAAAAGAAATGTCTGGTCGTTTTAAAAGACATTATATTGTTAAGCTTTACCAATATATTGTTAGTTTGACTTGTAAGTAGCTGTAAAATTGTGTTTCTTAACTTGGTTTCAACGACGACCTTTTATGTAAAATTGACCCCAAAAAAAAAAGTATGTCTCTATACTAAGGTATGAACGATTAATTTTGTTGTTACGTTTGGTTCGATTCAAATCTGTTTGTTTGACTTTTCTTTTGGTGAAAGTCAATTCTACTTTATACACTTTGTTTAGAAATCAATAACTTAGTTTTAATTAAGACTATGTTTGTACTGCTAGGATATGTAGTAGGCATATCAAAAATATTTTTGTTTGTTCATACTGTATAATACTAATTTATAGTGAATTTACGTTTATTTATGTTAACTGCAAACAGTTATTTAATTTTTAAGCAATTGCACATTATTTGATTTGACTTGATTTAAGGTTTTTATATACGATTATGATCATTATAAAATTCAGGTTTAATATGGTTCATAAGTGCATTTAGTCAATCAGTTAAATGTATCTTTGCTATCTTTCCCATCGATGATGAAATAGGGTTTTTTTCTATCCGAAAAAATCGACAGAAAAAAAAGTTTAGTTGGTTTTATTGCAAGGAAAACGTATGTGATATTGCTTCAACTACTAGATGTAGCATACATATATTAATATTTTCTGCTCGAATTATATATGTTCGATAAAAAATACAATAAGGTTAGGCTTGTTCGTCATCCTATAAGACTGTTGAATAGTGAATATAATATATATATATATATATATATAACCCGATCACGAATCATGATTGGTTCCTATCATTATCCAAATATACCCAACTTGTTAAATTGTAAGCGAAGACAATTTTCTAATTTATATATCATGCATTGCAGATTACCTATTATCGTCTATAGAATACAAATCAGGTAAGGATCATTCGTCATCCTACAATTAGTCAATATATTATATTAAACCCGACCAAGAACCATGATTGGTTCACATCATTATCCAAACATACTCTCTCAACTCTTAAGAATATGAAATTGTAATGGAAGACACAATGTTATCACGAATATGGATCATCATGCACTCCAAGTTACCTAATTATGTTACGTGGCCATAGACGAATCTTCCAAACTTTCCAATTATTGCTTTTCATTTTCCCTAATCGTCGTCATTTTCCATTATGAATATCATATCTCTTAACTCGAAAACCTGATACTCTAATATGTCATCCTTATTTATTTGCATTTTCTTGAAAATGTCTAATTTTACATTTGTAGAAATATAATGATGTTATACCTAGATAAAATTTTGAGTTGTATATATTCCGAGTATTAAAAATAAAAACAGATATAGTTTTTTTTTGTTAACATTAGATTGATAATGTCCGATTCATAGCATAAAACCCACCCTTAAAATCTATTTTTTAAACTATCATAATGCAACGGCTAGAAATCGAACTCTGATGCCAAATCATTAACTGAATCATCTTAACCACAAAACTAAAAGCAATTCGGCATACATATATAGTTTTGAGCTAAAAAAGTATGAAACAGATATTTTTGTTAAGTGGTCAAATAATTATTTTATAGTGTTTTAGTAGAATAGTCACGTCATTTTATGTAATTAAATTGAGAGTTTAGATTATAAGTGTAATTAATCTATAAATCTAGTAATTAAAATAGACCAGACAAAGAGTGTAAGCCAGCAAAGGCCCATGTAACCGGATGCTTTATTATCCCACTCTCTTCGATTATAGCGTGAGATACACGCTCTTTAAATCAACGGATGAGATTGTAAAGAAAGAGGAAGAGAGACCCTCTTTCTGGTTTAGAGGGATCATTCATTAATCAGATATATTCGTTGAAGATTCGTTCGTACAGTCACTGACAACTCTCTCGGAATAGTTAAAAGATTCTCTGAGACCTAACACTATTGATTCCATTTTCGTACTTTGTTTATTGATATCCAAAGTCATGCCCTTAGCTTTTGTCTAGGTTTATCCAAAAGCTTTGGAATATTTTATGGACCAGATAGTGTTTAAAAATTATATTGGTAAATGCTATACAGGTAAACCAAATTGGACAATGATTTTAACTTATATAATTTAGAAAAATGTTTCAAAAATAATACTTCTTCCATTTCATTATAATACAATATAGAAGATAAATAACATATAAAACGAATTACAAAAATTGTATAAATCTCTAGAGAGTTATTTATTATATCGATTTTATAATTTTGTCAACAAAAATTATCATTAAGAGAACTCAATCAGAGAAAAAGAAAGAGCTAAGAACTATAAATTATTTTTCTAATATAACGATTTAGAAAATGGTTCACAAACTTGAAATTTATTGTATCAATTTTTTTTTTGGTCAACTGCATATTATAAAATAAAAACCAAAACAGTGTAAGATTATATCAGGAATCATAAATTGTCTCTATGTTATAACGGACGAGAACATCAGAAATATTTATTGTATCAATTAACATAAAGAAAAAATGACATTATTAATTGTAAAAATTAGGCTTTGTAATAATATCTTGTGGGTAGAAAACGCAGCTGAAAAAAAGAAACCACGTGTATTTTGTCTTTGATGTAAGATCTTAGCTTAGCTTTTTCTCGTTTCTCACTTAACCACTTTGAGACCACACATTATAAGTGTGATGCCTTAACAAAAAATCTCTCAAACACATCTATCATCTTTATTATTTAACACTGAATCTACTCAATCCATATAAAAACAAATCCCACTTCTTTAATCGGTTTTCATTTCAAGTTCACAGATCTTCTTGATCTACAATGGAGTCTGTTTCTCTTTCTGAGATTACTGTTATCAGAAGAACACAATTAAGTTTTATGCATAGTTTCAGACAACCATTGTCTGGTGTTCAAGTGTCTCCAAAGTTGTGTTCCTCCAAAGGTAATAATAATGATTTCTCTTCACAACATGGCATCTTCAATTTTATTTGTATTTTATTGAGATATCTTCTCCATTTTGGATGAGAAGTTCAAGGATCAAGAGCAATAGCATCAAGTTTTCCCAACACAAAGAGTCAACTAGTTTATGGAGAAAGCTCAGCTGCAACAGCAGATTCAGATTATAAGATCAATGGAATAAACCTCAAATGCAGAACATTGATGAGTTCTGCCAATGAAAGATTATTACTTAATGCTTCTGATGATGAGTATGGTGGAGTAGTAGTTGATCATGGAAAATTACCATCAAATCCTCTCCTTTTCGCTTCTATGCTTGGTGCTTCTCTTTCAGATTGGAGAAGAAAGGTAAACTATATAAACCTTGGAAATCTGATAAACCCTTTTTCTAAAAAGTCAACTATCATTGATTAATTTGGGGGACAAATTTTGTAGGGAAAGAAAGGAGTTTGGTTGAAGTTACCAGTGGAACAATCAGAGTTAGTCCCAATTGCAATAAAGGTAAAACAATAAGAAATTTTGATATGTGTTGTGTCTGATCTGATAGATGAAACAGAGTCATAGTTTGAGAATGTTGCAGGAAGGATTTGAGTATCATCATGCAGAGAAAGGATATGTAATGTTAACTTATTGGATACCAGAAACTGAACCTTGTATGCTTCCTGCAAATGCTTCACATCAAGTTGGTGTTGGAGGTTTTGTTTTAAATCAACACAAAGAGGTATGAATATATATGACTGACATTTATCATTCTCTCTATAGAGTTGTCTGACTTATTGATTTATAATCTCTTTAGGTGCTTGTGGTACAAGAAAAGTATTGTGCTCCATCAATTACAGGTCTTTGGAAATTACCAACAGGTTTTATTAATGAATCAGAAGAGATCTTCTCTGGTGCTGTAAGAGAAGTCAAGGAAGAAACTGGGGTAATATATATATAGTTAGTATAAATCTCAAATTTCGATTTGAAGTTTACAAGATCATAACTAGAATTGGTGTTTTGTTGTGTTGTTTTTTTCCAGGTAGACACAGAGTTCTTAGAGGTTATAGCTTTCAGACATGCTCACAATGTTGCGTTTGAGAAATCTGATTTGTTCTTTATCTGTATGTTAAAGCCACTCTCTGATAACATCATTGTTGACAATCTTGAGATCAAAGCTGCAAAGGTACAAGTAAAATCTCAAACTGTTTGAGTTTGAATTTTTCAGTCAAACACACAGTTTTGGTTACAATGATTGTTGTGTGTGTTTCAGTGGATGCCATTGGTGGAATATGTGGAGCAACCAATGATAAAAGAGGACAAAATGTTTAAGAGAGTTGTTGAAATTTGTGAGGCAAGATTAAGTCATCGTTATTGTGGTCTTTCTCCTCATAGACTTGTCTCTACTTTTGATGGCAGACCTTCTTCTCTTTATTACAACGTCGTTGATAATGATGGTGATTATGATCCTTCACATTCCAATTGTATCGCTGATTTTTATAGATAACGGGATTGAACCGAACTATATCAAAATTAAAAGGTTCGATTTGTATATACTTATTCCAATGTAAATAGTAATAATTCTTCTGCAATTTTATCCACAAAAAATAAAACAGTAGTATAAATAATTTCAATATTTATCAAATCAAGACATGTAAATTTAGTACGTATTAAGTTTAGTGTAATGTGAGTATCACTTTTGCTTATCGGTGCAGGAGAAGTCCCTTGGTGCTTATCACCTTTGCTTTGGAATCTCTTTTTTGCATTGGAGATTCAAGAGGTGTAGCCTGCGACTGAAAATCTTAAAGATTATGGCATCCCCAGATAGATGATTAGCCAGTTATTTTATAATATTTGGACGAATTTGCTAGATTTAGAAAACTTTTATCTTCTTTTTCGTTTCACCAAATTATAATATCAACAAACGGAGATTGGTTAGCTAGAAATGTTCGTAACCTCTAATATTTTTTCTGGAAAAATTAATATAATTTATATGTTGAAATAAAGAAATACAAAGTAAGATAAGATGTAGACAAAGAAAACAAATAAACATTTTTAAACACTTGTAGTTGTGTAGTAATTTCTCAGATAAACGTAAACAGAGTAGGGTAATTAGAGAAATTAATTAACGACTGTAATAAGTTAATAAGTTTTTGGGTTAATCTTAGAATTACAATAGCAATGGCGATCAAATCATTAACGTATTTTCCCCAAAGCTTTTTTTCTCTTTCCCTTTCGTATCAACCGGAAAAGAGAACCGTCTTTTTTCCCTTAATCTCTCTTCCTCCTCCGTTCAATTCCCAGATTCATGTAAGCTCTCTCTTCTCTACGGATCTGATTCCATTCCCCGTTGAATGTCCGTCTGGATCCTATGATTTAGGGTTTTTTCTTGTGTGGATCTCGTATGATTCGGCTTCTGTTTTGTTTAATTATAGCTCTTATTCTCTATAATTCTTGGTTTTGAATTATTGGGTATTTTGTGATTCTAGCAATTTTGAAGATTCCGTAGTTTTGGTCTGAATCTGATTCGTTGATCTGTTCTCACTATCCAATTATTCGGACATATTTGTTTATGCTTCCTGTCTATTTTAGTTTTGCAGAGATTTAGGATGAGCATATGAATATATATTTTGAGTTGAGAGAGACAGTTGGTGTAAAATGCGGGTGCTTGGTTTGAGCTCAAGCTTATGCTCAGGTGAGGAGGTAGGAGAAGAGATCACTGGAGAAGGAGGTCTCACGCCTGTTTATCTCAATGTCTATGATCTAACTCCTGTTAACAATTATCTCTATTGGTTTGGTCTTGGCATTTTTCACTCCGGTATTGAAGGTAATATGTAGCTCCTTCTTCTTGCTTTGATCCTTCTCGGGTTTAACGACTTCGTATGTATAATCTCATCAATTGTAGTGTAGTTGAATAGGAACCATAATACTTGATTTATTGGTTAGGCAACAATGCTTGGTTCTCCATATAACGTTTTTGGAATACAGAATTAGCAGGAAGAAAGTGGGCAAGTATTAAGGAATCTAGAATGGAAACCTTTTTCATATTCTGCTTGATTGTCTTAAACATTCTCATTTTATGAATAGAACCTACTTGATGAGTTATAATTATGTTTTTGCTGTATCTGGAGCTGTTATTGTTATTGTTGCTGAATGTTGGTTAACATGACTTGTGTTCTCTTTTTATACCTACCTACTAGCTCATGGATTCGAATATGGATATGGGGCTCACGAGTATTCGAGCAGTGGGGTATTTGAGGTTGAACCTAGGAGCTGTCCAGGTTTCATCTTCAGGCGGTCAGTTTTGTTGGGAACCACCAGCATGTCTCGTTCAGATTTCCGCTCATTCATGGAGAAGCTTTCCAGGAAGTATCATGGGGACACTTACCATTTGATTGCCAAGAACTGTAACCATTTCACTGAAGAAGTATGCTTGCAGGTAACAGGAAAGCCTATTCCTGGATGGATTAATCGGATGGCTCGAGTAGGTAAGACAGCTTTCTTCTGTATTTCTTTCTTGGCTATTGTTGTTCAGAGGTTTTTTCTTTACATGGTTGCTTGTTCTTAACTTCCTTCAGGTTCTTTCTGTAACTGTATACTTCCAGAAAGCATACAGCTCTCATCGGTTAATCAACCCGAAACGCTAGAGTTCTCTGGTAATTTTACCGTACTTTCTCTTCTTAACCGAAAAACTGTCAACAACCTTACGGATTCTGACGAAACAAGTTATTTTCTCTTCTTATCTTCCATTGTAGATGATAATGATGGATCAGATGGATCTATTGCATCTTCTGTATCAGACATTACAGATGGAGAAGGATCAGATCATCATCTTATAACAGCACCAAACAGCGACATTGCATATTTACAAGACAGGCCAGTGCGACTTGCTCGTGAGCTCCTCCAAGAACCAACAGATGCCTCTCCCCTTAAATCTTATTGAACCAGTCTTGATTGTGATCATCACAATTATCAAAAAACTTGTATTATCTGTAAACAGAAGCGAGTCACGGGATTCATTTTGAGTCTTCTTTCGATCTAGAAATGTATAAAAATTTATTGTAGATGTTGAAGATGAGTGTAGTAAAACAAAAATTACTTGCTCTTATTGGATTTATGGTCCCAGTCGTCCCAACCACCATGAGCAACGAGAGCATCGAAGTAGGTGTAGGCGTAGACGATGCGTGAGTATTGTCCCATTGCTCGTCCCACGTACAATGGACCCGTACCCGTTACCCGACAACACACGAACGCAAACCCCGTTTTCTCTTCCGGGCATGTCCTCCCATGAGCTGCCATCGACCCGAACCTCGATGCTATTGAACGCAACTCACCGTTCTTTACCAATAACACATTATTACAAGTTATATTAATGCAATAGTCATTAATGTTTTGTGTGCTTACTTTAATAGGTTTTAATTATTTTTTGAAACAAGTAACCATTTAAAACCAAAGTTATTCAGAACCAAATTTATTTCAAGCTTAATTTTGTTATTATTTCAAATACTCATTCGAATCGAAATAAAAAAGAAAAGAATTTAAGTTGGTACTTATATGCTTACTATATTTCTAAAACCTAATGACTGGGACTACATCTTACCATATAATTTTTAAATATAATGTAACACAATTTTAAAATTATAAGTTAAACCAATTTCAAAAAAACAAAATATTATGTGTTGGTTTAGTACCAAACTACAAATCTTATTATATAAAGAAGGGTTTCTCAAAGTTAGTAATTAACATGATTTTTTCAAGTGTTAGAACCAACGATCCAAAATTTTCCTGGATTTATTTAAAACAATTAAAAATTTAAAGAGAAGATACTCATAACTACATCACAAAATATTTATATATATTTGAAATCCTATTATATGAAGAAATTGAATTCTAACATAAAAATGAATCCTATTATATGAAGGAATCGAATCCTAACATAAAAGAATAGTAAATAAGAATCGAGAATAAGATCTCATTCCTAATCTAAAAGGGAATTGTGAATATCTTATTATATAAAGAAGAGTTTCTCAAAGTTAGTAATTAACAGGATTCTTCTACATGTCAGATCCAACAATCCAAAAATTTCTTGGATTTATTTAAAACAATCTTATTATATAAAGAAGGGTTTCTCAAAATTAGTAATTAACATGATTTTTCCACATGTCAAATCCAACGATCATAAAATTTCGGTGATATATCTAAAACAATTAAAAAATAAAAGAAGATAATCACATCTATATCATAATATATTTATCTCTATTTGAAATTTTATTATATAAATCTTATTATATAAAGTTAGGTTTCTCAAAGTTAGTAGTTAACAGGATTCTTCCACGTGTCAAATCCAACGATCATAAAATTTTTGGTGATATATTTAATATAATTAAAAATAAAAAAGAAGATAATCATATCTATATCATAATATATTTATCTATATTTGAAGTCCTATTAGATAAAGGAGCTAAATCCTAACATAAAAATAAATAGTAAAACTGTATCATAATATTAAAATCTTATTATATAAGTAAGGTCTCTCAAAGTTACTAATTAACATGATTTTTCCATGTATCAAATCCAACAATCATAATATTTTCGGTTATATAATTAAAACAATTAAAAATAAAAAAAGGAGATACTCATATCTATATCACAAAATATTTTTCTCTATTTGAAATCCTATTATATAAAGAAATCCAGGGATCAAGTCTCACCGTCTATATTATGTAGGAACTTGGCTATTGGGTCGGCCAGTTGTGACCTATTGTTGACAAAAAAAAAGAAATCGAATTCTAATCTAAAAGAGAATTTTGAATATTAATTGTTATATATACATAAACACATAGACGACTATTTTACTATTATATAGTAAACTGACAAACAAGTGAAAAATGTAAACACTTAAAAGTAAATGTATCATTATTTTGTTTTACTATTATATATATGGTATCTTATCATTATATATAATCATCCTAATATATAAATTTGGGTTTCAAAAGTTATTAATCAACAAGATTGTTCCACGTGTTAAATCTAATGATCAAAAATTATTTTGTATTAATGTTGTATATAAAAAAAGATAAAATCAAATTGTATCCTATTATATAACATTGGGTTTCAAAAGTTATTAATCAACAAGATTGTTCCACGTGTAAAATCCAACGATCTAAAATTATTTTGTATTTATATTTTATTTAAAAAAGAGGTAAATTCAAATCTTATCCTATTATATAAAGTTGAGTTTCAAAGTTATTAATCAACGGGATCGTTCCACGTGTCAAATCTAACAATCAAAAATCCGTTTCAAAAGTTATTAATCAACTGGATTGTTCTACGTGTCAAATCCAACAATTAAAAATGATTCTGTATCTATATTTTATTTTTTTTAAAAGTAAATTTAAATCCTAATATTTGTAAAATTGGGTTTCAAAAATTATTAATCAAAGAAATTGTTTCATCTGTTAAATCAACGATCAAAAAATGTTTTGTATTTATATTTTATTGAAAAAGTTAAAATCAAATCCTAATGACTATGAAGTTGAGTTTTAAAATTTATTAATCAACGAGATTGTTTCATGTGTCAAACTCAACGATAAAAAATTATTCCATATTTATCTTTTTTATTAAAAAGAAGAGATAAAATCAAATCCTAATATCAATAAAGTTGGATTTTAAAACAGGTAGTATTAAAAGAAGAGGAACTGAAAACATAAACACAGATGAAATTCTCCCAGAAAGAACCCAAGACCCTTGTCCAATGCCTGTAACGTCTAGAGAATCCCAATATCTTTCTTCTCCTATTGCTTCCCTATGTCTAAAAATTTATGTCTGTGACTAAGATTAGTTCAAATCTTATGAATTTAGCTATTGGAAACTACGATAGTCCAAGATTAAAATCCTAGATTTCAAAACGAGAATTGATATTTTCATCATAGACAAAGAAAGCAAACAGACAAAGAACATAAGGTAGAGTAAGCACTAACCAGCAAGCCAGTTTTATCATTTTTGAGAGGAAAGCCCTCACTAATCTTAGCCTGCAGAGACATTATAACTTTTGGCAGATTCTCCAGGCATTCTCGAGTAACTGGAAATGATGACATTACAGAACACATAAAAATCTTACTCAAGATCCCAAAGTATTTCCAATCGTTTAACATGAGATAGCATCAGCTAAACGGATCTGGGACTACGGACATATTCATGAAGCTCTTAAAGTTCACTTAGTCAAAGATAACCTTAATCCAGAAACCATTATGGCTTTGTGATAACACATATCAACTACCTTTGCATATATACAATACTTTACAATAAAACGAATATCATTAGTTATGATGATAAACACACAGAAGAATTTACGTACGGTGTGCTTGATATCAGAAGCAAGAGTATCTTGAACAGCGAAATCAACAATCTGCCATGATTATCACCGTGAATCAAATGCAGAATGCCTACACCCATATGAAAGGCATAAATATCTTGGCCTAACAAGGAATAACTGATAACCAAACAAGAAGAGAAAAGGAAAAGAAACTAATGTCGTTGAATACATATGTGAAGTTGCATTAATATTAGACCAAGGGAATTTGAGAGTTGCATCAACGATCCATATTTGGTGGATTCCTTGTACTCTGCCACTTGAAGGAAAACAGATGAAGGCCCATCCATCATGGTGGCAAGAGCTGACGCAGATGCAATCCTTACCTAGACATTGCAAAATAAAACAAAAAATGTATAATAAGGATTCAGCAGTCACGAAGTTGAGCCAGAAAAAGTTCTTTAGATATATTTACTTAACCATATACAATATTGAGAAGGTAACAATGGAGAACAACATCGAAATATGTGCCTCTATCACCTAAAAAGGGACAAAGATAACCACCTTCAAATGAGGATCAAAAAGCAAGCAGGTCATTAGAGTAGCGTCAAACTTCCTGTTCACGGAACTTGTCACCTTGGGTTGAGTACATCACTGGTTGGGAAAAGAGCCATCCACTGATTGGTAAATGAAAACAATTCTGAGATGAATCCATCTAGTAGGAGCTGGAGTTCTGGTGGCCCTACTCTATCAGAGACTTCTTCGGGATTCCCACCAATTTCACAGAATTCGAATCAGTTCTTCGGGATTCCCACCATTTTGAGTCTTCTTTCAATCTAGAACTGTATAAAAATTTATTTATATTTTAAATTAAAAATGAGAACCCATCTAAGATGTTTGATTGTAGTAAGATTCTAGAGACAAATGGTGTGAACTTATTGACGAAATTGTACTTTCTTTCATCTCTAAGTTCACATTTCAGTGTCATAATTCGTGCAGCCACTTATCGGTTATCTATTTTATATGGTTTTTTTTTGGAAGTTAACCTAAAAAGATATTATACATTGGGCCCATGGGTTTTTAGTAAACCCATAAACGGCCCATTTTGGGCAGAACCAATTATGGTCAGAGAGATCCAGACCATCGGAGACAGGAAACTGTCAACGTCGAAGAAGCTCTGAAAGCCGTAAACTCATATTCACCTTCCAGGGCACTATCATTTCTGCGAAATCCAAGGAATGGTTCTTCTAATCGACGTTTTTCTTAATCCAACTATTCTCGCTCTCTCTTTCCCTTGGGGTTACATTAGGTTGATCCGTTTAAATATGTAATCAATGGAGGAATGTAGGTCATTACCTAATTAGCAAGTTCCTTCAGTGTTATAAGCTCTCTGTCTCTTTGTTATACTCATCAATTGTCTGTAATTTTGATTTTTCTTCTGATGGATAATTAATAAACTTAGTAATTACAGGTTCTAAAGTCTAGGAAAATGGAATGGTTGAGTTGCATATTGCTCCATATTTTTGATGTGTGGCTTAGCTTTTGAAAACCAGTATTTCTAGTTCCACGAAGCATCTATTTGCCATGGACAATCAACTTATTTGTATTTCTGTACATCTTAATTGCTTGGAAAAAAATATCGAATTGGTTTGATTAGTCTAATTGATTTCATTACAATTTGAAATACTTTACTTCCATGTCTAGTATGTCTTTGTTAATGTAGTTTTCTGGTATATGGAATCTTGAGATTTTTAAAGTTATTATTTTCTTAGCTTATAAAGGTTCCATTAATGTTTAATTATCGTTTCCAGACATCTGGTATGGCTTTCTGCACCAAAATCAGCGGTCACCTGAAACAAGGGATGTCACTAAACAGAAACGTTCCGGTAACATCAATGTTCGGTTCTCTCCGTTACATGTCCACAAAACTTTTTGTTGGTGGTAAGTGTAATGGTTTCATGTTATTACTATTTGTGGTTGTGAATGTGTTGTTACTGTACATTTGCCTTCTCTTGTATAGCATTTTGAATGTTTAAGTCACTGCTCATTGTGGCCCTAGGTCTATCACCTGGAACTGACGAGCAGTCCTTGAAGGATGCTTTCTCTAGCTTCAATGGAGTAACAGAGGGTAAGCCCTGATCTTGGAACCTTTCTTTTCATAGGATGTATTTTTGTTTGTGCTAGACGTTATTTGTGTTGAGTTTAAGCTGTCCTAGTCATCATTGTACCATGATTGATTGTTGTTGATGAACATTTTCAATGTGGTTTTTGTGTTTTTGCTATGTTGTGCCTCGCGGCTTAACTATCAGGCTGACTTGGTTAGTATATTTGATCATTTAGGTCTTGTGTATTGAACTAAAATCTTGTCGTGTTTTTGGTTGTGCAGCAAGAGTTATGACAAACAAAGTAACTGGGAAGTCTAGAGGTTATGGATTTGTTAATTTCATAAGTGAGGATTCTGCCAAATCTGCAATTTCAGCTATGGATGGACAGGTTAGAAAACAAAAGTATCGTCTCTATCTTATTACCCTTCATGTCAACTTTTCTGTTGTATTTTTACCCTTTTGTTGGTTTTTGATTAATTAGGATCTGAATGGGGTTAACATCCATGTGAACCTTGCAAAAGATTGGCCAAGTTTGCCATTGTCTTTGAATGAGAATGCAGAAGATGAGAAGAAAAGCAAGAATACAATGAGCCGATCTGTATGGAAAGATCCATTTGTTGATGCATTTCTGATGAAGAAGAAAACTGCAGCATTCACCAAGAAAATATGGTCAAGGAGATCGACGATTTTGCCAGAGTATCTTGATTCATCAGTGAGAATCTACAATGGCAAAACTCACGTTCGTTGTAAGATCACAGAAGGAAAAGTTGGGCACAAATTTGGAGAGTTTGCATTTACAAGAAAAGTGAAGAAGCATGCTAAAGCAAAGTAGGTTATTTTGGTGATGAATCGATCAGCTTTGTGTTGAAGAAATCCAGAAGCAAACCAATAAAAAATTCCGTACAGGTTAAACTCATTAGCTTACATGATCATGTAGATGAATATGAAGCTTTAGAAGTCTTCAGTTTTGTTGTCGACTCTGAATTTGTGGACCACAAAATGCCAAAGTTATTTTGGAATTCGAGTTATCAAATATCTTCAATCATAGATTTGAGATTCAGATGAGAACCTAAGATAATGGATTGAAGTGACAAATGAGATTAAGAGACAAATGGTGTGAGTTTGTTGACAAAATTGTGTATTCTTCTTCCCTCTTGAGTTCACATTTCAGTGTCATAATTGGATTTATCTGTGAGACTCATAATTAGCATTTATACTTATAATCAAATCAAATTATAAGACAGTTACAGGTTATGGATTTGATATGTCATATGTTAAGCTCTAGAGCTGTCTATCTTTATTCTTCAGTTCACATTTTGCAGATTTACAATGTTTTTCTTAAAATTTACAAAAGGTATGAATCCTATTTAAAGAATTTGTTGATTAGGAATTAAATAAGTAAAACTTTAATTTGTAGATACTATGCACTCACTCTTTTTCTCTCAAAGTTGTCTTTTTCTAATAATTGATTTAGATTTGAGTGTAATAATAGTATATTTTTCCTAACAATTTAATTTTTTTGTTAAAAAAAGATAATAAAAATGTAGTAAACAATATGTGAATAAACTCTGTGTAAATGGCAAGTGGGTAGCGAGTAGTGCAGATGGAGAGTGACATCTAAAGTTATGATATCCTATAATACTTTATATTTATATCCTTTTTTATGTTTTGTTATTTAATTTCGATTCCAAATAAGGAAACATTTATTTGGCATAGAATGTCAGCATATTTACTCCCATATTTATTCTTACTGCAATATTATAGTTTTGTAGATATTATACTTGAATTTTGCTGATATATATTACAAAATAAAAAGATTTCTAGGAATGTGATTGCTTCATTACCGACAGTGACATTTTATCCCTCTACACACATTTTCATAATATCTTTTAATTTTGTTTTATTATTTTTCTAGAGCATATAATTCTTAAAGCTTAAAATTATAATTTAAAATATCAATGAAATCCATTTCTCTCTGATAATTCATTAATGGTAAGTACAATGTTCAAAAAGGCAAATAAATTATAAATATTTAATTTGTAAAAAGAGTTAATTTAAACAGATATAGCTTTGGAAACACATTCATGTACAATAATATTAACATGATTGGATTTATAAGTTACTACAAATCTGATAAACAAATTAATATAATATATAAATATGATAAAAATACATGGAAACGTATTAAAAGAGGCAGCAAGAAGAAGCAGAGAGTTAATGCAACAGCAGGAAGAGATTAACAAAATCAGCACCGTCTATTTCATACCGTAGATTATAGAAACGAATCATCACCGTCCATTTACTCATCTTCTTTCTTAGTTCTTACTTGGCCGCAACTTCCAACCACAATCACGCTCTTTATATTCCCATCTCAAATGTTCTTGGAGACACAATACTAAAACATAAAACTTAAAAACATAAACGCCAATCGCATCTTTTTTGCGTTTTACAATGGGAATGAATGGTTTGAAGCGATCTGGTGTTGTGGTGATGGTTGCATTACTAGCCATGGTTGATGTTTCTGTTGCAGTTCCGTTTATAGTGCTTCATGGAATTTCAGCTTCATGTTCAAGTGGTCACGACGCTAACTTTACACAGCTTCTCATTAACCTCTCTGGTTCTCCTGGCTTATGTCTGTAAGTTTTAAAACAACAACACTTTCGTCTTTCTGATGCAAACATGTACAAGAGTTGTTTGTTCTTGTTTCTTAAGACGTACCAAATTGATTTGATCCAACTCTTTATGTACCAGAGAGATTGGAAATGGAGAACGTGATTCATGGTTCATGCCACTTGCTAAACAAGCGGAAATAGCTTGTGAGAAGGTGAAAGGAATGAAAGAGTTGAGTCAAGGATACAACATTGTTGGAAGGTCTCAAGGGAACCTAGTGGCTCGAGGCTTGATCGAGTTTTGCGACGATGGTCCTCCGGTTTATAACTATATATCATTAGCTGGTCCTCATGCTGGTATCTCCTCTGTTCCTATGTGTGGTGTAAGCTTTCTCTTTTACTCTCTTTTGTTCTTAATATTTATGATTTTGATTTCATTCAATCACATCACACTTACCAATTCTCTGTTTGTTTGGTTAAAGTCTGGTTTCTTTTGTAAGATAGCAGATCAGCTCATTAAAGCAGATATCTATAGTGACTTCATTCAAGTATATATCTTCACCTCTCTTTCTCTGTTTCTCTCTTTTGGATTTTATCATTAATTATAAAGTACATTGATGACTCTGCAGGATCATCTTGCTCCTAGTGGTTATCTCAAAATCCCTACAGTATGTGTTTACTCACCATAGCTTATAAGAACAACTTGCAAGAATCACATATTATATTCATATCAAAACTAATAAAATATCTTTGTTTTTTGTTTCAGGATATGAGTAAGTACCTGGAGAGGTCTAAGTATCTACCTAAGCTTAACAATGAAATACCAGACCAAAGAAACTCAACTTACAAAGACCGATTCACCAGCTTACACAACCTGGTTCTTGTCATGGTTCGATCTCTTCTTAAACCATTCTACTCGATAATATATCGATTCAATCCTCCCTTGATGATTCTGTTGTGTTTTACAGTTTCAAGACGATAAGGTTATTGTTCCAAAAGATTCATCTTGGTTCGGGTTTTACCCGGATGGTGATTTCGAGCCGCTTCTCTCTGCTCAACAAACAAAACTTTATACAGAGGACTGGATTGGTCTCAAAACATTGGATGATGCGGGAAAAGTAAAGTATGTGAGTGTAGCTGGTGAACACATCAGAATGGCGGAACCCGATGTTGTCAAATACGTCATACCTTATCTCCAAAACCAAACGTCTTCTGCACAAAGTCTCAACCGCAAGACAAAAGAGCCGTTGCATCCTTAAAAAGAGCACCTATCTTGTTTTGTTATGCTACTTTATGAAATAGTGAAAATAGCTTAGTGGTGCTTGTGTAGAACAAGAATCCATATTTATACATACCTATCTGAATTATTAATTTAATGATTGGCAGAGAAACGACGCATGAGATCTTCATCACCAGTTTTCTTTAAAGCTTCAATGATTTTCTCAACATGAGAAACTTTCAATCTCATTTTCTTATCGAGCATCATTTTCGCAAGCTTAGCAGCTTCCCAAGAACACCCATGTTTGCAAAGACCGAGGAAAAGAACCACATGTATATCTGAGTCTATTGTTGATGCCACATCCGTCTTCTCGATATCTTGATACAGAAGGAAACACTCGTGATACCTTTCCAACATACATAACTCCCTGAAAACAAAACTGCACGCAAGACCATCTGGTCTTATCCCACGAGTCAACATCAGACGGAAAATCTCCTCTGCCTTTTCCAATCTTTTGATACGTATTAGTGAGACAATAGCTGAACTTAAACATTCAGAAAGAGATACACCGCCAAATTTCACCAACTTATCAATCAACTTGGAAAGATCCTTAACATCTTCATCATTCTCCAAAACCCCTCGGATCAAAACACTAGCAGTAACATGATTCGGCGTGCATCCTCGATCTGCCATTCTATCCAATACCACCAATGCCTCTCTAATCCGCTTCTTCTCACAAAACGCTTGAATTACCATAGTATAAGTAACAGTATTCGGACTAATAGATCCACCACTGTCTTCTTTCTCCATCTCTGCTAACAACTCTAACACTGTCTCCATAGAGCCAGACTTGCAAACTCCTTCAAGAATCCTTGAATATGTCACAGTATTAAGAACGCATCCGAGCTTACTCATCGACTTAGCCAACTTCCAAGCTTCATCAATCTTACCCGCATTGCAATACCCATTGATCACTGAAGTATAAGTAATCACATCTGGACAAAGATTAATACAATCCATCTCTTTCATTAACGTCTCAACCGTATCAAAATCACCATTATCAGCAAACAACCTAATCACCAAATTATAAGCAACAGTGTCCGCACATAAATCGAATTCAGGAAATTTCCTCAATACCCACAATGCCTCATCAGCAAGTTTCGCTTGATTACACAGAGTCAGAAGAATCCTCAACGTCTTAACACTAACTAAGCATTCCTCTTTCTTATAGGATTCAACAACGTCCTTAATCAAATCTGGGTTTGATCTAATCTTAAAAATATCACAAGCTTTACTGTACATATAAGGACTGTGTCTATGGCCGGATTGAGTTCCTGCCCAAATGAAAAACCTAAGACCCGATTGAAATTGATTTGAATTGCATCTTCGTATTACCTCGTTGACACAAAAAGAGTCTAATTTGACCTTAGCTGAGGCTAAATCCTTTTCGAGATTGGTCGTGTATCCTTGAAGATGGCCATATAATCTCTCGGCAGCTGTAACAGTTGTGCAAAACCGAAAAGCTGAGAGATTTGAGGGTTGAGATCGTAATGCAGGAGTAACCAGACGAAAAACTAATTTACTTAGCATCTGAAGCTAAAAGTAATAGCGATCGGCTAAAGATGTCGTTGAGAAGAAGATCCTGAGAGGAATAGAGACTTGAGAATTGAATTGAATAAGAGAATAATGCAGCCTATGAATAAAAACGACACGCATGAAAGCTTCATAGATGGAAACGACACGCATGACTAAAACTATGGGCCAACATAATAACTCAGCCCATTTACGGCTCATTAAGACACAATTAACGTCATTCTTTCATTTTCTTCCATCAAAAATTATGGTTAAGTTTCATAGCTCCCTATTTTCGTTTACATTTTCGATTTATTAACATGGGCCAAAATATGTGACAAAAAAAAAAACATGAGCCAAAATCATAACAAAAACATATTCCCTCCGTTTCAATTTAATTAATATATTTAAAAAAACCTTTTTATTTAATATAAGTGATGTTTTCACTTTTTTTTTTTTGTCAACGGCAGAATATATTAAACTAATAAACCAAAGGAAAGTTACATCAACAATAAATTGTTTTCACTTATCAAGACCAAAATCAATTCATTTTTCCAATGTTACTCTTGTGTCTCTACAATATTTTGACTAGAAATTTATGTTTCCAAAAAATTAACTATTTTTTAAAAATAAATATTTCATAAACTTTTTTATTTGTGTGTCATTATCTTAAACATCACTTATATTGAAACAGAGTATGCTATAACATTAAACTCAGTATAACTCGCTTACAAATGAATATTTGAAAATAAACTAAACTCTGTCACATGAGTTTAGTCGTTGATAAGCATTATTTTTTTAAATAAAAATGAAGATGAAATTCCAAGTAGTCCAACAGAAAAAACAAAATGTAAATCTTTATTTTGTATTTCAAATGAATATGAGAGAGAAAATTACATGTTTAGCAATGTATACAATTATAAATACCATCTTACCAATATGTTAATGTAATTAATTAAAAATGTTTTGCCTTTGTCAAATGTGCATTCTTTTGACTATAAATTTAATAGTCAATAAATTGAAAGATTATGTTATTTTCTATTTTGACCAGAAAAAAGGTAATATAATTAATGCATGAATATACGTTTCAGTTGCTTGCATATATATATATATATATATATATATAACTAGTCTTAATTATGAAAACTCACACATACAAAAGAAAAAAGAAACATTAAGCAAGCATTATAGAAATAGTTACCATGAAATATTTTCTCGCAATTGTTTTCACAATCCTTGTCACAATATCCTATGTTCATGGTCATATTGCAGCTGATAGTATTCCAAGTAAGTTTATATTTTTAACGATATTGACATAATTTCGGATTGTTATATGAATTATTTTTATAAGAGTGTAATAATTTAAAACTATAAATAGATTTTGGAGTAAAAGAGGAAACGTGCTTCGATGGAGTAAAGCCATGTATGCTTCAAGAATCCGCGGGTAAAGACTGCAGTCCTTTTTGTAAACATCATGGTTATTTGCGTGGCACGTGTAGCTTTCGTACTAGATGTTGTTGTTTTGATTCGTAACAATATTATGGCTCCAATAAAGAATTATCTGATTAAATGTATTGAATCTCTTTCGCAATAAAAACATTATTGTAATTTTTCATATGAATTGATTATATTAAAAGTAGCAAAATTAATAACTTTAGCCAAAACATCCACATTTTTTTGCAATTTGAACAAAATTTATACCAAATTATTCATTCACGAATCAAATCGAACATAAATTGTATGAACTAAACCAAACTAACTAAAATTTATCATAATAACTAAAATTTATGTATATATATATATATATGAAAATAGTACAATGTTAATTAAATTAGTAAATTATTTTTATTTTTGGTGTCACTTCCCGTTTAATCGCTTGTTATCCTTATGAAGCATAATTTTCTCTCCTTGTATGTATGTTCATGACCTAATCGAAGTCTGATCTTTTCAGAATTTATATAGTCTGTTATCTATCTACCGTTATCTATCTATATTGGACCTTTCTGGACCCAAATCTTTTTCACTTATTTCTCTAGATTGAATTTTCATGGGCTTAATGCTTTAGATTTGTTTTCTAGAATTATGGGTTTTATGCAGCTTTTAAATCATATAATCCCCAAAGTTTAATGAAATGCATCCTATTTTCGTGACCGAAAAAAGAATAACACCGGATGATTTTGAAAAACTATTAATTGAATAACAAGAGATTGTAATTTTAAGTGATTTTGTATAAATGTCTAATTGAATAACATGTGATTTGATTAGTGATCTAGAAATCATTACTTGAATAACATGTGATTTTAATAAAAAATTGGAATCACCTATATTTCTAGTTAAGAAATTTGGGTGAATATACCCAACAAAACCATTAATTAGGTGGTTGCTTCCACTACATTTTGTAGGTTACTGTAACCCAATATAGGTCCATTATGTCCCTCCTCTTCATTGTCTCTTCTTCTCTTCCTTTTTCCTCTTCTTTCTCTTCGTCATTGGGAACCATATCTCTCTCATATTCTCTTAAACTTTCACTAGTTTCATCAAGAATTTGTTCATATTCTTCTTCATTTCTGAAACTCAACAATCTCTACTTTAAACTCACCAAACTCACTACACCACCACTTCCCGTCGCCATTGAGATTCACAAATGCTTCAATTGAGATGTTGCAGACACTAGAGTCAACTATTCGTGGAGTTGAATCTGACATCATGGGTCTTCTCTTTAGGGAACAAATTGTCAACCTTAGTAGCAGTATTGACAATTTCGTTGATCATGCTTATGCAAGTTTGTTATTTAAAATTGAAGCTCAGATTTGTAAATTATCTTGGCTCTCGAACTCCTAAATCCTTCCTCTAAATACCCAAGGTGGTGAAGCAATTCAATTCATCTCAGAACAAGAAAGAATAAACAAAGGAAAAAAATTAGAGAAAAACGTGAAAGGAGGAAGAAGATGAATAATGGATTTGAGAGGTATGTTCACACTAAAGATATTAAATTTATTATCGGGTATGTTTTTCTGTATTGTCTAATTTGTAATTTACCGTTTACATGTTATGTTACCTGATACAAGTTACCCTTGTAACATATGTCGTAACAAGCACTAATTGAGTTGCTTGATAATAAATCATGTAACATATACGATATATACAAAATATATTTTGTAGGCTAAACAAAATAGTTTACCCGGTACAAAATTCTTTATCATATACGAAATTCTTTATCTGTTAGCATATACAAAATATACATAATATGTTAGCAGATACAAAAAATGTTAGCATATACATAATATGTTAGCAGATACAAAAAATGTTAACCTATACAAAATATGTTATTCGTGCATGCAAAATATATTAGTGGTTGTTACATCTAATTTTAGAATATAAGAAATTTGTTATCCGGTACAATATGTTTTACCGTGTACACACGCAGAGACAATGCATTAAATGCGTTGTCCCCTGCATTTAATGCTCTGTTGTTTTTTTATCTCTCTTCTATTTAATGTTGTCAAAGACAATTTCGTCATTTCATATGTGGGCCAAAGGTAGTTTGTAAATAAAAATTATCAAAGGAGTATATTGTAGGGTTTTTTTAGAAAAATGGATATTGAGGAAATTTACTCTTTCTAGTTTCAATACAAATTCAATAATATATCAAAAGGATAAAATTTGTTGTTGTGTTTGGTAAAGTGATTACATGCTTTAGATTTTGAGAGTCGTATTTGATCCATATGATATTAATACGTGTCGGGAAGAGTCGTGTTAGACCCATAACAAATGAGATTAATAAAGATTCGGGGTTTGAACTATAGATTGATTTTGTCGATTAATGTAGACAAAAAAAAAACAGATTGAAGTAACTTGAGGATTTGGTTATTAGTATTGTAAATTTGTAACTATTTTAATAATTTATATATATGTTTAAAGGTATGCATCATGATTCATACATAGCACTAAGTTGAAGAGAAGGGCAATCATCCAAAATTACAATGACCCACCAAAGTAGACCATAACATATAACGAAAATAGCCTTCACGAACGTGGACGCAAGGCTTCAAAATTGAGTCCATGAGCCATTTGACCAGCACAAGCAACCCAAGGGTTAATCGAAACGGGCCTATGATTAGATGATGATGGTCCAGCCACACGCTCACACGACGGACACATGATGAGTGTAGTTGGTGGAGTCATTTGTCCATAGAATTGTGGAGATAACTTTAGAGTTCGAAGCTCCATAGCCTCTTTCTGAAGTCGACGATTCTCTTCCGTTAGCTTCTCTACGCATCGTTTTAAGTACTCGCAATCTACTTCTGTTTGCTTTAACTTGGTTCTGTCCAAATTAAAACACAAACTTTATAAACAAAGTGAACCAAAACACACAAACAGAATCTAAAAGCAAACCAAAATCAAAATCTCACCTTGCTCTTCTGTTCTGAAACCAAACCTCTACTTGTCTAGCCGTCAAATTCAGCTTCTTAGCCAAAGCTAGCTTCTGTTTCTGCACAATTACCCCTTATGTCAAATTTATTTTCAATAATACCATCACCTAGAAAGTTAAAAATCAGATTTGTTTTGGAACTTACGGGATTGAGAGTGTTGTGTTCTTTGAAAGTTTCTTCGAGAAAAGCAGATTGATCTTTAGATAACCGAAGTTTCTTCCTCGACGTTTCGCCACCGTCTTCTTCTTCATCGGAAGTTCCACGTGAGTAACCACGATCTGGAGTTATTTCGTCGTGATCATCGATTCCTTCTCTCTCACTTCTCTTCCCACTAATGGTGCTTGAGATTGTACTATTTGGAGACGAAACTCCTGTTTCTTCTTCACAATCTGTTGTTGATGGAAGACCATTCACGTCTATTTTACGAAGATCTGGAAACAGCCCAAAATCAAACATTAGATTGAGATCTGTTTTCCATTTCAATCAGAGACAAAGAACCATCCTGATAGTGAGATCTGAGAGATTTTCATAAGCAAAATACCTGATGTTGAATCGAATGTTTGGTTCCATGGAAATCTCTGGAGATTCTTGGATAATGAAGAATTATGATTGAGATTGAGCTGAAGAGAGCTAGGAGTTTGTGAAAACCCCAAGCTTAGGCCTAAACCCAGATCTTCTTTACCTATCATCATGATTTGATTTTCTTTGTATTGTGGATTTTGTGAGGAATAAAAAGGTTTTGATAGTTTGAAGGAAATGATCTTTAGCAGTCTTGTAATGGAGAGATGTGAGATGGGTATTGAAGAAGGAGAAGAGTGGGCATTAATATAGGAGTTGAATGATAGAGATTTTGTCAGCTCTCTCCTCTAATTACAATTCATCATCATTATTATTTTATTTTTGAATCTTCTTATTATACTTCCATTACTTTATCCCCAACTTGTCCCCTTTTGCCTTTGCCATGTCTTGCTTTTTTCTACTTATTAATTTCTCAATAATACCTCAATTTCTTTATAAAATTTTTTTAAAGCCAGATCTTATGTGTGATACTATCAAAATAAGCCATGTCTTTTTCGTGTGTACACATGTATATGTGTTTGTGTCTTCATAATTTAAAGCTAGTGTCATCAGAAACAATACAGGTGTCTGGTCACTCTAAAGAAGATAATCTTCATGTTATAAATTTGTCTTGATCACCTACTACCATGTATTTTTTTTTTCTAACACTAAACCACAACTGGCCGGCACATTAACCAAATTCCTACATAATACAGACATCAAAACTTAATTTTGAAACGTACAAGTACTTCTGCCTTTAATAAACTTACCGTCTACTACTACTAGGCTAAATGTGACTTCCAACTAGTACCATATATTCTAATTATCTCATTTGCATATATCAAACAGAAAAGTATAGAAAATAGAATCTTAATTTAAATTTTTTTTTTTAAAGGTATCTTGGTTGGTGACGGCATAGGAGCTGAGTCAAAGCCCTAATAGTTTAGCCAATTATTTGTGCAGATTAATAGAAAAGAAAGAAAAGATGAGAAAAAGGAATGAAGGAATGGGAATCAAAATCCAAAAGAGTATAATGGAGAATTGACCAAATGGAGTGGTTGGTACAACACAAATCCAAAAGAATCTGAAGAAGGTGGGCCAATGAACGGTTATAAACCAATGATATAAGTGTGAAGATAATGAGTGTTTTACATATGAATAACATCATCATCATGGTTTCTACTTTCATTAACAATGACATTTTTCAAACCCACTCACTACTTTTTCCGTCGGTAAAAGCAATGTATGTTTGTGCTTTGTCTTTGGAAAGATTGATTGGTGTGTGGCTTTAGGTAAAGAGTGTGTGGATGTATAATAATAATTAGATGGTTTTGATCACTTTGCGTAGAGAGTAACATGGGAGAGATTTTGAGCATTGTGGGCTCTTCTCCGCGTGACCATGCTTGTGTTCTTGTTTCTTCACGCGCCTCTTCCCTTCAATCTCAATCAACTCCATCTCAACTTGCTAAATTATTTCCTACTAATGGCTTTCACTAAAACTTCAGATGAATTATTTTTTAGATTAATAAGATTCGATCTATAATTAAATGTTGTATAATATTATAGAGAGTCAAATAGAACTCTTTAGATTTGGATTCAAATAAGAAAAACAGTGGATATAACATTCAAACAAGACACTTATCATTTTGTTACATTATTTTTATTTATTGTTAGATAACGAAACCATACTTTTAAATGTACTACTAAAATTAAAAACAACAAATAAGTGGTCGAGGATTTATCAGTTTGATATTTTAAATGATCGGAATTTGACTATTTCCTACTAAAAATGGAAGATTGAAATAATTTTTAGGAAATGGTTTTTGTGTTATAAATCAAATTTTATTATCTATATAATTGTCAGTATTTAAAAAAAGAAAAAAAAAGACGGAAGAAAATGATGTGTGCATCACGCGCTTTAGTAGAGAGTGAAGAAGTACGGCAACTGGAGACAATAATTGAAAGCCAAAAGATAGTTTTCGTGGAGAAAGTGGGACCCAATACTTTGCAGAAGATCCGACAAGATGTCGGAGATATGTTTCAGTGTGATCTGTCTGTCCCACGTGTTTACTCTTATTTAGCCACACACTCTTACCATTTGCGTTTAGTCCACGCGCGCATGTTTTCCTTTTAATCATTTCGTCTCTTTGAAAAAAACATCTATTAGAGAATCAAAAATGTTGATAGCTCTAGTGTTTTGCGACGACGATTTCAACACTTATGAAACGACCGACCATTGTGTCACGAATTTTGAGGATATTTTATAAGATAAGGTTAGGAAAATAAAGTTCTCAGATGTGCGAAATCAAAGGATCAATAACACATCACATGCTATAAACATAACGACCATCCATTCAATAAATAAAGAGACAAATTTAGGAGTTATTACTTGAGTGCAAAATACTTCAATACTTATTTTTTTCGGTTAATCATGCACCATTATTTCGATCCAACGAGATAATGTGTTAACGAGACCAAAATGCAGACATGTGTTAACGAGAGCATGTACTAACTACACCCAAATGTGACCTTGTAATGGTAGAGATATAGATTCTTAAAACTCATGAAACAATAACTATATAATTTATCATTTTAGATATCTATTCATTTTCTTGAATACGATTTTTCCTATATATATATATATATATATTAATTAAAACCCAGACCTACCAAAATGCAAAGTTGAGTCACAACACAAAATAATCAAAAAATAACCATTATAAAAGTTAAATAAACAAATAAATAGTTATATAAGTGTATGATGTGCCAAGAAGCAGGTGGCCTATTCGGCTTGCATCTGATATAGCTTGACACAAGCTGGTGAGTTTAAATCCCGCCAGTTCCAGTGAAAATAATTTGGCTATGAATCATGTCTTTATCGATTCCATTAGTAGAAGGAATGAGTAAAATTGACAAAAAAAAAATAATAAGAATAAGTTTATGATGTAATCATTTGTATTGTTTAGCATTAATAGCGTAAGACTAATAATTATGGGTTTGCTTAATCATATGAATCATGCATGTGTATATTACCTTTGATTGCTCTTTACAGCATTGGCTCTACACGACCTCATCATTGCCCATACATACAATATAAATATATCCTAATGGAGATGTATATAATTTTAAACAGTTTTTATAATTTAAGTGATGTTTTTCATTATTTAATACAAAACATTTGATTTATATTACTTAAACTATAAACTATGATATAGAGGTATAGTATTTTCTTTTTCCTTTAGCCTAACGAGTCCAATTATTATGTAAACAAATAAATATGTCTAATTGTCCCCTCACATGTACTTGATCTGTTAACTGGAATATTTGATTGAATTATAGAAAAAGTTAATCAAGTGGCATAATTATGATCATCATGCACATAAGGCAACTTATTCTTATTCTAACGCAAAGCTCGAAGTTTGAGGTTTGCATCACATGATTCTTGGATTCTTATAGTACAATTTTTTATTATACATAAATAAAGCTTTAGTTATTAGTACTTGTTACATATAAAATCAACGAAACATGCGTATAATGTGAGATATTTTGTTATTTCTGACGTTAAATTGAGGCTTAATTATATACAATTACTACTGGTAAATGATTGAGATTCCCATGCCAAAAATAAAGATATAGAGGCTATAATTTGGTCAATGATTTTGTTTAAATATAATGATTTGATCAATGATTTGTGTAAGGAAAAAAAAAATGAAAATGGATTTGGAGAATCTTCAGAGTGAGCTTCTAAATTAGAATTAGAAATAAAAATAAAGTTGTTTTTATTTTGGTGGTGAATACATTGTCATGTGAAGTTGACGTGGCGCACATATTCCAATGGAAGCCAAAACGATCCATTACAGCGAAGCACACGTGTGTGTGACATCCACACGTGCATTCCCTCTTTTATATTTTTTCAGTCAATGGTCAAACATCCTTTGCATTTTCATATTATTTGTATGTTTTTTAATTATTTGAATGTCTAATAATTTTATCAAGAAACAATAATACGTTCTCTTATTGTATAAAATACTTTTTTTTTTTTTTGTCATTGAGCTTATAAGTTATAAGTCAGTAAGTAACATGGGGAAGTTAGATGGGTGTAGTTGAATTTGGGTAAATGTGGAATCTAACTAAATTTTTATTTATTTTTTCATTGAAATTTGGCGGAATAAAGTAAAATCAAATGGTAATAGTAGAAAATATCTAAATTTTGTAGAATTAAAATACTAATTTAGTAAAATAATAATAATTAAAAATATTATATAAAAATAAACTTTCATAATATTTTAGTTAATGTATATATATATATAGTAACCTATAAAATTGAAGTTAACTCGATCTGAAGTAGAATGTATCAAATCGAACTAGAATTGGCTATATAGTTGAATGAAACCAATATTTTTATATCTGAAAACCAAATATGAATTTGAGTAATACAGAGAACAGAATGGGTATCCAAATACATTAAAAACAATTATATACCTAAAATAAGTGAATAAAATAAGTGAATTGAAACTCAATAAAACCGAATAGTTCGCATTAAATTCAGATATGTAACCAAGTACCACAATCAAAACATGTCCTATATGTTTGTGGTGGGATTAACACAATGTTTATTGACTATAATGCAAATGAGATTACAAGAAAGGGTTTGGATTCTCATTAAGAGTGACAAATAAGATGCTCGAAGTCTAGAGTTTCTAGAGAGGAAATGTCGACCAGTCCTTTGCCCGGCGTCCCCCATGTTTCCTTTTATAGGCAGGGTGCTTTTGACTCGTATTTCTCTCTGCCGAGGTCCACATGCTGACCTGTGATCATAGCCTGTGGGCCCGAGAGTAGAGAATCATTACTTTGGGGACTGTACGCCGATTTATCGGGCTTGTCACATTTAATGTTTCCAGGGTGGCCGTGTCCAGGTGATGATTAGATGGAGATACATCAGCGCATTAATTGGCCGAGGACGTGTACGAGGACCCATGACTTTAAACCGATTGTCTTGACACCATTGTTCATGCCGAGTACGATTTAACGGTCATGGATGAGTTTTTTACTCTGTCAAGTGCTTAATGGGCATTTCGAAGCCATATGGCCGAATTCGGCGTGAGGCCCACCTCCAACACTATAGATACCGAACCTGCAAATGGCATTTAGCCTAGTGGCATGCGATAAGTCCACTAAAGGCAGACGCACTTGCACATCTAGGGATCGAGTCATGCTGCTTGCATTATGTAGGAACTTGAATAATGGGCTGGCGAGTTTTGATCCAATGTTGACAAAAAAAAAGATATCAAACCAAGCTCAATCCATATAATATGTTCGAATAAGTGTTAAGTGAGTGAGATTAAAAACTTGAAAAACCTCATAAACACGACACATGTCGTGAATGTCTATATATAACGAGAGATACATGACTTAATTTATTATCTATAATTAATTATATATTTATTTAAATATAATTTAAAATTTAAATAATAAAATAAGTAGTGGAAGCAAGTGGCATTTAGTCTAGTGGCATATGGTAAGTTCACTAAAGACATGCACACTTGTATGTCTAGGGATCAAGTCTCACCGCTTGCATAATGCAGGAATTTGGCTAATGGACCAGCCAGTTGTGGCCTAATGTTGACAAAAAAAAAAGTTTTGGAATTGTGAAATTGTTGTATGTGCAATGGTAACAGCAAAATTTTTTAATGAACTAAATCCAGCTGAATAAACGAACTAAAATTGTCATTTAGGCTCATAAACTTTGCAAAATAGAACAATATACACCCAAAACCAAAACTAGATAGCTAAATTAGAACCTTAATATATCTTAGTTATTTAAAAAAAAAAATCAAACCAGGTTAGAAAAGGGACAAAGGTTCTCATGTATATATACAAAGAAAGCCATTTTTTTTGTCTTCCATTGTCTCATTACAAACATACAAAGCCCTAAGAATTAGGGCATCCAGAGGTTTCTTAGAGATCAAGCAATAACCTCTTAAACCCACCAAGGCTTTTTCTCCATCAAGTCCTTTGAGAAAACATAGCGAAACTTTGAACTGTATGCCAACCATTCAACGACCTGAGACGATTTCTTGTTGTTTGGTTTACCTTGCACGCATTTTTGTATCGAGTCCCTAAGCTTTTCATCTGCGTTATTACTTACCCATCTTATCAAACCATCTAAGCTCAGCGAAGCTTCCTTTGTAAACCGTTCTATAATCTTAGGTAACAACACTTTCTTTTGCAACTTTACAACCACGTTTGCTCCAATAAACTCTCTTTTTGAAGCTTCTAATTCCTCTCTAACGTCTGATGCAGTGTAGACTCTTAACTGCAATCATGTCACAATAACAGTCATTCATCAATGCATCTACTAAAACAAGATGAAAACGACAAAATTTCGTTAAAAAACTTACCACTGGATCTGAGAAAGCACCAGTGCAAAGAGCAAAACAGATAAGGGGCTCTGGTTTGTGAAGACTAAACTTTGAGCTTACTTTATCTTCAGCTGGTTTCTTCCTTAAGGCAGTCGAGATAATGGTCTCAAGCCACTGCAAAATACATTTGTTGATTTTAATGGTTGTCTATATTTGTTTATGATTAAGAGTAAAGAATAAAGGCTCTTACACGTCCATTCCGTGGAGTCTGGAAGCAGAAGATAGAGTATTCAATGGTATTTGCATTTATGATGTATCCACCAATATTGTACGCAGACTGCACTATACAATGAAACCAATTAGACTCAAATTATGTATCTGCGATTTTGTATTAAGCATTGAGATAAAAGTAGAATACCTTGTGAAACAAAGCTAACCTTCTGAGGGAATTAGCAGGTACACCATATGCCAAGTATGCCTAGACAAGATTTATATAACATTAAGACTCATGAAGTAGCAAAGGCAAAAGGACTTTGTATCAGATGAATATGTTCTTACATGCATGAGAAGAGCATTGTATATGTTGATCCAAAATGCTAATTTTGCATTGTCTTCCATTTGATTGATAGTAACTCTCTCTAGTTGCTCAACAAGGAGCCTGCAAATGAAAATCAATTTTTTCTTGACCTGAACTCAATTTTCAGATTTTGTAAATGAATTAGAATGCGCTTGTTGGACTGACCTATAGTTGTTAATAGCATATGATGCTTGAGAAAATCTTCTATTGTCTGATGAGATCCAAGATACTTCCACCATAGATCTGCAGGACCAAGCTCGATCTTCATTCAAAATGTTCTTTGGGATGATCACATTGCTAGTTGCCGATCTCGATAAGGTTGATGATCTTCTACTCTTTTCAGGATCTGTTGACACAGCACTGCTGCTTAGCCAGAAGTACACTGAAGCCATACACTTGACCATATCTTCAGACAACTTGTTTGGGCATTGGTACAAATGATCCTTTAGAGTTCTCTGCAATAAAGGTTTCTCTGTTACTAAAGTAAGAACAAATGTGAGCAATGATGGAACTAGGGAGGAATTTAGCCTTTCTTCATTTACTTTTACTTGACTTGAGCAACTTATTGTTGAAGGGATACATTTTTTGTCCTGGAACTGAGAAGATTGGTCCTTTTTGAAGGTCTTTCTACTCGAATCTTTGAAAGTAACCATAGAATGCCAAGGCTTTAGAGGAAAATTCTTAGAGGAACAAAATGCATTTGAAATAATACTTGGATGTTTTCTTGGTGGTTGCTTTAAAGGATGAGCCGGAGAAGAAATGCCTGAGTTTTGCTCTGAATTTGCTCTGCTGAGTGTTTGTTCAAAGATACTTCTATACAGAGAGAGCACATGATGCTCGCGATTCGCGACCTCGGCTTCCAGCAATTCAATCTCCGTGATAAGTTCCTTTGTCTGAATCATACAAATCACATATATATACCTAAAGAAAGTCTCAAAGATTTCTACCTGAAAGAGCTTAATACTGAAGTATTGTTACCTGACCAGCAAAATGTCTGTGTCCTGGAGATAAAGTACTAGAAGCACGGCCCATTGCTTTCTCTAGCACTAGTCTCATAGACTTCTCTTGTTGCAGACGAAGACGAAGCTGCTCAACCTATTTAGCCAAATCACAAAGATCATTCACATGAATTTAGTACACTATTGAAACATATATACATAATGCATGTCAAAAAGACATGAAATTGGCTAGGCTTACATCGTGTTCTAGTGATGCTCTCTCGTTAAAAGACGCATTGTTTCTAATAGATATTTGACGATTCTGCAGAGTCTTTGGTTTCTTGTTTGCTGTTGTTTGCAGAGTAGATGTCTGTGCTCACCAGAGAAAAGAACAAACAACTTAACTTCAAGAAAAAATGAACAAATCATATAAAACACAGTTTTCATGGTCTTACTTGCATTCTAGTGAAGTTGTTGTTGCCAGATTGTGAAGCTCCATCACTAGAGGCGTGGAGATCTCGCTCTGACGACGCACTGGAACACATCAGCAAACAAGAAGTTGCGTTAGAGGAAGAAGAAACACTCTAAAACAGAAAGAAACTATAGATGGTAACAGTCTCTATGTGGATTTATCATTAAAAAAAACAACAAAAAAGCAATCACTTGGAACCTGATAATCTCAGTGTGAGTACAACCTATAGATGGAAGCTAGAGTACCTTTTAGACCGTCCATGTTTATGAGAATCAAGGCAATGCATAGAACTGTTTTCTCCGTTTTTGCTTTGTTTTTTGTCGTCTTCATTCAAATGGAAACCAACCATCTTAGTGAAAACGATAAACCAGAAATGATGAATGAAAGTGTAGACGAAGTAAGAGTGAAAATGGGGTATGAAGAATGAAGAAAAGAGAAGAATTGAATTGAAATAGCAGAGAGAAGAAGGAATGAAGGAAGTAGTAAGTAAATGCAAAGACGAGGACTGCAACTGTAGCTTGGCCCAGAAGAAAGGGGACCAGGTTTGATCAGATGTTGCTGTCTCTCAAATATTTAATACATTCACTTTATAGTTGTTGAAATTGCATTCAATTCCTTCTTTTGTCTCACTCAATTCAAATTCCTAAATTCAATTCCCTCCGTTTTTTGAGAATTCAACAATTGGCTGGAAAAATTCGCAAAGGAGTAATTAATGGTACGAATACATTGAGTATTTATTGTTCGGACATAAATTTCTCTTGTCTTTTTCTCTAAATTTGAGAAGTCTTCATATTCAACGTGACAAAATAATTTTTATGTAAAGTAATTTTTTTGGAAGGAAATGTGACTTGGGCTTCAAGACTTGGGTAGGCCCAATAACCACATTTATTGGGTCAAACCATGGATAAATAATAATGACAAGAAGTAAGATTCGAATATGCCCACCGACGGAAAAAGCCACGTGGACGGCAGAAAAAGCATAAAAAGGAATCCGATAATAAGATCTCAACAAAATGAATATTTTTATTATACTTTCTGGATAAGCCGTTCTAGTCGTGTCCACGTGGCATTATAAGAAATGGGACCTACTAATCTAAAATGACTAAACCCATCCACTCATTATCTATAATATCTTTGCTCGTCCTTTTTTTGGTACCCTTGTCCTTTATTTTTTTTTTCACAAACAAATATCGGTCACGATTAAAAACTGCTTTCTTTCGTTGCTTTGAAAATCAAAAATTTTTGTAAAAGATTTTAATTAAACCAATTATATTTTAGTTTATTTTTTATACTAAAATATAATTAATTTAATTTGTATCTCTTACATAAATTTTTACTTTTCAAAACAACGAAAATAATTTCCAATCGAGATTATCATTTTCTTTTTGTTAAAATTCAAAAACAAATATCGGTTAGTCGTTTGGAACATTTGTAAAATATCACAACCATATGTTGTCTTAAAAGATAATATATTTTATTTATATGTCTATTTTTCTAAAAGTTTATATCTTACCAAAATATTGTTCAAGTTGACTTAATAAATTTAAATGAACCAATAATAGGGAATTTAGGAGTTTGGTGATCTACATATAAAACCACAATTTTAATTTTCTTTATGTGGGGGACGTTAGCATTTGTTTACTTTCTTGTGCATAAATATCTTATTAATGATTTGGAAAATTCTTTGTCAAAATATTTATTTTCATTTTTATTTATTATTTTACTTATAACTTCTAATAAATCTAGTCTATGGAACGCGTGAACTTGTGCAATTTGCTTATAACATTTGTGCATATAGTGATAATGATATTGTGGCCAAAATTATTCTGCCAATTGTGCGATTTGGTAGAGGCTGTGCACACTTGTAGATGAGTAACTTATCTTATGCAGTTTTTGTATGTCTATTAATCTTAATATATATAGATAAAATATAAGGAGATTGTTATAATCTAGCATAAGATAACCAAAAATGCATTAAACTTATATATCAATCTATTATCAAGTCAATTAAAGAAAGAGTTTTAGTTACATAAAACTAATATATGACTGAACCTATATATGTCATGATATTAAAAAGAAAAGACAGATCCATTTGTCTTTTTCAAGTAAATTAAACTTTCATAATTTAGATAGCCTGTAAATAACAAATCATTTCCAAATTTTTAATGCCAATGGCATTAAATTAATAGTAATTAACTAATTGGTTAAATTAATTCAATTTTTTCCCAGTAAAATAAATTTACTAGTGTGAACAAGATTGTCTTAACTCTAAGTCAATGTGAAATATGAAAATGAAAAATTACACTCACATATACCAAATATATTTCAATTATATTCATGTGTAAACATGATCTGGTGTATAGGGAGGCACTATAAATGTTAACACTCTTTCATATACAAAAAAAAAAAAAACTGACAAGAATCTCTGATAAAAAGTCAAACATAACCAAGAAACCTAAAAAAAAGGAATAAGCTCAATTCTTTTTCTTTGTCAAATGAAATAAGTTTGTCTGCAAACATTGTGACTAAATCTAGGATATATATATTTGCCCGCCTCAAATACTATAGCCATATTTACAAGTATTCTTGCAATTAGAATAATTTTAAAAGTAACACAAATGATGATAAGACGTTGATCATATATATATATATATATATATTTTGTATTTTCCCAAATTCTATGATGATTTCAAGAAAATAATATGGAAGAACACAAATTGTAAAAGTTAAATAATTAACTATAAAACATGGTTTTCTTACAAAACAAGTACCATGAAGTATAAATTAAATGAAATATAATACTCCTTTATCATTTTCAGATTATTTAATCATACTAAATAATATATCAAACCGAATCTATTATGATATAAAATAAATTTTTATTATGTTAATGTTTGTAACCACAAATACTTTGTAAAAATATGTACAAAAATAATATTGTATTAACTTTATATCTTATTGTATTAACTTGTACAAAATATGATCAATATGATTTTTTTCCAGAAAATCCTATATAAATTTGTTAAAGATATATGTCTTTCAAATTTTTTAAATTTTATGTATACAATGATGGATATGTTTTAACTTTTAGTTAAATAAAAGATGATTTTCATTAAGAACAATCAAAGGTGAATGAAAAAAAAGTTAAATAATGAATGGAAGTAAATTTGGGAGAGATAAGTGTAGCTTTTGATAATTAGTTTGCAAAATATAAAAAGATTAAAGTAAAAGAAAAAATCTAAAAAAAATAGGACCAGATAAATCGAATTTATGTAATAAATCCGACCAGATAAACCCATATTATTGTCTTTCTTCCGCTCCTTCTTTCTCTCTCATTTAGATTCTGTGCTTCTGCGATCAGCTAAGATCCGATCCGCGACCGTTTCAACTCCGATCAGATCCGATTAAGATAAGATAATCGGGTCGGGTATGACTCGTCGATGTTCTCACTGCAATCACAATGGCCACAACTCTCGCACATGCCCCAATCGTGGCGTCAAGCTTTTTGGTGTTCGGCTCACCGAAGGTTCGATCCGGAAAAGTGCTAGTATGGGTAATCTTAGCCATTACACAGGTTCTGGATCGATTGGGCATGGTGGAACCGGGTCGAATACTCCTGGTTCTCCGGGTGATGTCCCTGACCATGTCGCTGGTGATGGTTATGCTTCCGAGGATTTCGTTGCTGGCTCTTCCTCTAGCCGCGAGAGGAAGAAAGGTATCTTTTCTGATTTCTGGGAAATTTCTGTATCTAATTTCAATTAAAGAAGAGAATCAATTCAATCGAACAATTTCAGTCTGTGATATTGAGTTTGTTTTGGCATGGAACAAGTCTTGATAAGGTTAAACAAGTTTGGTTGGTTCTAATTACAAGATTTTGATGTGTCTGGATTTGTGTGTTTGGTTTGGTTTTCAAGGAACTCCATGGACAGAGGATGAACACAGGATGTTCTTATTAGGTTTACAGAAGCTGGGGAAAGGTGATTGGCGAGGTATCTCGAGAAACTATGTGACCACAAGGACACCAACACAAGTCGCTAGTCATGCTCAGAAGTATTTCATCAGACAATCCAACGTGTCTCGACGCAAGAGACGTTCTAGTCTCTTCGACATGATTCCTGATGAGGTTAGTTTCTTCTTCATTTAAAACACCCTTTTTGACCAGTCTTATGCATGCTTCTTTTATATCAGAGTGGTTAGAGATTGAATATTTCGTAGGTGACTTGTCTTTTATATTTCGATATAAAGTAAGAACTACAGGAAAAGTTGGATTCGGTTATGGTTCTAATGAGGATACCATTTTGCAGCTAATCCTGGTTAAGCATTTTAATAGTGGTATTGCTGGTTTCAAAGCTCTATGGCATGCAACTTTAAATCCATTTCAGAAGCACAACATACTTGTCATGGGAATTTGATTTTGAAGATGCAAATCCTGTTTTTCTTATCCTCCTTATGATGTGATTCCTCCTTGCAGGTTGGAGATATGCCGATGGATCTGCAAGAACCGGAAGCAGAGAACATGCCTGTGGAAACAGAAATGCAAGGTGCTGACTCTGTTCATCAGACACTTCCTCCTGGCTCACTTCAAGCACCGTCGATCTTGGAAATTGAAGAATGTGAATCCATGGACTCCACAAACTCTACGACTGGGGAACCAACTGCAACCGCTGTGGCTTCTTCTTCTTCCAGACTAGATGAAACCACACAAATGCAATCACAGCCACAGCCGCAGCCTCAACTACCTGGCTCATTCCCCATACTGTATCCAACCTACTTCTCACCATATTACCCGTTTCCATTTCCAATATGGCCTGCTGGTTATGCTCCAGAACCACCCAAGAAAGAGGAAACTCATGAGATTCTCAGACCAACTGCAGTGCACTCAAAAGCTCCTATAAATGTTGACGAGCTTCTCGGTATGTCCAAGCTCAGCCTTGCAGAGTCCAACAAGAATGGAGAATCAGATCAGTCTCTTTCACTTAAGTTAGGTGGCGGGTCATCGTCAAGACAATCAGCATTTCACCCAAACCCTAGCCCTGACAATTCAGACATCAAAAGTGTGGTACATGCTCTTTAAGGAATTGAGGAAGTGATTGTCTAAATTGGAAATCTGCAGGCAGAACTCTTGTCTGTGGTTTGGGGTTTACAGGTTAGTTCTGGGTCACAATAACTTGAAAATAAGTATTTGCTTTGTAGTTCTTTAACTTCTTAGGATGTTTTAGTTCAGCTTTTGATCACTAGGGAGATGAAAGAAAGAAAAAGAAAAGATGAAAAAACAAAATTATTATTTTTTGCTTACAATTATCTCTGTATTTGTATGCTTTTATTCTGACTCTAGGATGCGTTAATTTTCGTTAAATGTGTAGTAATATCATATTTGTTCTAGGATCTCAAAATTAGAATTCTATTAGTTTTGAATAAATAAAAGACCGTTTGTTTATCCTCCGACCAAACTTAACCGTATTAGAAACAGAAATATGATCAAGCCGAACCGAATCAAACCGAAAAACATCACTGAGCTAACGCGAAGCTTTACAATGTATGCAGCTGTGCTACATTGAGTTTCATTGGTACTGCTGCTTCGACCATTGGTGATATGTTTAAAGCTGATAAGGAGATTCAATGCTTGTTGTGTTGTTTTACAACATCTGACTACAGATTTTATGATAAAATTTCCCAAATTTGGATTCTGCTGGCTGGATTTGAGTGGCTAAGCCTTCACTGTTGTCACACTCTGGTAGAGATCAGTGTTGCAGCAACTACATGGGCTTTAATTGGTTTAAATGGGCCTAAAAGTACTAAGTGAAGCGTTAAGTATCGGGCCGACGAGTCTCGAGTGTTCCCGCGTTCACCGATTTGGTTAAAAGGTCCACGGTAAGGAAACATTAACCGCGGTTGGTAATAAGCAGAGGCCACGTGGCACTTAACGCCCTCATTTTCTTCCTCGTGTTGATTTCTTTGTCCCCTTTTGGTTTTTCTTCTTCACAAGGCGCGATTTGAGTCGCCTCGCATTTCAAACCCTTCTCCTCTTCTTCTTCATCTTCTCGTGCGGAAACCTTTTCTCGTTTTTCTTCTCAGTTGAAACCCTAGTTTTCCGTCTTCAGTTTCGCGTACTTCACCGTATATAGCGATGCTTCCACACTCTTACACTGTTGATTCACTTTCTCAATCTCAAGACCTAGCATCTGCTATACTCGCTGCTTCCTCGCCGTCGAATATCTCCGCTGCTTGTTCTTCTGTGGAATCGTTCCTGCAGTCACATACGCCTGATCAATGTCGCCATTTCTTCTCGATTACCTTTCCGAGTTTAATCTGTAAGTTCTTCGGCTTCGGCGACGCAACTGTGGCATCTGCGGCACAGACTTCGTCGTTGCAGCCGAACGGTTGGATTGATGTAATTTTGGCGTCTAATGATTTGGATTCAGCGGAAAGAGTGTTCTCTCTCTTATCCCCCAGTGGAATACTGATGAACTCAATTTTTGCTGTTGACAAATTATCTCTTGTTAAGTACGTTTTCCCAACTGAGCGTTTACCGGATTATGCTCGATTCATGCTCTCGAGCGAGAAGAATCGAAGTGCGTTATCTAATCTGTGCCCCTTTTTGAAAGGTAAAATTGAGGAGGATTCACTTCGGGGTTCATCTTATGAAGTTCGGCTAAATGTTTTCGAGTATTACATGTTTTGGCTCTCTTATTATCCGGTTTGTAGAGGAAACAACGAGAGGTCAGCTGTGATTCCCGCCCCAAAGAGTAAGAGGTTTAGGCTAGAAAATTGGACACGTATCAAAGGTTTTCCAGGGAGTAATAAGCGTGATTCAGATCAGAGATTGGAGTGTAACCTCTACATAAGGCTTCTTTACTGTTATCTAAAAGCATTTGTTCCTGTTTTCGACTTAAACGCACACCAGCCTTATCGTAGTTCTCTTTTGCATTACGGAAATGGGTATGATGGGTCTGTGATGACAAGAGCTGAGTTCTTGGTGAATGTGTTCGTGCATTATTGGCTTGTTGAGAATGACTTCTCGCCGTTTCCTGTTGTTACGGCCAAATCCTTTGGTGTGACTCCTCCTTTCCGTTCTGCTGTGGAGGAAGTTCCACCTACTTGTGGGTTGGAAGAAGTAGTGAAGTTGCTTGTCAAGTATCTGAATTTGAGCTGGGTTACAAGTGGTGGTGGGAGTGAAAACACTACTCAGTATGGCGAGAGTCCACGGTGGAAGACACCCACATCAGGATCGTCATTCCATGCTGCAAATTTGAGCCTCAGGCCGCTCATTTCCTGGAATAGTCATATACAGAGGCCGCTTTATCGTTACATATTGAGGAGTTTCTTGTTCTGTCCCATAGGAAGCTCTATTAAGAATGCATCTCAAGTGTTTTCTATCTGGATTGTGTACCTGGAACCATGGATAATCAGTTTGGATGATTTCTCTGATCTGGAAGCTGTTTTAAATGGACCTGCAAAAGATGTGAAAAAGGATGAGTCCTATGAATCACGTATTTGTGGATACACGTCTTTGTGGCAGAGCTATGTGATATCTAATTATCTCTACTACAGTTCTCTGGTTATGCATTTTATTGGCTTTGCTCACAAGTTCCTTCACACGGATCCAGAATTAGTAACTCAGATGGTTCTCAAGGTTTGATCCCTGCCTTAAGCTATTATTCTCAAATTCATGGGCTTATCTGTTATAATATGGATTGCAAGACTTCTGATTTAATATCTTTAATGTAATTGAATGGTTTAATTGTGTCAATCTAAACAGGTGATGAGTACATTGACATCGTCAAAAGAGCTTTTGGTTCTGATGAAGAATATTGATAAAGCTTTCCACTCTAAACAAACTGGACAAGGAAGTTCAAAAGTGAACGAATTGTCTAGATTTGCTCCATCTATCCGTGAGCAGTTAAAGGTATGCCTATATATTTCCCTAACCCCACTCTTTACCTGTGCTCTGGGGTCTCATCATAAAAAAAGAAAGCATTTAGCAATTTTATACCCTATGAAAGTTAGGGGCTTGGATCCAGCAATAAAAAATTTTAATTGTAAATGAAACTCGGCAAAATCAACCCCTCTCACGTAAGTAGACAGACTATGTTGAGAAATCATGTTTAACTGCTTTGGGAACTTCAGGATTGGGAAGATGGGCTGTGTGAGAGTAATGCTGATGGGTCCTTCTTGCATGAAAACTGGAACAAAGACTTAAAACTCTTTAGTGATAGTGAAGATGGTGGACAACAACTGCTTCAGGTTAGTGTCTTTCTTTTTTACTGTACTATAGTGATAAGTTAGTTACAATGTAGAAGATGGGTTTGTTTGTAAGATGATATAGAGAACTGTGCTTATAGTAGAATGGAATGATCCAGTTGACAAACTTAATGACAATAGCCATTTGTTTGTTTTCTTGTTTTAGCAATCGATTTGAATTAGCATGAGAATTGGTTGCTTGACGATTAGATAAATTTGTTTTGAGCTATTAACTTGGTAAATGATCTTTGAGGAAATGCTCATAAATATTCTTTCAGAATTAGCTCTTCTACATTTGTTTTTCAATACTCTAATTATACTGAAAAGTCATCAATGTCCCTGTGCGCACAGATGCATGCACGTTATGTCGAAATTACTCTATTCCACTTGATGGGACAGTAGCTTAATACATGTTTAACTTTGCTAAAGGCGTTTGTTATTTGCATTTGCAGCTATTCATACTGCGTGCAGAAGCCGAACTGCAAACTGTGTCTGAGAAAAACCTATCGGGGGCTGTAAAATGTGTAGATTCACTAAAATCAGTGGTCTCAGATTTCTTCGGCGGCCAAGTCATAAAACCAATTGCATTTTCCTTTGAGGACCATCCCCAGAAAAACCGGGACGAGCTCTTCAAGCCACGTGGAGCTGGCAACCAAATAGCATGCAGTGTGAAGTACAAAGGGGACTGGATGACCCGTCCGGTTTCAGAAGACGAGGTTGAATGGATGGCTATATTGCTAATCAACATATCTATCTGGCTCAATGAGCGTTTAGGGCTAAACCAATCTGAGACCAACAAAGACAAGAAGGAAAATTCTGAAACGGTGTCATATGTAGACGTATCAGAGGCAGATGTGAGAATCGTTGGTGGAACTGGAGATGCTGCGAGGATGTTGTTACGAGGTATGGCGATAGTATGTGTCTCGTTCTTGCAGCAGATGAGAAGATTCGGGGTTCGAGTCAATCTTCGAGTGATGGCGTCCAAGAAGTTTCTGATGCTTTTATTCCTCTACATCTTGTTTCTTGTACTCAAAAGGATCGTCACCAGGATCTTTTGGTAGACAGTTTGTCTGTGCAAAAGTTGGTTTAAAGGAAACAGACCCTCTTACTTGCTTACAGGGTTCAATAGGAATTACAAAGCCTTTTAACGAAACAGGAATTTTTTCGGTATTTTATTTACATACTAAGAGAAGGCTTCTTTACCAAGTAAGGACACGACCTTACAAAAGAAACGAGACTATATAGATCTTAAGGTTCACGATATTCAATTGGGGAACACGGACAATACCTCAAAAGGAAATTTTGATGAAAACCAAGACGTGCAAAACCAATATGTAGACGACAAAAGCTGATCTGAGGTATATAAGCCTTGTTTGGGTCTCATTTTTTGTAGTAGATGAATATGGAAGGTAGGAATGAGCATCAAGTTCGTGGTCTGATCCAAATCCTCTATCTGAATTTGTTCTCTTGAATCTGTTCCTTGCAGCGTTTCCCTCAACATTAAACCTCTCATATCTTTTCCACAAACTGTTTAGTCTTTCTAACTCCATCTCATTCGAACGAATGTCACCAACAATCCCCTCAGCTTGTGCCTGATAGACATATCATAAGTTTCTGTAAACAGGGCAGTTTAAAGAAATACTTGTAGATTAAGTTTGGCTTGAGATGGACCTGCTTCGCAGCTAATTGCTCAACTAGACTGTGAAGTTGTTTATCCAATGTCTTCTCTCTCTGAGCTACGAAAGAAAAACCTTTCCAGTAAGATAATGTCCATGACACTTTTCAGGCTATAAAACTATCTAACGGAACCAAGAGCAGATCTCCATTGGATTCTTACTGAAAAGAAGCTATCTAGCAAAGGTTTTTGGTTTTATGTGTCAAAGACATGATGGTTCTGAATAGAGTTGATGATAAAACATACCTGGAGAGGGCTGCTTCAGTGCTCTTTCCTGTATAAGAGCCCACTTCCTCTCTAGATCCTGAACTTTTTCTTCCATTGAACTCTAAAAGAAAAAGAAAAACTTACATTGCTGTCAGATATGCAGCATTACAGAATTTTATACCCATGAAAGGTAAAATGAAAGCTAACCAACTCATTCTTTTTGCTCTCCAACTTCTCTAGCATAACAGTCTTCATGGCCTCAGTATCTGCTCCATCTTTTCCATTTCCATCAGGCCGAATAACGGATTCTTTAGAGCTTGTGGACTGCCTTGCATCTAGAGAAGCTTGTGCATCTTCTTGCTCAGTTTTCAAGTTTTCTTCTACATCTTCTAGTTCCTGCAAACCATATGATACCAGGCAAAACATTCATATCCAAAAGAGATCACAGACAAGAAAAGAACCACTATCTATACTATGAACAAGGAAATGTTTGTCATCTGACAATCTGCGTCAGTTTTTACATTGTATAAAACCCACCTTCAATTTTCTAAGAAGAGACTCTGCTTCATGCCTTTTTTCTTCTATTTTCGTCTCACATATTGATATTGCATTCTCATATGCACTATTTTCTTCTTGCAGCGTCTGCTCTCTCATTTGAGCCTAATTTCAATAGCAAAAGAAGAAAATGAGATCGCGAAGTATGATGGATCACTCAAACAATCATCCAAAGCCTAATGATATTATGCAACACACACAATTTCCATATCAGATTCACTCTTTCCAATAACTCAAGTCGATCCAATTCTCTGGAATATGGGAAAAACCTGTTCACGAGTAGCGGAATGCGAATCAAGCTGGAGAGTGAGAGCAGCATTGGAGGCGAGGGAGTGAGCATGAAGATGAGGCAGACGCTGGGAGATATCAGGTGGAGGCAATCTGAGCCGTAGATCTTGGATCGAACGGCTGAGTGTTGTCGCTTTTCGGCCAAGCTCATCGACGTATTTTTGCTGCTCCTCCGTAAAAACCAGTGGGATCCGATCTTTCTCATCGTCTTCATCTTTTCTATTCTTACCGACGACGTCGGTGGCCCAAGCTAGAAGTCCGGCCATATCTTCCTCTTCCTCTTCCTCTTCTCACCGACGATATCGACTTCATCTTCTACAAAGCCCAGGGACTTTTTCGGTATTTTCTTTATCACATTTTAAGAGAGGCAATTAAATGCCTAGAAAAGAGGGACGTGTCTCTGCTTATCACAACCAATGAGAAATGTCCACGTAAGCAATATCCACGTGTCATCTAAGATCCACCCATGAGCAAGTTAAATTTGCTAGTTGGGTCGTTTCGTCGTGGAGAAGCCGACTCTGTGAATTCCCAACATTTGTGAATTTTGCTATAGCTTTGCTTTTGTGATCTGATCGTTCCGAATTCGATTGGGGAGAATTTTGCTGTATCGTTGGATCTGTGGAGATATTGTAAAAGCTCCCCTCTCAGGGGTACAGATCTTCTGTAGTCATGGCAGCTCCATTTTTTTCAACTCCATTTCAGCCTTATGTCTATCAGGTTCGCTTACTTGTCTCTTCTATCATCTCCACTCTATGCATTTGACTAGTAAATGCTTCTGCGATTTGATAGCTTCAGTTTATAAGTAGAGATTAGTTAAGAGAATTCCATGTTGTCATTGCCTTCGATTAGTTTAACTTGGTGTTCATTTTCAATATATATCTTGTAATTTCTTAGCTAACATATAGAAAATGTCCTCTATGTTTATAGATTTCTAAGATTGCGACATTGTTAAAAAATAATGTGTATATAAGGTGATCATTTGATGCAGAGTCAACAAGATACAATTACACCTTTCCAGATTTTGGGTGGTGAATCCCAAGTTGTTCAGGTAGATTGCTTCTTCATGCTTCCATTTTGTTCTTATATGTCATTTTCCTTTCTAACTTAGCTAACTAGTGCTCGTCTGTTGCCAGATAATGCTAAAGCCAGAGGAGAAACTCATTGCTAAGCCTGGTACTTGCCATTAATATTTCACTTCCTTATATTCACTTTTCTTTCAAATAATTTGATATTGGGCTCTAGCTTCCATGTGCTACATGTCTGGGTCTATCGACATGGAAAATACATATACTCCTGAACAAGAAGTTGGAGTTTTGCAATGGATTTTGGGAAAGAGTGTAAGCAGCGTCACTCTTCGGAATGCTGGGCTTAACGATGGATTTGTGGGGATTGCTGCACCTTATATGGCTAGGATTCTCCCGGTTAGTATTTTTGTTTTTCACATGTTACAATATTCTTCTTCCAAATCACCCTTAATGTACCGCCTGATCTAATTCTTGATTATTTATGTGACCTTTGGTCATTTTGTTTCCCCTGTAGATCGATTTGGCAATGTTTGGAGGTGAATTGTTATGCCAGGTAGAGAGTCTTTGATCCTAAATGTGAACTTTTAGCTCTCAGCTTCTTCTTCATTTAGATCAAGCTCCTATAGAGTTGCTTACATGAACGTTATATTCATTTTCTGTAGCCAGATGCATTCCTTTGTTCTGTTCATGATGTAAAGGTTGTCAACTCCCTTGACCAGAGGCCAAGAAACATTGTTGCAGCCGGTGCAGAGGTAAGAACAACAGTAGTTTGTCTTGAAACTATTCAACCAATTACTCATTTATCTTTTTGAATGCAGTGTATACATTTTTAGTGTTATTTCACAATATCCCCTCAAAATCCTTGTTCCGGCTTCTTCTATTCAACAAAATTTTTGTTGTAGGGATTTCTAAGACAACGCCTATCTGGACAAGGCCTTGCTTTTATCCTCGCCGGTGGCTCAGGTGAGGTTATATCTCAATCAAACCCTGCCACCCATTTACGGTCTTACCTCCCAACATAAAATCTGAAACTGACATTATTATTATCACAATCATGCTACAGTTGTACAAAAAAATCTGGAGGTAGGAGAAGTTCTCAACATTGACGTGTCGTGCATCGCTGCACTCACTCCCTCAATTGATGTCCAAATCAAATACAATGCTCCTTTGAGACGAGCAGTATTGGGGGTACATTTTACACTCTCCTATTCAGCTTGTGTCTAAAAGCGTTTAATGTGTGCTCATATTCGTAATCTGATGCAATATTTAAACAACCAAAAGGGTGAAAACGTAGTAATGGCGAGTCTAACGGGGCCAGGCATTGTGTTCATCCAGAGTTTGCCATTCCATCGACTCTCACAGCGTATCGCAAGGTAAGCACCACAATCCAAATCTCTTTCTGATAGCTTTTTGTGAAAACACTATGAAAAAATGTGACTGGTTTTTGTGGCAGGTCGGTAACGTCGCCAAATATGAGAGAAAATCCAAAATTGTTAATACAGATAGCGATATTTGCATTCCTTGCATACGCAGTGATTCTATCTTCGTTGATGTTAACTGAGGTTTGAAAGCAAAGAGACAAGACAAAACACACAGAAGTAAAACTAACATTGTAATTGTTGAAATAGCTTTGGGTTTGGACTTTGCATAGAATGAACTTTGGAGTCCACACATGTTTCTTTGATTCTTCAGAATTTTGTTATTCATTATTTAGTATGCAGTTTACAGCTGATGAACCTCAAACAAAAGCAGGAGAAGATAAAATAGTTGCGAGTTCAAAAATATATTTAAAAACAAATAAGCATTGGATTACAAACGACAAAAGAGCTCTCTGTCTCTCTATCTAAGTCTCTGCTTTGTTCATTACGCCAAAAGAAGAAGATGATTCTCATTTTTTTCTTTCTCGTTATACAATTAAAAATAAAATTAAAACAAAGATCAAGCTCGAGATCTCTCTCCCTTGCCGCGTTTTGAGAATCGTAATTTATCGTCACTGACATCGGAAACAACCACCGGTGGTGATCGTTCGTACCTTGATGGCTTTCTCTTGAAATGTCTATCTTCATCACTTGATTCATAATCTCCTACTTCCATTTCCTTCCTACTACTATGACTGTGACTGTGACTGTGACGGTGAACTGATGTTCCTACGGTTACTGCTGCTGCTGAAGCACTCTGATCCGCCGTAGAAGACGATGAAGATGCTTTTCTTCGTTTACTTGAAGATGTTTCTTCCTCTGGAAAGCTTATCCTAGCGAATACACTTGACTTGTGATTGTTATCCATCTCTGATTTACTTGTTGCCACTGCTGGTGGCTCTGACGATGGAGGCTCCGATCTCTTACGGTGGTGATGTTGGCTACGTTCCGAGTCACGGTGATGGCGATGCTCTCGGCTTCGATCTTCATCGCGACGGTCGCGAGTGCGTTCGTGTTCACGATCTATGTCTTGGTGACGGGACCTTTCACGGTCGCGTTGTCGATCTCTTTCGTCAGGATATCGCTCCGATTTTCTTTTCGAATCTCGGGGCGGAGATACGATTTTACGCGGTGGAGGATGATCGGGAGTTAGTCTCTCTGGTCGTCGTCGGCGATCATAGTCTTGAATCGGTGGCGGAGGAGCTTGTCGCTGTGAAACCAAAACAACTATTAGCCTAATAATTACAAATTTGACCAACTTGTATTGGGCTATTCGGCCCATAATCAATAACAAGTAATGAGGTTATAAAGCCCATTTATAATTATAATCTTAATGGATGACTGTGACCACAAGAAATTTTTTGGCATCCACCATGCTAATACATACACTAATAAACTTTTTCCCTAGTTTATGATAGAAAAAGCCAAGTTTAATATTTGAGAAAATTGCGTTGTGTGTACTCCTTAATAATAAAAATACCCTATAGTTTCATGCAATAATTTCCCTATGTTTTTTTTTGTTTTATTCGTGGTATTAAAAATGATAGGAAAAATGATAAGAGGAATTGGAGACATTTTCTGATCATAAAAATAAAAGCAAATAGTAAATGAGGAGAGGAAAGCAATGATAAACACAGAAAAGATGGGAGAAAAACCAAACTTATTAAAAAGGAGACATACAGATTTATTGGGGTTGATGATGGATGAAGCAGAGGCTGAAGGTGCATTGTTCATCATCATTCTGCTATTTTCTCCATCCCTAAACGTCTTCCCACTGTATATATACAAATAAACACAACCAATGTTTAAGGTTTTAAGCATATCCTTGTCAATTTATAGAATTAATATCTTGTAGTAAACATACACTTACCCTTCAGTACGTCTCTCGTTTTCGCGTTTTCTTAACATTTCAGCCTTTCGGGCTTCCAATTCATCTCTACCCAACATGGCACGTTGGAGATTCATGCGGTTTCCCATTTCTGCTAGGTCCCTGCATATGCACACCAACTTCCATCATGAGACTATTGAGATAAATAAAAAAAAACTTATCGCTTCTTTGATAGATAGCATTAATTGAGTGTTGTTTTTACCTATGAGGTGGTGGTATATTAGGGAACCCACCAAATCCTTGTGCCATGAATGGATCTGGATGCATCATATTCATACCCCCACCAAATCCCATGTCCATCGGGTTTAATCCATAACCCATAAATGGAGGCATTGCCCCTGGAAAAGGACCACCAAATCCATTGAAGCCAGGGTGAAACCCATTAAAGCCAGGTTGAACACCATTGAAGCCAGGTTGTACGCCATTGAAGCCGGGTTGTACGCCATTGAAGTACTGAGGACCTGGTCCCATTTGCATCATATAGTCAGGGCCTGCTAGATCAGGCACAGGATTCCATTGCATGTCTGCAACATATCACAAGAAAAAAAAACCATCTTTAGGTCTCCCATTCGATTCACATAGAGTTTAAGGAATGAAAAGAATGCCTTCAGCATAGCAAATAAAGCTTTTACCATTTCCAGGCACTCTGGCTTTCTTTTTCTTCTTCTTTCCTGGAAAGAGACAAATAGTACGAATTACATTGATGGAATGGCAACTAGGATTTCTGTGTTAGAGAATGAGCTAAACTACCAGTCACAAATCTTCGAAATGTCCAGTGAAACAAAAAAATAAAACAAGTAAAGGAATTGGCATCTTTCTTTTACCTGGCTCTCCAGCAGCAACCTGCTGCTGGCCTTCTTCCTTGGGGGCTTGCGTAGTCAACTTGGAAACTGTTGCTTCTTTCACACTCACAGACCCTTGAGTGCTTTCACATGCATCGACTGGCTTTTCCACTTTAACTTCTGCAGATCCCCGAGGGGCACTTGTGATCTCTGCAGTTTCCATTGGCGGCGTTAAGGTTAAAGCATTGTTGTTGTGACTAACTACTGGTTTCTTTTCGCCTTTAGATGCCACAGAAGTAGTAGGAGATAGAGCCTTGGGAGGTAGACAGCGTGCAGACTCCAAATCTATGTTACGTACATAATAAATTCAGCAATGATGACTGATCAAACCAAACTTAGAAAACATATGATAATGCAGACCTGGGATATGGCCAATGCTCCCAGCATTCTCAGTGCTGTCGTTTCCAGCTTCCAATATACGGTTTATAGTATCCCTGAGAGTCTTGTTTGGTAGTAGGTCGTCAGCAAGCACATCAGTTGCTCCACAAACACACCTTGACTTTGAAATAATGTGATCTCTGATACCTGAATTGCACATAATTAAAGTGAAAAAGGATAGCTTTGTAGAAATGGAACTGGCAAAGGTCAAACACAAGGTTTTTGTGGATCAATCAAAGGCATTAGAACTTACACGTGTCACAGAAGCTCTGGAAACAACATTTGCTTGTAAGCGCAGCATCTCTCATTACTTCTTTGCATAATGGGCATTTTAGCTCAGGTGGAAGTTCTCCAACAGAGCGTGTCGTAGATGGCAACCCTTCCATTTCCTTCTCAAAAGCATCCCTGAATTTGTTGAAGGCATAACAAGCATTGACATTACAATTAATATACGGAAATAAGTACCAAACAGCAACATTCCCAAACAGATCGAGCCTTACTCATTTGGCTTTAGAACTGCAACTGCGCCACTAGGTAGAGAATAAGAACCATCTGGGGTCGCCATCAACATGGACTTAGGAATACCGGTAGGTGGCTTAACTCTCTTAACATCATAAGTAGGGTCACCATTTGTGGGGCAATGCTGAATAAAATGTCCTGAGATAACAAACAAATTGCTCTTAACACTTTTATATTTCTGCTACATCCATACATAGTAGTCCAAGGCAAAAATAGATTTTCCAAAGCTGACATACCAGGGACATTGCAACGATGGCAAACATATCCTGGAGGTGGCGTTTTCCTTTCCATTCCTATACAAGCCAATGAAACCAACCTCAGCAGCTAACAACTTGATGCAAATAAAAATAAATTGAAAAAAACTTTTGACATAAAAATCAATGAAAAATTCACCCAAAATCAAAAAATTTAAGTAAATATTACCAAAACCACGTCCACCCATCCGTCCATTCATACCCCTTCCGTAACCTCTACCAGCCCCAAAAGTATCAGGACCTTGTCTGTTACAAAAAATAAAAGTATTAAGGTTGCTAGTCGCACAGAATTAACATCTTCACTTTTCTGTAAGATTGCTTACCGCTGCCAGTCAAGTGCTGGAGTGTCAATCAACGCCTGAATTTTGCTTTCTTCATCAACTTTTTCGTCTGCTGGTGCAAGATCAGGACATGGATTATTATGCTGGGCATCTGGGGCATCAGGAATGGAATATAGATCAGTCCCAAACTCGTCCCACTCATCTTCAGGCTAAAAGGGGAACAAAGATTAATATTAGTACTTTTGTAATCGGAGAATATTGGGTGCAATCAACGCCAACAGAAACCAAGAAATGTTCACCATAATCAGCTTACATATTTAGCAGCAGACTGATCAGCAACAGGGAAACTGGTGACTTCAGCCTGAACGTTTTCCACTTTATTCTCGATTCTAGGCCTGCAATGTTAAGTAATTTCGCATTAGTATCTATCAAATTTTGGTGCAGTAAAATGCCATGTCTTTTTTCTCATCTTTTGTTGTGCTAAGATAAACTAGGTAAATATAACGGAAACTAAAGATCTGAGAAAGTACTCTTGTGCAGTAATAACCGTGATGCGAGGGCGTCCAGGGACCCGACGAATAAGGACTGATGTATTCTTTGGGATTAACATTGCTTCATCCAGATATTCTGTATATTCAAAACAGAGAACATATAAAAGCCACAGACTGCAAACATGTTGACGAGACACAGTATTTAAAGCTTCCTGAGAAAGTCGAGAATCAGATTCCAACTAACTCCTTAATAGTCCAGGACAAATCAAACTTCGAAAATAATTTCAAAGATAGAACAGAAAAAAAAGGTTTAAGCTGAATGTGTCGCAGCTGCAAGCATATATATACATACAGATAGTCAATAATTACCAAAAAGTAGCTAAAGCAAAACACTTGATTTGGTAACAGCACAGAAAAGAACCTGAAAACAAACAAGTCCAAGTTCACATAGCAAACTATATCTGAATCTAAAACTGACAGACAGAAATCTGACAGAGAATACAAACCTTCGTTAGTTTGGGCATTGGAGATGACAATATCAAGGTCTTTACCACTGCCCAAGTGCTTAGTTTCGAAAATTTTGTCTTTGAGAATACCGACTGATATAAAAGGACCATCCATGGCAATGGTATCATAATCCCTTGCACTCTTAAACTTGTAATAAATTGCCATTGAAAATTTTATCTGATATAAAGCAAATACATATATGTAATTACTATTTCATAAGAAGATGATAAACTCAAACACTTGTAATTTTGAAAACCCTAATCGTGGCCTTTAAAATTTTAAAAAGAATCGAGGCCAGAGATTGATTTTCAAAACTAAAAGTAAATACAAACGAAAACCTAAATTCACTTTTTACTTCGCTGATTAGACTTCACAGAATCTGACTAGACGAAGAAACCTCCACGCGTGCAGCAAAATCCAGGCGAAATCTAGAAATCCAGGAGAAGTTCCAACGGATTCAGGCACGAGAACGTCCTTGTAGAATGAAATCGAGTAGCAAGATCGCAGCTGTAATTGGCGCCGCAGATGTCTCCGTAGATCTTCACAGCGACAAAACAAGAACTGACGTCAAAGAATCGGTCGAGTGGCTTCAGTCCATAAGATCCGAAAGCTCGAAGCAAGGATTCCAGTCCAAAAGTAACGAGATCGAGGTAGCTTCGATGAATCTGGGGGAAACTGATAAAAGATCTCAACAGAAGAATCCCAAAAATGGAGCTGAGCGGTGTCTTCACGAGAAAGGAGATAAATCGATCTTCAAATCTAGGGTTTGGGCAGAGAGCTCGCTCTCTCTATCTCTATCTTTCTCTCTCTCTCTTTCGTATCGTATTTTTGTAATTCCACAGGGAATTAATTAAAATCTTATGGCTGCTATTTCCGCTATTTATAGTCGGATTTTCACCAGATACACCCCTTTCTTTCTTTTTTTCCCCTTAAAAAAAATAAATAAATTACTAATTTAAATAATTGATATAACACTAACTTTTAAAAAAAAATTTGTATAAACTTTTTAAAAGAATTTATGTATCAACAATATGAATATTTTAAAATTTATGTGTAATTTTTTTAAAAAAATTGATATACAATCAAATACTACTAATTTTCCGGTACAAAAAATTATAAGAAAGTTAAAAAAAAAAAGAAAAAAAATAGAAGAGAGAAAGATAAAGAATGGATGAGTGGAGAAATCCTTGGGAATCGGGACCGGAATTGGTCTCGTCGAGGCGGAGAGTGAGAGTAAAGAGAGACAATGTTACGACGAATCTCCGATAAAGCTTCTCGATTAATCTCTCGGAATTCCATTCTCAGATCGTCGCGATTTCACGGCGAGTCCCTCGATTCCTCCGTCTCCCCTGTTCTCATTCCCGGCGTCCATGTCTTCCACTGTCAGGTAACTCTTCTTCTTCCGGTTCTTGTAGTTTTGTTCTCTCTTTATCGAATATCCGAATTCATTATTCAGTGTTTTGTTGAATCATAGGATGCTGTTGGAATTGTAGCAAAACTATCAGATTCTATTGCAGCTAAAGGTGGAAACATTCTTGGCTACGATGTTTTTGTTCCTGAAAACAACAACGTCTTCTACTCCCGCGGCGAGTTTATCTTTGATCCGGTTAAATGGCCTAGGAACCAAATTGATGAAGATTTTCAAACTATTGCTCACACATATGGTGCTATGAACTCTGTTGTGCGTGTGCCTTCTATAGACCCCAAGTATAAGATAGCTCTTCTACTTTCTAAACAGGTATGGAAATATAAGTAACTTCTTCTTTACATTTTCTGTAGTCTCTGTATTTCCCTACTTAAAAAAAGAATGTGATTCTACATGCAGGATCATTGTTTGGTTGAAATGTTGCATAATTGGCAAGATGGGAAACTCCCCGTGGACATAACCTGTGTGATAAGGTGACCTTCTTGCTTGTATCATACTGAATTTGTAGATTATGTTAGAGCATATGTATGCCTAGTGACTCGGATGCTTATGTTTCTGAATTATCATTGTGTTAATAGCAATCATAAAAGAGCTTCAAACACTCACATTATGCGATTTCTTGAGAGGCATGGCATTCCGTATCATTATGTATCGACTACAAAAGAGAATAAAAGAGAAGATGAGATTTTGGAATTGGTTAAAGATACTGATTTCCTAGTTCTTGCGAGATATATGCAGGTAAGTCAAATTTTTAGTCCGTTCCAAATTCTTTTTTGATCGAATTTGTAATGGCAAATTGGAATTTATGTTACTAAATATTCGTGTTCAGCCTTCAGATGAATATTACTGCATGCAACTTAGCTGCTTCTTCTATTTCCTTCCAACAATAGCTTCAAAAGAAAAACTGAATTCATAGCACTTTCCTTTCGGCAGATTCTATCTAGTAGCTTTTTGAATGGTTATGGTAAGGATGTTATTAACATCCACCATGGCCTCTTGCCGTCATTTAAGGGCGGAAATCCTGCAAAACAGGTTACTGAGTTTTATTTATCATGACTCTACCTTCTCCTAGTTGGTTATATTCTTTTTTCTTGGCATCTTAATACTTGAGATGCTGTTTGCAGGCATTTGATGCAGGTGTCAAGCTAATTGGAGCGACGAGTCACTTTGTTACCGAGGAACTTGATGCAGGGCCTATCATTGAACAAATGGTGACTTATCAACTAGTTGATATGTAGTACCTTCTGAGGATAGTCAAGCCTTTCAGCAGCATTCTCAATTAATCTGTCTGCATTTGAATTTTTCAGGTTGAGAGTGTTTCCCACCGAGACAACCTAAGGAGCTTTGTCCAGAAATCAGAGGACCTCGAGAAAAAATGCCTCACGAAAGCTATAAAGTCATACTGCGAACTCCGGGTCTTACCTTATGGCACAAATAAGACTGTTGTATTCTAATTAAGAAAGTAATGACTAATTCTCATCTGAGTTTTTTGTATGAACTAGTCGAGAGAAGATTATACCAATTAGCTGTGAGATTGATGATTCATTTGCAGCAGAAAAAACACTACGAATAGTAAGTATTTACAGGATTCTCTAAAGCATGCGATCACTGAGACTTAGAGATTCGACAGAGCATTTGTCAGCCTCGAGGCAAGTTACCTGGCAGAGATAAGATTGAATCCCAGCAACCCATCTTTGCTTCTGCATCTTACTCTTGCACTTGAATTCCAAAAGACCGTGTCCTGTTTTCAGACTAAAATAGACTTCTTCAGAATTTTCCCTCTCTTTCTCGCAAGGCCATGCAGACAACTCGTCGTAAACTCCATAGACAACGCCTTCAATAGCAACAACAAGATTCAGACTTCCGTGGTTCAGGTAATTCTCCTAACTCTTAAAAGAATAGAGCATGCTTACATTTTATCTTCTTGGAGAATGCCCTTCCAACGTGTTTGCTTTTGAGTTTAATCATGACCTGAGAAATTTGTAGAGAATAAGTAATCAGTATAGTGATGCAAATACATTTGCGTCTGTTGCAGATTAGATCCAGTCTGCTCAAGTACCTGAGACTTCTTGTTAATATAGACACACACTCGCTTAATTCGCTGCACGCCTGCTGTCAAAAGTCATTTAGTATTATAAGCATTTTAAGTAGTGGAAACACTCTTTAATCAGAGAGTTTGAGAAGAATAAGATCACCATTTTGTGCGCATTGCACCAGTTCGCCATCTAAAGGAATGTTTGGTTCCTCCAATCTAAACTGACAATTTGCAGGCGAGTGAGAGTCTGAGAAGCTCCTCTCACAAGGGGTGATTGACGCTTTCTTCCTTGCTTCCTTCGGCTGCCTTGCCTTCAGAGCCGCTTCTCCTCTCAGTGCTGGTTCAATTTTCCACAAATTCAGATCTAATAGCATCTTACTAATCCAACCAAAGCCTCGAAGCACCAACTTTTGAACAATAGACTTACCAGTTGCAGCCGCGGCTGTGAGAGTCATGAGATCGCAGCGGATGTGGAAATCAATGGAAGACTTGACCGTGGAAGCAATACACGTGCAATCAGCACCTGCTTGCTCAGCCATCTCAATGCAATGCGTAGCCAGTAGCTCTGTTGCTGAGGCTAGAGCCAGCGCCATCGTGGAGCTTGACTCTTTGCTAGAGCTTTCCTCAGAGGTTACAGATGCTAATCCAGCTGCCAGAGCTGCAATGGACACAGCTGTGTGGACATGTGCTTTCTCTACACGTGCTTTATCTTTCTTTGACATCCTCATAGTGCTTGGCTTGGTGTGTTGTTTATGGTGAAACCACTTCGATAGTCTCGGGTTACCAGAGGAGTTCATGGTCTTCTCTGCCTGCAAATACCAAGAAATCATCAAAATCAGAATTCAATAACTAAAATTTCTCGCACAAGTTAAAAGGGATCAACCATGAGTGGATCTGTAGCAACATCTTGGAAGAAGACTTTAGGACAGTTGTGGGCAGCAGAAGATAATTGTTGTTGTCGTCTCTGTTTCTGCGCTAGAGCTTTGGAGATTTCAGAAGCAGATAGACTCCATGATCTGGACAAGAACTTCATTGAGTCCCTTGGTGTCTGAGGCTGAGGAATCTGAGGAAGAATCTCTTCACTCCTCACAATTCGTTCCTCCAACTCCTCCTCCAGATTCTCTGATCCGAAAAACGATGAATCTGAATAAAACCCACCTTCCATTCTCTTCTTAGTTTACAGAGTACCAAAGGTCAGTGTTGAGTCAAGTTTGTGAAAGACGAGAAGAAGTAGAAGAACACAAGAAATCAAAGATACTACGTTAAATGAAGTCTCTGTGTTCTGTTCTGATATAAGTAAAGAGAAAGATAGGAAGAAACAGAAGGAACAGAAATCGAAGTGATTGTGCTTTGAGAGCAGAGTCCATGCATAATATAATCAGGATATGTGTCATCAAATGGGCACAAAGCGTAGATTAGAGAAATCATGGAACTTGTAATTTAAGTTTTGACTAATAAAACTAAAAAATAAAAAGTGAGTAAAGATATCATGGAGACATTTGCATAGTTATAAGAGCCATAAGCAGCTCTTGTGTCTTGTCTTTTTGAGTTCGAGACTGAACAACTTTAACGAAGTTCGCGACTCTACCGACCAGTTTCTGTTATACTTGTTCTCACACGTAACCACAAGACTTTTTCATTTTTCCATAAAGATACTCCTTGGTGTTAAAAAGACATAAAAGTTTTTTGTTTTCTCTAAATTCAATCTTGGAATACAGTGGACACCAAACAAACATGTATATAATACACGAAGCAAAACATAAGACCAACCAATTACAAGCAATTAAACATCACAACAAGCAATCACAAAGCCGGTTAATTAGACTCGACCGCAGCATAAGAACCGATAAAGACATCGCCGTAGATGAGTCCTGCAAGTGCACCACCGACGAGTGGACCAACCCAATAGATCCAAATCTGTGACAAGTCACCACTAACAACAGCTGGTCCAAACGACCTTGCTGGATTCATGGAGCCACCACTGAATGGACCAGCAGCTAGGATATTGGCACCAACTATGAAACCGATAGCTATGGGAGCGATGGTTCCCAGAGATCCTTTCTTTGGATCAGCAGCTGTAGCGTAAACGGTGTAGACCAAGGCAAAGGTCACTATGATCTCCATCACTATACCTTCCAACGCTCCTAAACCGGCTGCTACTCCATGGGTCGGTACACTCTGCATTAAACCGGAAAACAGTATATACATAATCAACCATGTTGTAACCATCCAACGTCATAATATTGATTTACCAAACCAAATCGAACCGGAAAACAACAATACTGAAAACATGAAAAACCAATCATATGATACCTTGCCGTTGGTAACGAAGACTAAGAGAAGGCAAGCGACGATAGAGCCAAGACATTGAGCGATCCAATAGAAGAAACCTGTGATGAGTGTAATGTTTCCACCGACGGCAAGGCCAAGAGTCACGGCTGGGTTTAGGTGACCACCAGAGATATTGGCCGCAATCGAAACTCCGACGAAGAGAGCAAAAGCGTGAGCCACGGCGATGGCTACAAGACCAGCTGGGTCCAAGGCCGCATCAGAGGTTAGTTTGTCAAAGGCAAGAGCTGAGCCAACACCAGCGAATACGAATAGAAGAGTTGCTATAAATTCTGACAAGTAAGCTTTTAGAGATGCTGCACTGAATGAATCACCTACACTTCCAACTTCGATCTTCACCATTTTTTGTAATACTTTTTGCTCTTTCCTCTGTTTTGTTTCTCTTTGAGTTATTTGGACTTCTTCAAGCTCCTGTTTATATCTAGCTCACGAGAAAATGACGTGGCAGATGATTATTGGATGCCGCCCAAACCGCCGTTTAATTGAATAATCGAATGATAACAATATTTAAGATGGTTAGTGATAACTTTAGTGGAGATTTTAATAACAGTAAGGATAAGAATATTCCGGACTTTAATTAGTGTTGTGTCACACCAATAATGGCAATGCTCATATTCTATCTACTTTTGCTTATTTCTAATTTCGTATTGGATTAGATAAATAAGAAAATGTGATAAAATATTACAAAGGGATTATCCAATTTCTTTATTGTTGGTTTTGGAATTTATTAATTTAGCTCCAATCGTTAAACTATGATCGATAATCGCCAAATGAAACTTCGGCTTTTGTCCAAGTCAAAATTCAAACCCTCTAAGCGAACCAGCAGCTTCAGTAGATGGGCCTAAGCCCATTTAATGTTTCCAGTGATCTAGCGAGATTTATATTCGGGCTTCTTCCTCTGTCGTCCTAAAACCCTATAAAACCTCTGAAGAAGAAGAAGAAGACCGATCTTACTCGATTATCTGTTTCAATGGCTTCTTCTTGCAATAGATTCATGAACAGATCCTCCGTCTCGTCTCTCAGATCCGCTATCAGAGCTTCACTTCGACAGTCTCCCGCTAGCACCGGATCTTCACCGGCTGCCGGATTTCGTATTCCGTCTAAACCAGCTGCTTCTCCCCTTCCGCGATTCTCCTTCTCCAGGTCTGCTTATGAATCAATTGCCTACTTTTCCTATGTTGTTATCTGTCTGATTCCATGTTCCTGCTTATTTATTTGATCTTTAGTGTTGTTATTCATTCTTGGCTTTAGGGTTTCATTTGATGAATGTGTGTGGCTACATTTGATATAGGTGTCCATCTGAGCTTGGTTGTGTTCAGTCTCTGTTACCACTTCACAGCACGGTGGCTGCTGCTCGCTTGACGTCTTGCCTTAGTACAACATCCAGAAGCAGTCGGGCTCTCTCTCAGGGTACTCTTTGCTGCACCTCTCCCGACCTCTAATTCTCTTTTATCCTTTCTTGCTTGTGAGTAGCTGCTCTTCTTTTTTTATTGCTCTCTACTCCGTATTTGTTGTTCCCTTCTTGCTTTGAGTCTTGTAATTCTATGATGCACAAGTGTTGATTGCCTTATTGACTGAGCTCGCATTTAAGTTTGCTATTTTAATGGTTTTTGCCCATTATACATAAATTTTCTGGTTTTGGTCTTAGTACTCCTTTTTGCTAGTTAGATTTAGAAAGCTGAACCTTCTCGGAGTGATTGACATCTGAGTACGTTAGATTGCTATGAGAAAAGGATCATAGATATGGAATTTCTGTTATAAGTTTATTTACTTTCATGAAGTGCTGCAATCTCTGTGAGTAGTTTATGGTTATGCATGCTCCTTCCTTGTTCATGTTATTTTTTGGTTTTATGACTTTCCTTGGCAAAATAGTTGCATTATGTAGTGTTTATAGGTTGATTGTTTGACTCAAAACAAGTCGGAGGTTTAAGTAAACTTCTTTAGGCTGAGTTAATCAGTTTCTAGAGCTGTGAAAGACTTTTGAGCTTCAGTGCCATTGTGTCCATCTAATTGTGAGTACTTGCTTCATGCAGGCACATAATTTCACCGTTACCATGTGGGATCCTTGCATCTTTATCAAGTACGAACCTTTTATGAGTTTTAGTAATACAAATGCAAAACCTGTAGTCAGAGTGTAGGAAGAAACTTGAAAAATATGGAATTTGATGAGAGAGAGAGGGGGTACTTATGTAGCCAAATGTTAAGCTGCGTCAGACTGTCATTGTATTTCTTGCTTTTGATTCTATGAATTTCCAGTCTAGGGAAATTAGTTCATGATTTGTGTATAAGAGTAGCAACAATGCTTTTAGTAATTTGTAAAAGTGCTCTTTGTTCCAGATGGAATCGATGGCACGTGAGACGTATTTGCAGTTGTTTTTAAAGGTGGGCTCTGTCAACAATGCTTTGGTGATACTATAAATTTAGGAAGCTGCTTTAGATGAGATTGCTTGATTAGTTTGCTGTTGATTTACAAAATGTTGTCTAAAGATTATTACCATAGAGTTGCTATGCCAAAAGCTGTTTTGTGTTTTCTTCTTCTTTAAAGAGTGGCTAAGCCAAAAGCCTAATCACTATTTTTCTTTCTTTTGACAACTCTAGAGCTGGGCCTTTCAGTCCCAAGGTGACTTGATATATTCATGAAGAGCATTACTCTTGAGGGAGGCAAGTTTCTTCTCTAAACTTAGAGACAAGAAGTTTTTTTGTTTATTGTTCCAAATAAAACATTGTAATACTATTTTCTCCTTTTTACACAATTCACCTACCAGATTTTGGCTTCATGTTTGATTTCATAATTAGCAACATTGTGTTTACATAACTAACAAATCAAAATTCAAAAAGATTCTAAAGCTGTAGTGCTACATTGGGCTCTTGAATCCAGCTAGACCCAACTTCTTTCTTCACCCCTTTGTCTCTCATTATCTTTCTAATTTGGCCAACTTCTCTCCATCTCTCATGGTAAGCATAGAGGTTTGACATCACTATGTATACATATTCATCTTCATCACCTTCCCCTAATTCAATCATCTTTGCAGCAATGGTTTTCACAGCTTTTACGTCCTTTCGAGCACTACAAGCACCAAGCAAAGCCCTCCAAGCCACACCATCGTAACCAAAACCGAATTCTTGAATTACCTTTTTGGCCTGCCAAACCTCTCCTCTCTGCCCCATAGCTCTGATAAGAGAGCAACAATGCTCTACACTTGGTTTGATCCCATACTCGTTGATCATCATCTCAAAGTAGCCTAGCGTGACTTCCATTGGAACTTCACAATGAGAACACACAGCTAAGAGATTCAAGAACGTGAACCGATCAGGTTTCAAATATCTTTCTTGTTTCAATTGGATAAAGAGTTTGATTGCTTCAGTTGAATCACCATTACGAGCATATCCAGAGATCATTGCATTCCACGCAATCAGATTCTTCCTAGGCATTGTCCAAAACATTAGCTCAGCATGCTTTAACATTCCGCATTTGGAATACATATCTATCATGGCACTCGCGACAACTACTCGAGTGTCTAGACCAAGTTTGAGAGCACATGAATGGATGAGACTTCCCCATGGAAGCGCAACCAGAGCAGCAATGGCGGCCAGGACTATTGACAAGCTGTACTCATCAAATTTGACTCCCAGTGAATGCATTTTAGTGAAAAACTCGGTGGCTTTTCCTGGTTGATCGCTGCTAAGGTAACCCGTCAATATTGTGTTCCATGAAGATGAATTAGGATTTGGCATATTTAATAAAATCTGAAAGGCATTATTGAAATTCCCGGACTTGACAAAAGCATCAATGAGCTCGTTGTATGTTACAGTGTCTGGATCTGGCATTTGGTTGAAAAACCAAAGTCCCAGCTGGAGCTTACCGTACCTTGAGCAGGAAGCAACAATGGCATTCCAAGAAACTGTGTCCCTTTCTTCCATGTGTTGGAATACCAAAACTGCATCATCTATGGAACCACATTTCCCATACATGTCAATTAGGCAATTACCTACTACGACGTTGCTTTTCTCTATGCCAAGTTTCACAACCTTGGAGTGAATGCAGGCTCCAAGTGGCAAGAAGTGCAGTCGTGCACAAGCAGCTAACGCGGCTGTAAAGGAAAAATCGTTAGGGAGAACATTAGATCTGTGGAGGTCGAGAAACAAACAGAGTCCTTCCTGTAACCTTCCCGATTGAACGTAACCAGAAACTAATGAGTTCCAAGAAATGACATCTGGTTCAGGCATTTCATCAAACAGTTTGTGAGCATCTTCCAGCGAGTCGCTTGTCTTGTAAAACCTCATGAGCGAATTGGAAAGACGCGTATCTGAGACAAACCCATATTTTATGACGTAAGCATGAAGCTGCTGGCACAAAGAAACGTAGCCATGGTTGCCAGAGATGCGGAGTAAATGAATTAGCGGAGAAGCATCTGGCTTTTCTCCGTCATTAAGCAACTCAACGGCAGCTCGTAATACGTTGATGGAACCGTACTGAGACAGAGCAGGAACAATTGTGGTCCATGAGTTCGAAGAGACAGTCGAACCAACATAGTTCCTTGTGTGAAAAGTTGTAAGTTTATTCGACACAGATCTTAGCATTTGATTTTTACCCTTTTAAGCAGAAGGGTTTATGAAACATCATATGTGATCAGAACTCCAACAAATTGGTATATTATCCAAATAGAAGCAATTGAAGGTTGGGATATAATAGAACGGCTTAAAATAGACACAAAATCAAGTTATTTGGAAAGTGGCAAATATAGGTGGAATAGGAATGGAGGGTCTTTCTTACAGAACAGAACTTGAAGAATATAATGAGAGAATGAAGGAGAGAGAGAGAGAGATAGATAAAGGAAGAGAATGGTGATACCAGGAATATTTACAGGATGAAGGTAATCGTAATGAAGAATCTGTATTGCAATCTTATTGAAACACAATGTGGCTTATGATGGATTTGCTGCAATGCAGTTTATTTATGTTGTGTAGATTTGTAAAGATTGGTGGTGAATCGCATAACAGAGGAGAGGATGAAGAAGGAGATGATAGAAGAGGTGGTTATAGTAGGAGGTTTAGTAATGGTTCAATTTGTATACGCAGGCAATTCTTTGCTCATGAGTCATTTGATGTCACTCGGTCTTGGCTCTTTCACCATTGTCATCCTCTCCACCTTTGCCACTTTCCTTATTCTCTCCCCTTTCGCCATTCTTTTCGAAAGGTCTGTCTTTCTGTCTGACAACTTTTTGCACAGACCCAAAAAGAAAGAAACCAAACTTGCCTTTCTCTTTTGACATAGAAAGTGTTTTGTTTTGTTGTTCTAAAGGAAGCAATGGCCAAATGAACTTAGTTTGAGGCTGATGGGTAAGCTAGTTCTAATCTCCTTTGCAGGGTAAGCTAGTCTCATCCTCTATTGACTCTCTCTGTCTCTTTCTCTCTTTATTTTGTTATTGTGAAAGTGAAAATCTTTGATAAATTAGAAGAATTTGTTTGTTCTGTAAATGAAAAACAGGGTGACTCTGTTCCAGTCTCTGTTTTTAGAAGGAATCAGGTTGACATCACCAGCAATGGCAACAGCGATGCCTAATCTCGCACCCGGTCTCATTTTCTCCATCGCTTGGATCGTTAGGTATATCATCACTAAATCCTTTTCCAATTTCATATACTCTTAACAAGTGATTTATGGTTGTTCCAATATAAAGTGTGTATTCTTTTCAATGTGAGACAGGTTAGAAAAGATGAATCTTAGATGTGTGTACAGCAAACTGAAGATCATAGGGACATTCTTGTGTGTGTTGGGTGCTTTAACAATGAGCCTAATGCACAGCGCTTCGGTGCAACGGGACGAAAAAAATGCTGCTTCAGTATTCGTGTTTGATCGAGACAGAGTCGTTGGATGTGTGTACCTTCTTGGAGCTGTCTTTATCTTATCTACCAACGTCGTTCTTCAGGCGTCGACATTGGCAGAGTTTCCGGCACCAATATCGTTAAGTGCAATAACGGCATTACTAGGAGTGTTGATAACAACAGTGGTACAGTTATTACAAAACCGAAGACAACAAAAAGTACTAACCACTTCACTTGTTAGTTTCGGTAACCTCGTTGGTTTTTCTCTCCTGGTAAGTTGAAATCAATCTTTCCATGATCTGATAATCATATCTAATTGGTTTATTATGGACGCTTATGATATGTTTTGCAGGGAGGGACAGTGAGTGGAGCATGTGTAAGTTTTAATGGATGGGCTATGAAGAAACGTGGACCTGTTTTGGTTTCAATGTTTAGTCCTTTCGCTACAGTTATTTCTGTTGCTTTCTCTGTTTTGACATTAGGAGAGTCTTTTTGCCTTGGCAGGTACTTTAACTCTTCGTCTTTATGTTATGTGTTTTAGTTTTGTTCTGATAAATGATTTAACAAAACAAAAAATGCAGTGTGGGAGGAATGGTGTTGATGTTCATAGGATTATACGTTGTGTTATGGGCTAAAGGCAAAGAAGATATCTATGATATTGAGAGTTTTGACAGTGAGTTCGACGCTAAGAAGCCTCTTTTGTCTTGATCTTTGTTTTTGGTTTGTTTGTTTGTTCTTCATCTTCTTCTTCCTTCTTTTGATCAATGAAAAATATATAGTTCAAAATAACTTTTTATACGAAGAATATATATATGGAGATCTATATGTTGTGTTTAAATTTTTTGGCAGAGCATTGATAGAAGAAGAAAGATGATGGATGAAGTCACTCATAATATCCTTTACAAGTTTGTTGTTTCATGATATATTTTTATATACTCATAAAGCAAGAGTTAGAGAAGTCATCTTCTAAGTCCATCAAAGATGACAACATTGACTAGTTAGGTAACGTGTGTCCTGTTGATATATCATAACCTGTAATTTATGAGGCTGTTATCTTTAGATTCATTACTCGTTGACTACATTTCACTTACTTTCACACCTATATTTTTATAAATTGATTTAAATAAGTGCAAGAGGTTAGTGAACTTTAGGTTATAACAAAACATAAAATATAATTTAATATACCGTGAAAATACTTGAATATATATATATATATAAAGTTTAGAGAAAATGGCTCTTTTCGACATTATAGTGTCCGAGATGCTAATTAGAGTAGATTTACCATCATTTATGGAACAAAATCTATTTTTTGTCTGACAGATTTATTTATTACAGCGTTAAATATATCTGTTTTGGTGTATTTTTCTGACATAAAATTAATTAAGTGATGAGGTCAATAGTCATTCGGTTACGAAAATGGATTAATTATGGGCTCATAATCATCCAACTGACATATTAATCTTTGTGGATGCATAATTCAAACAATGCAATACATATAATAAGGGTAAATTCGGAATCAGATAATAATGCCAAAATAAAAATCAAAGACTCTCTCTCTCTCTCTCTCTCTCTCTCTCGTTCGATCTCTTAGATTTCACCGACTAATCGGACTTTGGATCGGAGATTTGGATCCGGGATTTCACCGACGAATCCTTTGTTTATTCTGGATCGGTCTATGGCAATCTGCTTTATTTAGTCTTCATTTTTATAATTTTACTTCAATTTTGGCATTTGATCTTCTTGCCAAGCTTGTAGATCCGTCGATCTCTCTCCGTGATTTTGTGGGGTTTTGAGGGTTAGGGTTTTAATTTTGCGATTTTAGTTGTTAATTGATGGCTTCCACTTCTGATTTCCTGTTGGAGGATCAAACGGATGAGGATTTCTTCGATAAACTTGTTGACGACTCTTATACTCCTACCGAAGCTCACGCTTCATCCTCTACTAAGGAGCTGAAATTCGACGACGGAAGCGACTCCGACGATGCCAAAGCTTTTGCGAATCTCTCCCTCGGTGACGATCTTGTGGGTGACGGAGATGGCGCATTCAGTGAAGCAAAGCTGGCCAACGATGTTGCAATTGAGGAGGCAAGTAATTCAGTGGGGAAAGATGAGCCTTCGTCTATTGCTCTAGAAGCTGTTCAATTTGTCAACAGTGATGCACCTAAGTTAAGGGATGATGCTGTTGTGAGATCGGAGGTGGAGGATGTGCCACTATCCGAGACAGCAAAAGAAAGCAATGTAGTCGATGGATCTGGGAGTCCTGGGGTTAAGGAGCTTGATTGGGGTTCCTTTGATGCCGATTTATCTGTAAATGACGGCCGTGGGTTTGGTTCATACTCTGATTTCTTCACTGAGTTGGATGGAACTGCAGGGAATTCACAGGGAAAGGCGATGGTAGATGTGATTGATGGAGGAAACTTAGTATCTAATGACAAAAACAACATAAGTCTTGATAATTCGGCAGGATCCGAGCAATATCAGGGTCAAGATTCTGCAAGTGGGCAGTACGTAGATAACAGCCAATCTTGGGAAAATCTCTATCCTGGATGGAAATATGATGCAAGTACTGGCCAATGGTATCAAGTTGATGGTCATGATACAAGCACGACTTCACAAGAGGGCTATACTAACTCAGCGAGTAACTGGGAAAACGTTGTCGCTGATAAGTCTGATGTTTCTTATCAGAGACAGAGTACAGCATCTGCAGTGGCTGGTACAGTTGAAAGTGTTTCTTCTTGGAATCAGGTTTCACAAGTAAGCAATGGGTATCCAGAAAGCATGGTCTTTGACCCCCAGTATCCAGGTTGGTACTATGACACAATTGCTCAAGAATGGCGCTCCTTAGACAGCTACAACCAGGTTTCTCAAACAACTGTAAATGGTCAAACTCATGATCAGCAAGTTCAGAACGGTCATGCTTTTGCTGTTCAGAACGATCAGCAAGCTACGTATCACAATAATAGCGAGAATGGCATGTATAATGTTAACAATATAAACCAGACATTCAAAGCACAAGAATTTGGTATTCAGAGCCAACACGGAAGTTGGGACCAATCTTACTATGACAATAATAAGCCGGCTACAAACACTTGGCAATCAGAAAATGCTGGTAAAGCTGAGGCGGCTGTAACTTCTACCTCATTATCGAACTATGGAGTAAATCAGCAAGTAAATAGTTTGTACAGTATAGAACCTATGGTCGAACAGTTTAAGCCAAACGCGATTGGAACTCAGAGCTTCATCCCTCAGCAGATGAATGTTGCTAGTGTCACACAGAATGGACCATTGAGTTTCTCAAACGATTTCTATAATAGACAGCAATCTGTGGATGATGCTCAACAGTCATTTCAGAGCAATCAGCTTTTCTCCCCAAATGCAGGAAGATCATGTGATGGACGTCCACCACATGCACTTGTCAGTTTTGGATTTGGTGGGAAGCTCATTGTTATGAAAGATAATAATGGTTCTCTGCAGAATTCGCCATTTGGGAGTCAGGTTGGTCCCTAAGTGCGATCATTAGTTTATTTTACACCCTGGAATTTTAGGCATACTATTGTAGAGCTATCACTAATTGTGTATGCTGATCATTGAACATGTATTAGTATTTTCTCGAACTATTGAAAAAGTAGTTTATAATCTTCGTTTAACTGCTGAATCTTTTCTATCTGATTCAAGGGAACTTCTGGAAGCTCCATCACTGTCTTAAACTTGGCAGAAGTTATTTCGGGTAGTGCCTCTTATTCAAGTCCCGGGGAAGATTCTTTGAGCTACTTTCGTTGTCTACATCAACAATGTCTTCCAGGTCCTTTGGTTGGAGGAAACGTTGGAAGTAAAGACTTGCACAAGTGGATTGATGAGAGACTTTTGAATTGTGAATCTTCCAACATGGATTTTTCAAGAGGGAAACTCTTAAAGATGCTCCTTTCTTTGCTTAAAATATCTTGTCAGTATTATGGGAAACTTCGATCTCCTTTTGGCACAGATTCATCGCAAAAGGTGAGCAATTCATGAGATATGTTGTGAGTTCGTTTCTTAAGGAAATTTTTTTTCCTAAAGCAGATTCCTTATGTTTTTAATCACGCTGCAAACAGGAATCAGATACTGCTGAAGCAGCAGTCGCTAAACTTTTTGCATTTGCTAAGAGTGATGGCACCCAAAATGGTAGTTATGCTCCTATTAATCAGTGCTTGGGACATTTACCACCTGAGTCACAAATGCAAGTGAGTATTGGATATCATAATCTCTTTCAATGAAGTTTTGTTTTGCTTATTAACTTATATGAAAAAATTCTCTAGGTAACTGCTTCAGAGGTGCAGAATCTTCTGGCTTCTGGTAGAAAAACGGAGGCTCTTCAATGTGCCCAAGAAGGCCATTTATGGGGACCAGCACTTGTTATCGCGGCCCAACTTGGGGATCAGGTTCCTATCCCTTGATTGCAACCGTTCTAGACATGCCACTCTAGTGGTTGTTTGACTGACTTGATCGATGTCTTAAATTGCAGTTCTATGTTGAAACTGTGAAACAAATGGCCCTTCGTCAGCTAGTACCAGGGTCACCTTTACGGACATTGTGCTTGCTGGTTGCAGGACAACCAGCTGAAGTGTTTTCCACTGGAAGTGCAAACGATATCCAATTTCCTGGCTCCATACATGTTCCTCAACAACAACCCCAGGTAAATTTACCATCAGTTTTATATCCGTCAGACAATGTGATAGATTAATGAGAAAACTTATTTAGAAATGCGTTGACCTAGAATGTAGAGACGTTTCTCAACCACATGGAATTTAGTTCTCTCTTCCATTTTGAAGGCTTATTTTATTTACTTCTGCAGCTCTGCCAGGGGGAGGGAATGTTGATATATATCTTACTGTCTTTATGTTTCCTTGAATTGCAGTTTGGAAGTAGCAGTATGCTTGACAATTGGGAAGAAAATTTGGGTATAATAACTGCCAACAGAACCGCAGATGATGAGCTTGTGATTACTCATCTTGGAGATTGCATGTGGAAAGAAAGGGGAGAGGTGGTTCTCTACCTTGTTGTACTGTTTTTCTTCATGGAAGACTTTGTCATGACATTTTCACTGCTGCTATGAATCAGATAATTGCGGCGCATATTTGCTATCTAATCGCGGATAAGAACTTTGATCCATACTCAGATACAGCTAGGCTCTGCCTTGTCGGGGCGGACCATTGGAAATATCCTCGAACATACGCAAGTCCAGAGGCTATACAGGTCTTTTTCTAACTGTGTTTTAGTTATCATGATACTAGGCAAAGATAGCATGTCATTAGAACCCCCCTTGTGTTCTTTGAATATGTGTTGTATTGTAACTTTAAAGAACTCATGGTGCACACCATTGTTTTGGTTAGATGTTTTATATTCACTTGATTTGTTGGTTGATCTTGCATGGGCAGAGAACAGAGTTATATGAATACTCTAAGACGCTAGGAAACTCTCAGTATATCCTGTTACCGTTTCAACCATATAAAGTCATATATGCCCACATGCTGGTTGAAGTTGGTAAACTTTCGGCTGCACAGAAGTAAGAAGATTCACTTCTCATCACGTACTCCTTGCTTAGACTTTATATAGCTTCCTGATCTGGTTTGTACTTTGGCTGGATCAGGTACTGTCAAGCTGTATTAAAATGCCTCAAGACTGGCCGATCACCTGAAGTGGAAACGTGGAAACAGTTCGTGTTATCTCTCGAAGAGAGAATCCGTATCCACCAACAGGTATATGACCCACACAACTTCTGATTCCTTTGGAATTACATGGAACTGTTGCTTTGATTTACATCTGCGAATTGTGCATTCCTATGATTGATATGTGACAAAGAAACCGGAAAAAAGGAAAAAAAAAACGTAATTCTTTTGGATATCCATAAGGGACAGCTTTGGTTTAACCTTTTGATCCCCCCTAATCGGATATTCCTATTTCAGGGTGGGTATACAGTGAATTTAGCCCCTGCAAAACTTGTTGGAAAACTGCTGAACTTTTTTGATAGTACGGCACATCGTGTTGTTGGGGGCATGCCACCACCTGCACCACATTCAACAACAGGAAATCTACAAGTAAATGAGTATCAACATCAACAGCAGGAAGCGACTAAGTTACCATATAGCCAATCGGCTAAGTCACTGATGCCACCTGCTTCAGTGGAACCTCCACATGAGTGGGGTGGCAACATGAGGACCATGGCAGCTCATTCTAGAAGTGTATCAGAGCCAGATTTTGGTAGGACGCCAGTAAAGGTATATCACTAGAAAACCGTTTCCTTTTTCTTTTATATTTTTTTATCACCAGATCTCTGGTTTGCTCAATTAAACCTGTGGGAAGTAGATCCCTCAGCATGCAATTTCCCACAATCCCACCCTCGGATAAAGTATTTGGATAAAGTAGTCCTAAAGAGGATTTCCAACTACACCAGCCAGTACAGATTTAGAAAACCTTTGCGTACTGAAAAAGCTTTGCCTTTTCTGATAGGATAAGGCTGACTCTTCAAAAGACAAAGCTGCTGATGGGGTGACACAGGTGAAACCAACTGGGAATGTGCCAAGTTCGCGGTTTAGCCGCTTTGGTTTTGGCATTCTGAAGAATACTGTAGGGAGGGTCTTACAATCTCGGTCATCTAATGAGGTGTACCTTGCTAACTATTTAGGTCATGATAAATCTTCATGAACTTATTCTAATTATTTTGGGTCATGTTATGGGTGTAGGCAAAGTTGGGTGAGGAGAATCAATTCTATTATGACGAGAAACTAAAGAGATGGGTGGAGAGAGGTGTGGAACCCCCAGCAGAGGAAGCTGCACTGCCTCCTCCTCCAACATTAGGCTCATTCCAAAACAACTCATCGAATTATGAAAACAAATCTGACATAAAGAACGAGATGTCTCCGTCTAGTGGGAGCTGGAGTAGTGGCAGCCCAACTCCGTCAGAGAATTCTTCGGGAATGCCACCAATCTCACAGGGCACGAACCAATTCTCAGCTCGTGGACGTATGGGTGTACGTGCAAGGTAAACAGACAGTTGAGAAGCTTTAGAATAATAATCTGTTGAAGACCATCGTGGAACCTATTTATGAGCGCAATTGTAGTGTCACATTAGAATAGCATTGAGGAAATATAAGCCACCATTGATTTTCTAGTACAAAAGGTATAATAGAACTTTCGGCATTAGATGGGCATATGTTTCTCTACTGTAGTTAGTAGCCGCAACTGTTAGTTCTAATTCGTCTGACCCGATTATGGAATAGCTGCTGAATAGAATGTCTCCTGATTGGTGTATTACTGTGTGCATACTTGGAACTGACCATTTTACCCTTTTTCCGGGCCAGATATGTTGACACCTTTAATCAAGGCCGGGGAAACTCACAAACCATGTTTCAGTCACCTCCTGGACAATCTACTAAACCACCAATTCCTGCAAAAGCAAAGTTCTTCATCCCAGCAGCAGCACCTGCATCGTTTTCAAACGATCAGGTAATGGAATCGGTTGGTGCTGAAACCAGACAGGAGAACTCAGCAGATGAAGTAGAAGTAGCCTCTGGAGGCGCTCCACCACCAACCCAATCTTCGTTTCAGTCCCCGACACCATCTCCAATGACAATGCAGAGATTTCCAAGTCTAGACAACATCAAAAGAAGTGGATCAGGAATAAGCCTAAATGGTGATCTTCCTCCTTCAGGTTCTAGAAGAACAGCTTCATGGAGCGGAAGCGTCAACAGCTCGTTTATGTCTCCAACGAGTGCGTCAACATTCAAACCAAGCCCACTAAACAGTAGCAGTAGCAGCTTAGGAGAGGAACTTCAGGAAGTGGAACTGTAAGTTGAAAGAAATCTGTAATATTACTAAAGTTTTGCTCACTGTCACAGTCAGAGTCACAGGTAGATCGATCAATCAATCAAATGTTAATCCATGAGTTACCCAAAATACATGAAAACATTCCTACCCCGGAAGGTGGGGCAATATGTATGCAGCTTGTATTTTTTTTTTTTTTTTTTCTTTTGAATATATTAAATTCATTAATTTTTCTTTGTTAACAGACTTCAGGAGTTACCAATAATACACAATTAATACATTTGATCATGAGTAAGAATCTAATAATCAAATTTGTTCACCTTGTGATGATACTCTGGCATATGATAACTCCTCAGTGTTAGCAACAGAAGCTTCACCAACTTCAAAAGATGTAATAGCCGTAACCTCAACTTTAACTGAGGTTGCAATCTGTGTTGCTTCCGATGATCTCGATCGAAGCTTGTTGTTTCCAAAATTTGGCATAATTGTTGTTTAGAACAAAACATAAATACCAATGTGTGGGAGAATTGTGATTGTAGTCTCGAGTCTCGGACATGCGCACATGCACGTGCCTCTCTCTATTCATTTGTTTTGTATGGGCTGGCAAATGATAATTGGGCCGATAATTCGGGTTATTTTTTAATTAATTGTCCGATCACGCTATAATTAATAAACGGATGAACCGGTTGGTTAAAGCATCTTGAGGAGCGATCCAATGCCTACCGTTGGATTGAATAGATCTCTGGAGCTTTAGAATCACAAACAGAGAGAGTGGATCCTCTTCTTCCTCCAACGTAAATTTACCTGAATTCGAGTTTTCACAAATCTGGATCACGAATTTCTTCAAACACATTGTGCGCATCATCTTCCTGCGAAACTATTGTTTCGTAGAATCTATAACAACGAAACTGGAATTAAAGCATACCGTATTTGAGACAAACCTGACGTTAGCCATGAAGCTGTTGTCTTCACAAAAGCAACGTCGCCATTGTAGCCGGAGTACGCTCCTGGTTTCTCCTCGTCATTGAGTATATACGAGATGTTGAAAACTCTGTAAGTTCTTAGACATAGATCTTAGCATTTGACGATCCATTCTAACAGATCGGCCTATCATGCTCGATACATATAGAAATGTCAGTAGTAAGACATAATTGAAATCATTTATTTTGGAAGGAGCAGTTTGGTATGAATGATAGTGAAGGTTGGGAATTATGGCGCTTAAATTAGACGTAAAACTAATTAGAAAGTAGCAATTTTGAGAATTCACCCACGAATCTTTTCTAGGTTTGAGATCGGAGTCTATGGCATCATTCTCCACTTGATCGCTGCGTTCTATCGAACTACTTCCAAACCAGACCATCTCCCTTTTTTCGATTGATGGCTTCTTCTCAATTCCTGCTGGAGGATCCAACAGACGAGGATTTCTTCGACAAGCTTGTTGATGATGCCTATTCTCCCAGCGAAGCTCAAGCTTCATCCTCTGCTAAGCAGCTGAAATTCGAAGAGGAAAATGAATCTGATGATACCAGAGCTTTTTCAAATCTCTCCATTGTTAACGATTCTGTGGGTGATGGAGATGGCACATTGAATGCAGACCTAGGCAACAATGTTGCAAACGAGGGTGCAAGTAGTTCGCCGGGAAAACCTGAGCCTTCATCCACGGCTATAGAATCTATCCAACTTGTCCATAGTGATTCAAAGGAATTAAGAGATGATGATTTGAGATCCGAGGTAGCTGATATGCCACTATCTGAAACAGCAAAAGAATGCAATATACTTAATGAGCCCAAGATTAATGGGGTTAAGCAGCTTGATTGGGGTTCATTTGATGCCGATTCATCTGTAAATGACGGTCGTGGGTTTGGTTCGTACTCTGATTTCTTCACTGAGTTGGATGAAACTATAGGAAATTTACAGGAAAAGTCGGAGGTCGATGTGGTTGCTGCAGGAAACTCAGTATCCAATGATAATAAGAACTTAAGTCGTGATAATTCGGCAGGTTCCGAGCAACATCAGGGTCAAGTGCATCAAGATTCGTCAAGTGGGCAGTACGTAGATAACAGTCAATCTTGGGAAAATCTCTATCCTGGATGGAAATATGATGCAAGTACTGGCCAATGGTATCAAGTTGATGGTCATGATGCAAGCATAAATTCACAAGAGGGCTATACTAACTCAGCGAGTAACTGGAAAAACGTTGCTGCTGATAAGTCGGATGTTTCTTACCAGAAACAGAGTACAACATCCGCAGTGGCTGGTACAGCTGAGAGTGTTTCTTCTTGGAATCAGGTTTCACAAGTAGGCAATGGGTATCCAGAACACATGGTCTTTGACCCCCAGTATCCGGGATGGTACTATGACACAATTGCTCAAGAATGGCGCTCCTTAGACAGCTACAACCAGGTTTCTCAAACAACTGTAATAGGTCAAGCTAATGATCAGCAAGTTCAGAACTGTCATGCTCTTACAGCTACGTATCACAGTAATAGCGAGAGTCACATGTATGATGTTAACAATAAAAACCAGACATTCAAAGCGCAAGAATTTGGTAGTCAGAGCCAACACGGAAGTTGGGACCAATCTTACTATGCCAATAATCAGCCAGCTACAAACACCTGGCAATCAGAAAATGCTGGTAAGGCTGAGCCGGCTGTAACTTCCGCCTCATTATCAAACTTTGGAGGAAACCAGCAAGTAAATAGTTTGTACAGTACAGAACCTATGGTCGAACAATTTAAGCCAAACACGATTGGAGCTCATAGCTTCATCCCTCAGCAGATGAATGTTGCTAGTGTCACGCAGAATGGACCATTTGGTTTCTCAAACGATTTCTATAATAGACAGCAATCTGTAGATGATGCTCAGCAGTCATTTCAGAGCAATCAACTTTTCTCCCGAGGTGCAGGAAGATCATCTGATGGACGTCCACCACATGCGCTTGTCAGTTTTGGATTTGGAGGGAAGCTCATTGTTATGAAGAATAATAATGGTTCTCTGCAAAATTCATCATTTGGGAGCCAGGTTGGTCCCTAAGTGTGTATTTTCATCAGTTTATTTTACACCGTGGGAAATTTAGGCATACTATTGTAGAGCTATCAATAATTATGTATGCTGATCATTGAACATGTATATATATTTGCTCGAACCATTGAGAAAGTAAATTATAATCTTCGTTAAACTGCTGAGTCTTTTCTGTCAAATTGGAAGGCAACTTCTGGAAGCTCCATTGCTGTCCTAAACTTGGCAGAAGCTATTTCGAGTAGTGCCTCTTATTCAAGTCTCGGGGAAGATTCTTTGAGCTACTTTCGTTGTCTGCATCAACAATCTCTTCCAGGTCCTTTGGTTGGAGGAAACGTTGGAAGTAAAGACTTGCACAAGTGGATTGATGAGAGACTTTTGGATTGTGAATCTTCCAACATGGATTTTTCAAGAGGGAAACTCTTAAAGATGCTTCTTTCTTTGCTCAGAATATCTTGTCAGTATTATGGGAAACTCCGTTCTCCTTTTGGCACTGATTCATCGCAAAAGGTGAGTTCTTTTCTGAAGGAAAATTTTCTGTAAGGTGCAGTTTCCTCGTCTTTGACTTTACGTTGCAAACAGGGATCGGATACTGCAGAAGCAGCAGTCGCTAAACTTTTTGCATTTGCTAAGAACGATGGCATCCAAAATGATAGTTATGCTCCTATCAACCAGTGCTTGCAACATTTACCGCCTGAGTTACAATTGCAAGTGAGTATTGGACATCATATACTCTTCCGAAATAGTTTTGTTTTTGATTATTAATTTATTTGGATTATTCCCCAGGTAACTGCTTCAGAGGTGCAGAATCTTCTGGCTTCTGGTAGAAAATTGGAGGCTCTACAATGTGCACTAGAAGGCCATTTCTGGGGACCAGCACTTGTTATCGCGGCACAACTTGGGAATCAGGTTCCTTTCCATTGATTGCAACCGATCTACACATTCCACTCTTGTTGTTGTTTGGCTGACTTGGCAGATGTCTTAAATTGCAGTTCTATGCTGACACTGTGAAACAAATGGCCCTTCGCCAGCTGGTACCGGGGTCACCTTTACGAACATTGTGCTTGCTAGTTGCAGGACAACCAGCTGAAGTGTTTTCCACCGGAAATGCAAGCGATATGCATTTTTCTGGCTCCATAAATGCGCCTCAACAACAACCCCAGGTACATTAACCATTAATATCTTCTTCGACAGATAAATATGATTGATTAGTAAGGAAATAATTTAGAAATGCGTTGACAGAGAAGGGAAATGTATTTACTTCTGTGTGTGTGTGGGGGGGGGGGGGGGGGGAATT
>OVAX01000019.1:96227-140243 GCA_900406405.1 Lepidium africanum
TCTTATGTTTCCTTATATTGCAGCTTGGAAGTACTAGCATGCTTGACAATTGGGAAGAGAATTTGGGTATAATAACTGCCAACAGAACCACAGATGATGAGCTTGTAATTACTCATCTTGGAGATTGCATGTGGAAAGAAAGGGGAGAGGTGGTTTTCTACCTTGTTGTATTAATTTACTTCATGGAAGACTTTATCATGACATTTGAACTACTGCTATGAATCAGATAATTGCGGCACATATTTGCTATTTAATCACGGATAAGAACTTTGATCCATACTCAGATACAGCCAGGCTCTGCCTTGTCGGAGCGGACCATTGGAAATATCCTCGAACATACGCAAGTCCAGAGGCTATACAGGTTTTTCATTTTTATCACTGTGATTTTAGTCATCATGATACTAATCAATGATTCCATTTGAGCATGTCATAAATACTCTCCATGTTCCGTGAAACTTCGAGGAATTTATGGAGGACACCATTGCTTTGGTTACATGTTTGATATGTACTTGAATTGTTGGTTGATCTTTGCATGGGCAGAGAACAGAGTTATATGAATACTCTAAGACGCTGGGAAACTCTCAGTATATCCTTTTACCGTTTCAACCATATAAAGTCATATATGCCCACATGCTGGCTGAAGTTGGTAAACTTTCGGCTGCACAAAAGTAAGAAGATTTACTTCCCAGCAGATAATCCTTGCTTAAGACTGTATATGGCTTCCTGATGTCTTCTGTGCTGTTGGCTGGATCAGGTACTGTCAAGCAGTATTAAAAGGCCTCAAAACTGGTCGATCACCTGAAGTGGAAACGTGGAAGCAGTTGGTGCTATCTCTTGAAGAGAGAATCCGTATCCACCAACAGGTATAACATACACAACTTCTGATTCCAACAGAATAACATAGAATTGTTGATTTGATTTACATCTTTGAGTTTTACTTTCCTTTGAAATGTAACAAAGAAACTCAAGCCTTGTGGAAAAAAAAAGAAAAGAAAATAACTCGAGCTTTATAAGCATCTCTAAGTTGGGAACAACCTGCAGCTTCTTTTTTACCTTATGATCCACCCCAATCGAACTTTCCTATTTCAGGGTGGGTATACTGTAAATCTGGCCCCAGCAAAACTTGTTGGAAAACTACTGAACTTTTTTGATAGTACGGCACATCGTGTTGTTGGAGGTATGCCGCCACCTGCACCACATTCAACAACAGGAAACCTTCAGGTTAATGAATATCATCATCAACAGCAGGAGGCAACAAAGTTACCATATAGTCAATCGGTTAATACAATGTCATCATTGATGGCACCTGCTTTAATGGAACCCGTAAATGAGTCGAGTGGGAAAGGGAGGAGGATGGCAGTACATACTAGAAGTGTGTCAGAGCCAGATTTCAGTAGGACGCCACTAGAGGTATAAATCAGAAAACCATTAACACCACAAAAATAATTTGAAATATGGAAGCTGTATAAGGTTATTAAAGGTTTGGCTTTTTCTAGGATTTGGCTGACTCGTCAAAAGAAAAAGCTGTTGACGGAGTGACACAGTTGAAGTCATCTGGGTCTGTAGCAGGTTCACGGTTTAGTCGTTTCGGTTTTGGCATGCTGAAGGACACTGTAGGGAGGGTCTTACATCGGTCATCCAAAGAGGTATACTGTATACATTGTTATATGCTTTGGTCTCCTTGAACTTATTCTAATAGTTTGGTTCATGCTTTGGGTGAAGGCAAAATTGGGCGCAGAAAATCAATTCTATTATGACGAGAAACTAAAGAGATGGGTGGAGAGAGGTGTAGAACCCCCAGCTGAAGAAGCTGCACTGCCTCCTCCTCCAAAAATAGGCGCATTCCAAAATAACTCATCAGGCTATGAAAATAATTCTGACATGAATCCATCTAGTGGGAGCTGGAGTTCTGGCGGCCCAACTCCATCAGAGAATTCTTCGGGAATCCCACCAATCTCTCAGAGTTCGAATCAATTCTCAGCTCGTGGGCGTACGGGTGTGCGGGCAAGGTAAACAGATAGCTTCAGACACGTTAGCGCAATTGTATTATCACATTAGGATGGCTTCAGGGAGGGAATATACGTTACATTTGGTTTAGTACTAAGAAAGGCACACAAGATGAAGTATTCAGTATGATAAAGGCATAGTTTTCTTAATTGTAGATGCCGTTTTCCAGCTGTGAGGGTGTCTTGGTAGTGTTTTACTGAAGATAATATGTATATGCTTAAATCTAATCACTATACTTTCTTTTTGGGGCAGATACGTAGACACTTTCAACCAAGGCCGTGGAAACACTCACACGATGTTTCAGTCACCTTCCTTACAAACTGCAAAACCACCAATGCCCGCAAAAGCAAAATTCTTTGTTCCAGCAACACCTGCATCGTTTTCAAATGACCAGGCGATGGAGTCGGCTGCTGCTGAAACCAGACAAGAGGAAAGCTCAGCAGATGAAGTAGTGGCCTCTTCAGGAGCTTCACCACCAATGGTGATGCAGAGATATCCAAGTATGGGCAACATCAAAAGAAATGGATTGGGAATAAACGTCAACGGGGATCATCCACCTCCTTCTTCCAGAAGAACAGCCTCATGGAGCGGAAACTTTAGCACTTCGTTTGCCTCTCCAACTAGTCCATCAACCTTCAAACCAATCTTGCTCAACAGTAGCAGCAGCTTAGGAGAGGAGCTTCAGGAAGTGGAACTCTAAGTCACCCCAGACTGAAAAGATTTCACAAAGTTTTTGGTCAATGCCACTGTTAGGAAAGTTGTCGACACAGAAACCAAAGTCTATTTGGTTTAGGCATGCTGAAGGACACATAAGTCTCCTTCATCTTCTTCTTCATTGATAGGGGCAGGCAATACATACGTGCAGTTCGTATAGATGATTCTTTTCATCATTTGAGTTCTGTGAATGGAACCAAAAGTTGTCTTCAGGAGAGTTGCAAAACTGTACCTTTCGCAATATATATATAATAAGGTCCAATCTGACCAATTTTTCCATGTATATTTTATTTTATTTGGTGTTTAATTATTCTTTCATGTCATGAAGTGTACATATGACAAGATTCTTGGACATGTATGGATCGTCTCATTGAAAATTTCTTAGAAAAACATTAATGAGCAGAGAAAAAGAATGTGTTTACATGTAAAAGGATAATGAAGAAGACGCAATACTTTGTATACAAGAAAAAATAATGAAATAAATAAACGAATGATAGGAAAAGAATAGTGTTAAGTGAGTAGCAAGTGAATGAAGTTGGTTAAGCATCTCTAGGAGCGATCCAATGTCTCCCATTGACGAAGCTCTTAGCTATAAATGGATGGGCCGATTCATAGTCCAAAGCTCTGGCCCACGACACTCCTCTCGTCGCTGCTGCTCCTGGCCCATAACAATTGTACACTCCGAAAAACGCCGTCCTGATTTACAAGTACCAGATTGATAAGTCATTTTTAGAATCAACTCTAATCAAAGGTCACCCTCTTAAGTGTAGTAAAACAAACATTACTTGCTCTTATTGGATTTATGGTCCCAGTCGTCCCAACCACCATGAGCAACGAGAGCATCGAAGTAGGTGTAGGCGTAGACGATGCGTGAGTATTGTCCCATGGCTCGTCCTACGTACAATGGACCCGTGCCCGTTACCCGACAACCCACGAACGCAAAACCCGTTTTCTCCTCCGGACATGTCCTTCCATGCGCTGCTATCGACCCGAACCTCGATGCTATCGAATGCAACTCACAGTCCTTCACCAATTAATAGTTAACACATTAATTCATTTGAGTTAGTGTCATGAAGTAGTGTGGCATTATTACAAGTTATATTAATGCAATAGTCATTAGTGTTTGGTGTGCTTACTTTATACATGGAGCGGCCGTTACCGAATATAAAGTCGATAGAGCCTTCAATGTAACACTCTTTGAAGTAGTGACGACCAGCATCGTCGCATAAAGTGTCTTGTGCACCGTAAAATCCACACCCGGAAAAGAAAGCTTTATCACCGGAGATTCTAAACGCCACCGCTTGCCACCCTTGCATCCCAGGCAACGGAGCCGGCGCAGTATTCTTCACAATTTAAAGAATGGATAAATTAATTACTCACATCTTTAAGTTATATTTGTTGTTAATTAAGCGTTAGAAATAGAGTACCGTGAAGCTAATGTTTCTAGCAGAGAAATAATTAGCGTAGACAGTGACTGAAGCGGTTTGATATGTACGTAACTGTTGACCATCAGGACCACGGTCTGATGCACGGTCGTGCCACTCTATAGCCGTCACGTCCCGTCCTGCTCCTCTAAACGTTATGTACGGTTTTGAAGCTGGAACCACCACTTTCTCTCTGCATATTGTAAATATATGTGACAATACTTAATTAAGTTTTTGCATGTATGCATGAATACAAAAAAAAAAAAAAAAAGAGTATGTACGTACCGGTAAATTCCGGGAGCAATCTTGATAGTGATGGTCATATTATTGTTCTTTGGTATAGAATCGACAGCGTCTTGGACGGAGCGAAACTGAGAATGGCCGGTAAGTGAGACAGTGATGACTTTGTGACCAGACGGACCAACCCATTTCCCGTGGTGATGGTGTCGAATCTGTTCATCTTCTGTGGAGTTTGAACAAGCTGCAACCAAAGAAAAACGAAAACATAAGCAATGGAACAATACAAATAGAAAGAAAGAAAAGAGATAATTAGTAAGTTGGGCCATTGGAGTGTGGCAAAGGATACAGTCTGAGAGGAGTGAGTAAATGAGGATGGAGAGGATTGATAGATTATATATGTGTACTTGTGAAATAATTGAAGTGGTCCTAGCTCGATAGCTTCTACGTACGTTTCAATCTCAACGGTCATATTTTTGTAAGGCAAAACAACACAACAATCTGTATCTATCTTTTTGTCTTCATGTGAATTACTATTGCTTCTACTGGTTTAACCAAGAAATCTAGTCCTTATTTTCATATATAAAATATTTGTTTTTATATTTTGGATAAGAATTCAGAACATAGACTGCCTATTATCGTGTTAGGTTGTTTGTTTCGTCATTTTTCCGTTTGGAATCAAGCGTTTGGCTTAATACTATTTCAGGTTTGTGAGTTTTTAGAGCTTGTCTTTATTTCAGATTCGACCAAGATTAGAATAGCTTTATTATAGAAATAGCAGCCCATGATTTTTCAAACTTCAATATATAAATCTATATATATTGGAATGCCCATAATGATGATATAATTATTTGAAGCATGGTAATCAGAATTAATGTGAGCATGAGGAACCCACTCAGTTTGTAAATACGAACAGATATTGAAGAGAGAAAGTGCGGAAACACTGGTTCTTAAGGAGTCACGTGAAGCCTAAAAAGGGTCCTACTGCCTTTGAAAAGTAGCAATCAATCATAATCATCATTCAATCTTCTCCAATTCTCTTATTTATTTTCCGAACGTTGGAGATTGTTCCAAACCTTTTTGCGTTTTATTCTCCCAAATGGGACCATTCACTCTCTCTTTTATATCTCATACTCTCCACATTACTGCATATAATGCTATCTAATTATTACCTATATCCATTTTCATTTACAACAAACCAATTTTACATCAATCAATGTATATATTATACAGAATCAAAGTGATTTAAAGTTCTTTTATTTATATAATAATCTGAGGAGATCAAGTTTTTGTATTGAATATATACATGCAAAACTCTTATCTATCTTGGATTGTCGATATGTAAAATCCTATATGCAGACATACTAAACCACAAAAAGCTAAACGAATTACAAATATCAAAAAGAATAAAAAGTAAAAAATTAGTAAAATTCTTTCTACAGTTTCATCGTCTGACAAAACTAAGAGCAACATTAACCGTAAAAAACCCATTTGGGTTTCTTACTTTTTTTTTATTATTATTTTTTTTTTGTCAAATGAAAAAAAAAAACAAAAACAAAAACACAACCAACCAATCAGAATCCGCCACGTCATTAGAAACCCAATTTTTGGATTTCTTATTTAAGAAACCCTCTCTCCTTCTCTCCCCTCATTTTTGATTATTTTAATCTAAAAAATTGCTAAGAAATCCCCGTTAATTATGCTCTAAACAGAACAAGGAAAGTTCAAAGGTAGCTCGTGGGACCGACCCAATATGATTAGCTCATCAACGTAAGAAGAGAGGCCCATTTTATCCTAAGTGGGCCTTCTTTGTTTTCCAACTAACTAAAATAATCTCACTTTGCACCCAATTTGTTAATTTTTCCTTTTTTTAACATTTGAAAAAAATAAAATTATGGCTGCCAAAAAAAAATTATGATTAATAATTACAAGAAATGGAAATGGAAGAAGAAAAAACAATCAAATCAAAAGATTAAAATAGTAGGAATGCTTGAAAATATCGTTTAAGAAGTATCATGCGACAAGGAAAAAAAATTGAGTTTATTCTTCTCACGCGCCTTTGGATTCCGATTCTTGGATTTTGTTGATATTGAACGATTTTCCTGATGGTTAACCTAGAGAAATCAGGCGCGTTGCATCCACGCGTTATTATTGCGCGTAGGATAATATTGGATTTTCTGTGGATATTTTAATGGGCCGTATATTAAATAATTAGCCCAGCCCATGAAATATTCTATCGCTCGTCTTTCACTTTTCCCGCGCCGAGAGAAATCAGTTATATTCTCAATTTGAAAATTTCATTGGATTCCATTCTCTCTACTTTTCTTTTCTTCATCCACACTTCAATGTATGATCCATTTGATATATTCTCCTTCAATCGGATTCTGAAAACAGAGCTCATGATCGTTCCAAATGCAAGAAACAGACAGATTTATACACATCTATGGCGATGCTTCAGATTCTATTCAATCTGATTGCTTTGAAGAAGAGCAAACTCCAACTAATGAACAGATGGTTCAAGCTTTCCGTAACTTGCTTCTTCTCCATGACCAGTTACCTTCAAAGCACGGAGATCACGACACACTTCTCAGGTTATCATCTCATAATTATCCAAAACCTTATTCCCGCCTCAGTTTTTCCTCTCATTTTTGGTTTTGATCTGATATCAGGTTTCTAAGAATGAGGGATTTTGATCTGGAGAAATCCAGAGATGCGTTTCTTAATTATATCAAGTGGAGAGTTTCTTCTAAAGTGGATATGATCTCTCAGGTAAATAAAATGGGAGTTTTTCTTTTTTTTTTTTTTGTTATTTCGTTAAATGGATTTGGTCACTCACAATCTGTTCGACGAAATGCCTGACAGACATTTAAGTTTGAGGAATACGGTGAAGTGAAGAAACATTACCCTCATGGGTTTCATAAGGTAGATAAATCTGGTAGACCAATTTACATTGAGAGAATTGGGATGGTTGACCTCAACGCGTTTCTAAAAGTAACCACTATTGAGAGATATGCTAAGTATCATATTAAAGAACAAGAGAAAACACTGAGCTTAAGATATCCGGCATGTTCAGTTGCTTCAGAGAAGCATGTTTCTTCAACCACAACGATCTTGGATGTTTCTGGAGTGGTAAGCATTAAGAAACACACATTTTCTGCCTTCTGAGTACGACTTTCTTATAGATGGATATGTTATATTATTTGTTTTTTAAAAGGGAATGTCAAACTTCTCAAAACCTGCGAGATCACTCTTCATGGAAATTCATAAGATAGACAGCAACTACTATCCTGAGGTAGGTGGATTCTTTTTATCTATGACCAGCTTCTTCAGGAACAATGCTTGTAATTCTAATTGGTTTGTCCCTAGACTTTACATCACCTCTTCGTTGTGAATGCCAATTCTGGATTCCGGATGTTATGGCTTGCACTTAAGACCTTTCTGGATGCTCGGACATTGGCTAAAGTTCAAGTAAGCATATGCCACTCCACTGCTTGCTTTTGCTTTAATCACAGAATCCCCTACTATAATATTATGTTTGTTCCAGGTGCTAGGACCCCCCAACCTCGGAGAGTTACTTGAAGTGATAGATCCAAGGTTTAGACATTTCTGGATTCGATTTTCTCTCAACTGGTAGATGGGTTTGGTTGCTTTGGAATCTCAGCATTGTTTATTTCTGATGTTCTAAAACAGCAACTTACCAACATTTCTTGGAGGAAATTGCACCTGTTCAGATCATGGAGGTTGTCTTTTTAGCGATGATGGGCCTTGGAACAATCCATATATCAAGGAAAAGATCCAGGTTTTATGTCCGAACTATGGAACTTCTATCAAGTATACACACTTATTTCCTCTGAATGATGAATGATTCCGTCGATGTTTATAGGAAACTTGCACATTGAGAGATACTGATTCTGAGGGGCAAAATACGGAGATGGTCTCAGAAAATGGTCCAGTCAATAAGAAAGTATAAACAATAGTGTGAAAATGAGAATCGAATTCTTGGATCCAATTATTGAAGCTGAAATAGAGATAAATGGAATGCAGGAAAGTTCAGGAAAGATCATGATTACATTGCAGAAGTATGCTGCCCTGAAAGCAGCTGCAAAGGATTTCCAGAAGGTGAAATTTCGAGCTCATATATACACAAATCAGGAGAATAGATATTTAGTTATATGATTTTAAGAATCTCAACTCATTTGTGTGGTTGGTTCTTGTAGAGAATTGAAATGTTGGAGATATCACTTCATGAAACAAAAAGGGTAAATAGAGACATGACTAGCAGTATGAGCTCCTCTTGGTTACAGTTTTACTTGTTTATGCTTAAAAAATGTCAATGGTCTGTCTCCTATTTTCATTCAGGTAATGAAGGGACTTGCAGAGATCATTGAGGCCATAAAACCGAAGCAACCTATAGCAATGTAAACCGGTTAAGAGCGTAAGACAAAAGTTAAGAAACTTTCCGGTTTGATGAACTGAAGAAAAGAATAAGATAATGATGATGAAGATGAAGATGATGTGTAGAATCCGTACTACGGCGATAAATGCAATCATGTGTGGAGCCAATCCGTCTCACATGCTACTGCACGTGTGATCTCTGCAACTCCAACTTTTATCTCTTACATTTACTTCTCTTCTTTTCTTTTTCTTTTTTTTTTTTATTTTGTTAATTTGTTTCCACAGCTCGATTTGATCCTCTTCCCGATGGCAAATGGCAAATGGCAAATGCTTCACCGGAAATATAACAACATTCATTTTATAATACTATTCAATTTACATTCAGATCATTTAAAGTAAAGCGATCAATGTTTTACACAAATTATAAAGATTATGAAGTGCGTGATGTATTAAAAGTGACTAATAACAGAAAACTGACGACCATCACCGTCATTAGCAACAAAAAGATTGCATACTTTATAGAGAAGAGTGTGAGTTTCATAAACCTTCAGCAATGGAAAATTTACAGATTACTACACCTAAACACTTCCACAGCACAACATAGCCAATCTCAAACTTCAACATTAATTGCAGCGTGGACAAAGAAGCAATTAAACAGATGTCAAAACAATCCTCGATTTTGAGCTTTCTACAATTTCAGTTTCTATCAAGAAGAACAGCATCCACCTTTGGACTCACTCTGACCCTCTGCTGGAATAACAACTTTCTTGCCATTGCTCAGTGAGGCAGGATCTTGCTTGTTTAGCTCCTGTGAGCTCATCACTTTCCTGCTCAATATGTTATATATCTCCTTCACAACCGTCTCAAATGCAGCTGCCACGTTCGATGAGTCCAGAGCCGATGTCTCCATGAAAAAAAGACCTTGTGCTTCTGCCAAAGCCTTCCCTTCTGCTGTTGACACTTCTCTTAAGTCCTTCAGATCCGACTTGTTCCCCACCAGGATTGTCACAACGTTCATATCAGAGTGTGCTGCAACAGTTTAATGATAAGCCATTTCGTATTAGAAGATCTGTAGCAGAAGATAAGAAATAAAGTTAAGAGAGTTTTTTTGTGTGTGGTTTCTTACTATGTAGCTCGTTGAGCCATCTACCAATGCTGTGAAAAGTCTGTCGTCTGCTGATGTCGTAAACCAGAAGAGCTCCAACTGCGCCTCGGTAATATGCAGAAGTGACTGCTCTGAAACGTTCTTGACCAGCTGTGTCCCATATCTGTGCTTTGATCTCCTTTCCATTAATATCCATTTTCTGCGTCTGAAACTCCACTCCAATCGTTGACTTTGAATTGGGATAGAACTCATCCCTTGCAAACCTGGCAAGCAAATTTGATTTCCCGACTGCAGAATCACCAATTAGAACAATCTTAAAGAGGTAGTCTTCGCTTTTGTCATCCTCGGAGTAGAAAGCCATCTTCCTTTTACGCTCGAGATTATCCCTTTTACAGAAGCATATCTTTACCACAGGCTTGTAGGCCGTCCACAAGGCTAAGAAAGAAACAAAGTAACAAAGTGAGGAAGAGTGAAGACAAGAATATGTCAAGTTGGCAAAGGAAACTTCAGAAACAGGAAAGATTGAGATCTAAGAGTTAAGAATAGGAAAAACAAAGAATCTTTAAGATCACCTGTCCACTGAGGTAGCTTCCTAGAAGGTTCTGTGACACAAAGTTGACTAAGAATCCAAAGTTTTTCAAGTCTCAACCACACTAGGAAAAATATATACCAAAAGCAAAGATGTCAGCACATAAACGCATTCTGGATCTAACGTAAGGCAGTAATACAAGTTACCTCTTCAAAAAGCTGGATCTGGCTCTTTACCTCCTCCTTAAGAAACTTGTCATACGAGTTCACTTGAGCGTATACGCCTAAATACAACAAGTAAAGCCAACTTAAGTAGTTAGCTCAGCCTGAGAATCTGAGTTACTATTCACAAGGCATGAAAGCCTCCAATAAGAAAGCAAAGAAATATTCTCTCTATCATAAGAGAAAACAGAATTTAGACATGAAAGACAAGCGCGGGCCCAATGCAACCAACAATACTCATCAGTGGATCACACAAAGTGCAACTAAAACACTGATAGAAATACTCAGTCTTGTCCTAAGGGCTCACATTAAAGATGAATGACAAAATGATTGCTGCAGCTAAAACTGTTTGGTGAATATAATATCATCAAAATATAGTTAGAAGAAATGAGGGTAGGCCACATTATTTCAGAAAGGATGATGAGACATCTGTTATAAACCCAAAGTACAGAAGCCATTTCGCTGTAGAGAAGAATAAGAGTCAAGAGAGATTTCTTATAAACAAAAAGAGCGTCCTTCGAATGTAAGAACAAATTTTAGTGAAACAGAATTTCAAAGTCACAGAAGAGATCACACAATACATGACCGACAAAATGTGAGACCAAATATATACACACAGAGAGAGACAAAACACTGATGATCAAAAATTTCGGAAGACCTGAACAAAAACCTCACATATACAAGGATAATCACAAGGGGGAATGAAAACCTTTCTTTCTCTTTTCGATTTTTCTCGGGAAAATGAGAGAATTGCAGAGGAAAACAGAATTACCTTGATGAAGCAACAAAGGAATAGAGAAATTGGGGAAATAGATCGAAAGAGAAGAAGGGAAATGGATCGGTGAAATGGAATCGGAGATTCAACGCTTCTTCTGGGAAATCAAAGACACGCAGTAAGTCAGGAAGAGAGACGCAAGAGAAATTTGCCATTTCGGTTTAAAATTGTAATAATGGGCTCACAATTTTAAAAACATTGTCGGCCCTTTATGGGCCCCCTTTTTTCAGGCCCTTCTTCTTATTCTTTTTACTCAAGTCTTATTATTGGTACAACTAATTTTTCTTGTTTATTTGTTCAAGTTGAATTATTCTCTTGTGCTCTTTTACAACATTCACGATATGTACATGTCAACTTTTGAAAAAGCCATTATTATTTCATCGACAATGACAGGTGCACACGAGATGTGCAAAACAATCGAAAAATTATCTTGTCTGTGTGTGTGAGTGTGCGACAGAAACTGAAAGATTGGTTACCTAATTAACAAAAACCACAAAATGCTTCAAAAATGTCTTTTGGAGTCTTAAAAAAGGGAAGGAAGGATGACTTGCGTTCGTTGGTTTAAGCAAGATCTCGCGGCTCTAGTGCTGCGATTTCTCTCAATACCTGACTTTTGTCTGCTTCAAATCTCTCGTCCTCTGCCACCAATATGGATCAAACAAAGCAGGCTTCTTTTAAGTAAAAGGAGGATTGAATTTATGTGAGGTGACTTAATTAACAAGACTTTCCATACCTTTGTCTGGTTTCAAATCTGCCAACAATCTCAGAAGCTTGCTTCTGTTTGCCACTAAAATGTTAACTATATCTGCAGGCTTCTTTTGGTTCGCTGCAAACAGCTGTATAACAGCACCGATAGTCTCAGTAGACTGACAATCATCATCAGAATGTTCCATTTCTTTCAAGTAGAAAAAATTATACCTTAAAGACGTGGAATGCTTCTATTTGGATGCTCTTGCTCGACTCCTGTAATCCAAAGCGATAGCAGTTTATTTTCCAAACTATTATAATCAAGTACATAGAATTGAGGCTAGTCAGGTGAAGCAACATACTCTTAAAAGATTCATGAGAATTCTCAAGTTATCCCTTGAGCTCACATATTTAGTCATCACAGCTGAGTTTGATCGATCCAGTAATATATCACCCAACAACTGTTTAAGATTTACACAAAACAGTAATCGATCAGCGAGTGTTATCGTTCTCATGTCTTAGACTCTCGTATAAGTTACCCTACCTTAATAGCTTGCCGTCTGGTTATATAATTAGTTGATTCAAGAAGCTTTGAGTTGTAGTCTGCGAAAAACTGCAAACCAAAAAGTCTGAGATTACACTATTCTAATGCAGGACCTTCAGAGCACACAAATCACAATGTTCTGTGTGCAAGAAAAAATCATAGCGTTGTTAGAAACTTACCCATTCTTCATTCTTAGTGAGAAATTCGGCAACAGTAGACTTGTGCCTTGTCAGGAGTTCCTGTGAAAATAAATTAGTGTTGTAGTTATCATTGCATCTTCGATAGTTGCAGAAGGGAAAAAGATACAGGTTTATTTTTGCACTATTTTGGAACCTTAAAAGTAGCAGCAGCATCGGCAGCAATGTCGAAATTAGGAAGCTGTATGTAATCGAAGAACTTCTTCACATGATCAGACTCCAAAACATATCTAAATCCAAAGACAAAATGTTCAGTAAACGAGTTGTGGCTGTTCTCTGAACCTACAAGTACTTGACAAGTAGTGTAAACTGAAGGAAAATGAAAAGATGTGGCTTACTTGGCAACAATCTGATGACGAATGCACTCCCTAAACATAGCACCATAGTGTAAAGCCATGTCTGTGTTCTCGAAGCTGACATATAACATGGAAAGCTATAAAAATGATAAAATGAGGAATGTCTAAATTTGAAATGGTTGGAGCAGCAAAAAGTAGTAAAAAAACACTCACCCATCAATGAGAACATCCATGAGATCGATGTTGGCTTCGAGATAATCAGAAGCAATCAAGCGTGAATTGACTTGTTGTCTCTGAAGATTTGCAACAACTTGTGTAGCATCTTTCCTGGCCTAAGAAACAAAAACAAAGATAAATTGGTAAGAGAATCATCTTCCAATAAGGGAAGGGAATAAGGAAATTGGTACCTCCAAGTTGAGTTTAGGGAGACATGTAATCAAAAGACGTAGAGTATCCTCTCTAAAGAATTCCTGAGTCAATTGAGCACAGGCTTCAGCGACAGGCTCGGCTTCGCTGTTTCCGTAGAGAATTGACTTCATGTCACGAATATTCCGGCATAATTCCGCCATCTACAATACGAAATCAATATTTGAATCAAACTGGAGCTACAGACAGAGTCATGAATCAGAAATCATCATCATTCATGATTAGGGATGCAGAAGAAGGAAGGAAACCTTGTCGTCGCGTTTGGAATCACGAAGGTCAGTAGATCGATGGGCATAGAGAAGGAGATCGCGAGTCTGTCGAACGAGGTCAGAGGGAGTGCGTGGCTTAGACTTAAAAAGGCCTTTCATCTTGATATCGGAAGGATCAGAGGGTTCAGGAAGAGCAGAAGAAGAAGAAGAAGAAGTTAAGGTAGCACTGAGATGCTGAGACGGAAGCCGCCTGGCTCCGCGTCCAGCACCTCTCTTGGACACGCACGACCCTATCCTTCCTTCCTTCTGTCGTCTTCTTCTTTTGTTGTTATGGAAGGTAAGTCAATCAATCAAAAATGGAGAATGAATGGAAATAGTGAAGAAGCCCTAAATCTGGTCGTCCTCTCGTCTTTTCTCTCCGAGTCTCGTCTTCCCCATTATTTTCGGATGATTTCAAAGATTGATTTAATCCTATTTTCCTTCTCCGAATCTCCGAATCTTTTTTTTTTTTTTTAATAAATACTATTTTATTTTTGTCCTACATTATTTTCCTACCAGTTTAATACTACTTGGGTCACTAAAAAATAAAAAAATGTTCTTAAGTGAAAAACAAAATTAATTATAGTTGAAGCTAATGATTCATATAATTCAGAGAAAAAAAAAGAGAAGGTGGATAGAAAGAGTGATGAGAATCACATGCAGTCCAATGAGATGAGAGGTGTTTACTTGCTGCATCTTCTTCTCTATTGTCTCTTCATATCTCTCTTATTTCCTATTTTATTTAATTTATTACTAGTTCAACTGTTTGTCTCGTGACTTACTTACCCCATTTTCTTATCATCACCTCATTCTCCGCCTTAATTACCGCTCAAATTTTCATTATAATCCATAATAACTTTCATAATTTATTATTCATATGTAATTACTTATTGTTTTTGAACAAGAAAAAGTAGCGGTTACAAAGAGTCATCAGAGGAATCGACGACCATTAGTAGTAAGAGGCTTGAAGGAAGTGAGATTCCTGAACTTCATCCATGGCTTCTCCCACACTATCGCCTCGTACTTCTTGCTTCCTTTGACCTCCACCGTTAGCTTGTAATTCGTCCCTGCAACCACCTGTGTCTCTCCGCTTACAACTGTCTCGAACTTGAGCCCTGCTTCACTTTGCTTGTCGTACTCCGACACAGCATATTCCCCGATCTCCACCACGTGAGGGTCTTTCACATCTTTTATCGGAGTCCAACCCCCAGCCAGACCAACCGCAGCAGACGCGTTGATGCCAGAGAGGAGAAGAGGAAGAAGAAATATCAAGTAGTTATTCATTCTCCTTTGTTTTTGTTTCTTTCTTTCTTCAACAAAAAAAATGAAAATGACAAAGGGGCTTCTTCTTATATACTTGAGGTTCGCCACGTTTTATGACGTCTTGTGGAGTTTATTATGCTTATTAACTAATGACTTATTCTACATATTTTAATATCATTAATCTATTTAATACCCTAAAGGATTTTACTACATTTACCATTTATTAATATTAATTACTACCTCTACAAAAAGTTTAATTTTCTCACGACCAAAAAAAAAAAGTTTAATTTTCTAACACTTCTTTCTTGTTTCTGAAAAATTAATTTTCTGTATTGTATTTAATGTTTACAATGTTTTATTAGTAATGTATTTTGTTTTTTATAAAACTAATTAAATAGATGTTTGCATGTTGGAGAGAAGGTAAAAAAGTAATACTTTTTTATTAATTTTAGACATAAAAGTAAAGAAAAAAAGATAAAATGATTAAGAATTGATGATTTTCTTAATTTACCTGCATTATTTAGAAAATCAATCTTAACTTTTTGTAAGAGATGTAATAAAATCATATTAATTGAATTGCATATATATAAAGCAACTAGCAAAGATAAATCACAAAAAATAGTTTTCAATTGTAGTGATGATAATTGATGCATTAACGTTTTAGCTAGTATGGACAGTGACTGTATGGGATTGGACAACGTAGGACCACTGGATTGATATATATATATACTAGTAGTCGACCATATCTCCAACTGCCCAATCTATTAGTCAAGTTCATGCATTATGTAGATGGCGGAACTCGATCCCTAAACATGCAAATACGTCTGCTTTTAGTTGACTTACGGCCACTTGCACCAAACATCAAAATAATTCTTTCAATTATACTTGTACAAAAAAACCGGTTTATTATATTCATTATACACATAAAAACCAAAAGAAAAAAACTGACAGGTACGTTGGAAGCACATAAACCAGTCGTACGTACCACAAAACTATATATAATCGGTCGGTTTACAAAAAAATGGCCGATTTATATTTGTGAATGTCTTGACCACATCCGCTTTCATCGTTCATTTCATTCACCAAATCGATCTATACATACATAAACTAATTGACATTGAATCAATAGCTAGCGCCCATATTGTGTGTATATGGTGTTGTGGAAGTGAACTCGGTGATGGAACTAAACTCCTGGCTTAGCTAGATGCAAAAACGTATGCCCCTGGTATGATCATATTAGTAAATAGTAACTTATATAAGCAAAACTGAAATATTTATAAAGGAAATAATAAAGATGAAATAGTTAATGTTATAGAGGAGTACCAAGAGTAGGCATCAAGATGGAGAGGAAGGCCGTTGCAGCGATTTTAAGAGGAAAGCCTGTCTTCATCATGTCTTTGATCTCGATATGGCCTGTCGTGAAGCCTACGATATTAGAGGGTGTTCCAGTCGGGAGCAAGAATGCGAACTGAGCCCCAATGGCACCTGGCACCATCAGGAGCAATGGATGGATTTTCATTGTTTTTGCAATCTCTATCAATAAAGGAACCAACAATGTAGTGGTTGCATTGTTTGAGGTAAACTCTGTAATGGTTGCAGCGATTAGACAAACCATTGGAGCTATGGCCAAATAAGGAGCTGTTTCTAGAAACACTAGTCCTTTGGATAACACTTGAGCTAAGCCACTTGTGCGTACTCCATCAGCTATAGCAAATCCAGCTCCTAATAACAACACTATGTTCCATGGAAGTTTCTTACATTTACTCCAATCCATTAGCTTCTCTCCTTTCTTTATCTTGTTTGGGATTATAAACAGCAATGTGGCCATCATCACACTCACTGTTCCATCTCCAGCCCGGCCGTTGAATACAGAACCCCAACCAGGAATATCGTCGGTTATGTTTCTTGTCATCCACAACAAAATCAAGCCACCAAAGACGGTTAAGACCATCTTCTCAGCAAATATCATTGGTCCTAACAACTCGATCTCACTCTTTAGGTGACTTCTATGGAGGTAAGGAGAGAGAGCTTTTCCTGATCCTTTAGGACAATACAATACACATAGAATAGCCCAAAGCACCAGGAATATGCACAAAGCTAATGGGAAAGCGAAGAAGAACCATTGGCTGAAACTGATAGGATTAGCCTCAGGGTAATAGCTTTTCCACATTCCCACAAGTATCAGATTCACACCTGTTCCAGTGAGTGTGCTCATTCCACCTATTGCCACCGAGTATATCACACCAAGCACCACCGCTCTGCTAAACTTACCCACCGCCGGATCGGAGGAAGAGGAAGGCAGTTTCTGAAGTATCCCCGTAGCGACTGGCATCATCATGACTGCAGCCGCGACGTTATGCATCCACATGCTCACGAACGCTGCAGTAGCGCAGATCCCAAGGAGAAGCAGTGGCCCATTTAGCGGCTCCACGCAGAACACCAACGTTATCTGCACAACATAAGTTACACTAGCCATCAATTATTATGTTATCCACTTATCATAATCACAATATCAAATACGTGGTGATTGATTAGGATAAAAAGATCGATACTGTTAATCAATAAAGTTGTGAGCTAATTTTTAAGTGAAAAATAAAATCATTGGTTCTGGTCCTGAAGATAGAGTGTGTACGTGTCCCTCATCTACTTTTTCGGACATCTAGCAAACCGAATATGTTACGTTACGTTATTATTAATTTAAGTATAACAATTTTTATAATCGAGGATTCAATTGAAGCGGTCCACCTGGTTACTTTTATGATTAATTGCAATCATATATACTTATAAAAAGTTGTTTCTAACGCAAGAAGGTGAAAATAGAAATAATAGCTATCATTCATTTAGACAAAAATAAATACTTATGTGGAAAAAAGAAGAAGAGAATGAAAAAGAGAGACGTACGTTAAGGGCGAGTCGGCGATGGATGTTGTAGTGTTCGACGGCGAGAGCTAAGATGAAGCTGCCTAGGACAAGTGAGATGACGTCATCCATGTATGAATCTGCCACGTCATCCGCCGCCGATATTCCAAGTAGTGGGAATAAAAATAGCGGCGTCATGGAGGTTATCGGCATCGGAACAGCCTCGGTCAACCACCACGCAAACATCCAGACAAGAACACCGAGCATGTTCCTCGCCGGAGTTGTGTCATCTCCGCCGAGTCTTACGCATAGACACACGACGGCGCATAGAAGAGGACCTAGAGCTATGTAACAGTTTTTTGGTGTAAATATTCCACGGAGATGTTGCGCCACCGTTTGACGTTGGAATGGTTCTTCGTTATGGACGACTGGTAAGAGCGGAGATTTCAGATTGTCGGATTCGGCGCCGGAGTTTCCACCACCACCGTTCATTCTCTTTATTCCGTTTTTAATAGAAGGAATAATAGAGAAATATTGTAAGAGCTATTATGAACGGTATGGTGCCTTTTTATAAACCAAGAAAAAATCTATTATTATTATTATTATTATTATTTTTATTATTAGTGTTATGTGTTTGGAAAATGTAAAAAAGAAAGTGTCTATTTTTTATGTAAGAAATTAGTCACAAAAATATTCGGTTTAAAGAGAGTGACACATGTTTAGTATGCAAAGGCTTTCCATTTAGTTAAATGTTTCTTTTGTATTTTCATATTTTAATTTGTGTTTTCCTTGAGGTAAAATGTTATTGAACGTGTATCACATATATTTGCTAGTTCTCATATGAATGGGGTCACATTAATAAAAGAGACTATATTATATCTTGATTCTTGGAAGACAGAATCGCATTATTGGATATAATGGGTAAATATAAAAGAAAGGTCATTCATTCTATAGTCAGTCAATATATGATTGATGACTTTTGAGTTTATGTAAGGAAAATATTGTTAAATTTATTTAAATATATAATGGACCCATGGACAATTGGACATGATGGGGTCTAACAAGTTTACAAGTTACAAGTGGCAGAATCTGTGATGGCTTACGATTTGATGACCCATAATTACATTTGAGATTAAGATGGCATGTAATCATTAACTTCATAACAATCTATTTGCTATTTGAATATAGTTTAGTGATACCTTAACCATACTCTAGCTTCTCGATTCATAATTTAGTATTTCGTCTCTATCCATATATAGACTCCATAGACATGTCAAATGAATAGTACAACCTACTATAGTCATCAAATAATTGAATAAAAAAAAAATTATTGAACAATTTTTATGATAAAACAATAAAATTTGATGTAAAGCTAATTTTTAATAGATTAATAACAATTTAGCTTTTGGCAAGTGGTATTTGATCTAGTGGTTGGTGGTAAATCCATTAAATAGCAGGCGTACTTGCACATCCATGGATTGAATCCCACCACCTACATTATGTAGGAACTTGACTATTGGGCCGACCAATTGTAGTCTATTGTTATTGTTGACAAAAAAAAAAACATTTTAGCTTTTGTATTTCATTAATTACATTTTTAAGACATGTGTAACAAACAATTTATTATAACCACATAGACAAGTGAAAACTTGGTAGTAATATCTAAAGATGTGAGCTATGATTCTTGTATCTACATGAATGTTGATTTTTTTTATGGTTAAGGATTGAGATGTCGAGAAAAAGTTTAGAACTTGACCAGAAAAAAGGTTGAAGAAAATAAAAATGAAAAAAATGGAAGCCAAACAGTTGGCAGGAGAAAGAGAGAGAGTGAGACACGTTAGTTAGTTTTAGTTAAATATAAAAGCAGCCTTTGGAGATCCTCCAGAGCCCAACTTCCCTGGTTCATACCTTCCTCTCTTTTGTCCTTTTTCTCCTAAATTATCTATCTATCTATCTATTAATTATTATAAGTATCAGGGATAATAATATTCAAAACTTGGAATGAAGAAGTAAATGTTGAACACTCAATTAAGGATGACAAAATCTTATTGGGTTTGTCTATTAAAACTCTCTAAGAGATATACATGTATTTGGTCTTAAATTAACACTCAAGATAAGAACATACACACATGCATGTCTATACATACCATATACGTACGATAACTGTTGAATACGATCAGATATATTTATTTGATCAAAACGAATTATAGATATAGAAAACATAATGAAAGAAAGAGAGGTGTGTGGAATAATCAGGATGAAGAAGAGCCAGTATAAAGCTGACACGTAGGTAGGTAGATCACACTTATGATGTGATCATGAATTAAATGGAATGTTGGAAACAAAGAATTGGAAAAAGGAAATTGGGATGATTTGTGTGGCAGTGTTTGATTCCACCACCAAATACACCAATTGTGTCCTCATTTCAGATTTTAATCACTTGACTCAGAGCTCATTGTTGTCTCTCTATCTGCTCTTCAAATTGACCCCATCTCCATAAGACGTGTTTTTTTCTGTAATAGTCCATTCTATTTCATTATCACATACTTATCAATATTTCTTCATTTCCGAGTTTTTCTTTATTGGCTTCATACCATTTCAAATCTCCATTTTAGAATAAAAAAGACGTTTACCCATAAGTTATACGAATGAATATCTTTCCTAACTTACTTGTCGTAATTATTTTTGATATTTAATCACCACAAAGCCAACGAAGAATACCGAATACGTAATCGTCATTTTATCAAAATAAGGTAAAGACAAAAGAAAAGTTTCAATTCTACTTTCGCAAATATGAATGAAACGGTGACTATTAACCTCAAGTATCTCTCACTGTCCCACTCACATGTCACATTAGGCAAACACTTGCATTTCTTCTCATTTTTTGTAGCCCTCTGTTCTGGGGTCGTACGAGGCTCATACTTGGCTCGACACACGGCATTTGACTGTCTATTGCACGAAGATTCATCTTCTAAAGATTACAAAACACAATTCAATATTTGCTGAACCACAATATCTTCTCTTATCAATCTCTCATTCGTCACTGTTACTTACAGAGACAGCGCATATAATAAAAACAAATGTTTTTTTTATAATTATTTTCGTCTTCAAGTTCTAAGCAGGAAATAACACTCATTCTGAAGAACAACAAAGCAGTGACACGACAACACGCTTGAGTCTCGTCAGCAGATCAATCACTTGATGATGGGGGTCTCTATGGCTCTCCTCCGAGCTCAACTCTCAGGTTGTCATACGGATACACTCTTGGTGTCTGCAACAACACAGTAAGAGATGATCATGAAATGGAAATAATAAGTACCGCAATTGTAACAAAGACAAAGAAAAGAAGCAACAATTCATTATTAGACAAGAAGACATAGAACGACCTCTTATCCCCAGTGTCCTGTTTGACTATCATAACTTTAAATCCTTCAAAACAAGACTAATCTATGAGGCTCGGCCAGTGTCCAATGAGAGAACTCAGTCATAAATATTAGGAGTACATGCTGATACATCTCTAGAGCCTCCAATTTGTTCTTGCACGCATTTAAGCTTAAGCATTATATTGTGGGTCATCCTTTCAAGTGTTACTAATATGTATTGTACGTCCTTAATCAATATAGACCGGATAATGACAGTAATGTGGACATAAGATTCACCTATTCCAAAACTTTGGTCAAAAGCAAACAGCAAGAATTGTTTCTATTCATAAACAGGCAAGATGCAAAAGCTGAAAGCATTCTGTTATGTGGTGTATTTTTGGTGGATTCTAATCCTCCATGGCTTCGAGATAAGAAGGTGAAAGCAGTGTTTGGATAAGATCCATCACTTTACAAGTACTTTGGTCAGAATCAGAAGCAAACAGAAAGAGTTGTTTCGGTTCATAAACAGGCAAAATGCAAGAAGCTGAAATGTAAATCTTGACCAAAGTCTGTTGAGTGAGTAATTTTTGGTGGATTCTAATCACAGAAGAATAAGGCAATGCCAAGTATATATGTTTCAAACTCAGAATAGAAGAATATAATAGCAGGTGCAAAGGATAGATTTTAATAGCGAAATCGTGACAATGTCAATTACACTCAGGAAAAAGCAGTGGGTTGTAAGAAGTTGAAAGATTTTCACTTACAAATGGAACTTTGGAAGCTTTGTCGTTGAGAACAGCTAGCAGACCGAGAGCCGCAAAGAACCCTAGACCACCACACAACCATCCTAATGCTTCATACTGTTCATTCAACCAAAATCAGTCAGAGAGTGAATCGATTTTACGCCGATAAAAATCACGAATTGAAACAAACCTTTCCAACGGTATCAGCAATCCGATCGATGCAAGGTTCTGGATACGCAGTCCCGTTGTCCCACATCAGCTCATCGTTAACCGGAAGCTGAGCAGTAGATCAGGGAAACTCAAATTTCAAAATTAAAAGAAAATTTGAGAGATTTCTTAAGAAGAAATTGAATGACTCACGGGCTTATCGGGGACGATGTGTCTGCCGACGGGGAGACCCATTCCGGCTCGTTGACGGAGAGATGATGCGACGGATCGGGCAACGACGCCGTTTCCGCCCATGATTCTTGAGGCGACACCACTTAATCTTCCAGCCATTTTCGATCTCTCAGGTTTTCTTCTCTTTGGGGATCCAAATCAGTCGATTAGACGGACGGAGAGACGCACTGCTCAACGATGATTCATCATCATCACTAAACGTCGTCGTTTGATTACTTGTTTCCTCGGAGGGGCCTTGTGACTTTCAATGGACTATTGGTTTGGAAAAGGCCTGAAGTGAACCCATTAACTGGCCCAATGTGAGCCTTTAGAGTTTGGTGGAGTTGATACATACTATAAAATATGGATGCTGCTAGGCTTCCCAATCATGTAAGTGATATTCCCTTCCATTATCCAAAACAACATTGTTTAGCTCTTTCGATTTGTGATCTAATGAGCTCTGATTTTGATTCTTACTCATCATTGCTCACAAACTTAATTAATTCTCGTAACAATCAGTTTAAATCTGTGTTGAGGCCTCAATATGTATGAAGTCATTGTGGTTTTTGAGGTACAGAAGTTGCCATATATTGTATTCGTTAGAACTGATTCAGTATGTGGATACATAATTGATTCATACAAGTGGCAAGTGATACTTGGGTTGTTATCTGTCTATGTGTTATAATTAGAAAAGCAACAAGGTAATCTCAAGCAAAACATGATTAAAAGTTTAAGCTTTGTAACAGAAGATGAAATGTGGGAGAATAACTGAGGGAATTGCTGCTAAGCATCGAGGTTGGTTGAGGGAGTTTCCGTTGATGATGCAGTGGCAGAGTTTACGGTCTGTTGTGAGAAGATACAAGTTCGGCAAGTGGGACAGGAGGAGCGTGAAGAAAGCCATTTGTGAATACACTTGACATGGAAACCATGTTGACATTTCTCCAGCACTCGGATGCTCTCTCCTTGTTCGAATTCCGACAAGCAGATGGCACACTCTGCTTCAGCACCCGCAAGCTCAAGGTCGGAGGTGTAGACAAGTGTAGGAGTTGTGGCCGAGGAGGATGAAGCAGCTGGTTCAGGGTCAGGCTTGTGGTCATCCTCTTCAGTAATCTCGAGGGCTGGCCGGAGAAAGCAGCGGATAGCTGCGTACAGAGAGAGAGCACAGATGAGAGCAGAGACAAAGAGGATGAGGAGGACTGAAGCGTTGGCTTGGAAGTCGGAAGAGCTTGAGTAAGGCTTCCATCTGCAAGTGTGGGAGTTACATGTTGGAGTGGCAGCAGAGGACAATGGTGGTGAAGCTGCAGCTGCAAGCAAACGCATCTTGATTGGTATGTTGTGCTTCTGAGGTAGTCTCCTTATAGAGGAGGAGTGTAGGGACAATGGTGGTGATTCTAGTGAAGTCTTGAAGCAGAGAGAGAAAGAGAGTGTGAGGGAATAGGATTGTTTCGTCTCTAGTTTGAGGACTGTAACAATAAGTTCTCTCTCTTTTGGTCCACTTCACATAAATATGGATATTAATATTATGATGGATGGATGGATGATGGGATTGCTCTTTCTTTCTTTCTTTCTTTCTCCGGTGGCTTATCAGCATCCACATGTTTACCACCTGTCGTCCTTACACTCAGTTGCCTACATTCTAGGCAAATTCATCTCTTTTCTTTATAATTAAATTCCTTTTCATATGTTTGAATTTGTCAATATACGGAATTTGGATAAAAGGGCGAAAGACAAGAACAAAATACACTTCATTGTTTCTTTGTCTCTCTCTATATCACTCAGTTTTTACACTTTTTTTTTCCTTTCAGATAAAAAGAAACAAAACCCCAAATTAGAAAAAGAGGGTGAAATGAAAGAAAGCTAGCTATAAAAACAATCAAAATAGTAATTAAGTAAAATAAACAGCTTCAAGCTTTGTGAACCATTAATTTGTTTTCCTCTTCTAAAGACTCTCTCTTGTGATCTTCATGGTATGTATTTCTCATTTCCCTAAGCTGCAATTCCTGCTACACCACCGTTTTTATATGATTCATTAGATTTTCTACAAATGTTCAGATATGTATGAAAAAGAAAAAAAACGGCATTTCATGATTCATACCTCCGTTTGGTTGCCTGTTGATGTATCCAGCTGGTCCTCTAGACATGAAGTCCAATGCTCCCATTCCCAATCTTTCCTCCGCCTTTGGAGGCAGTGATAGCCACGCTGAGTCGCTGTACAGAGAGTCTGTCTCTAAGTTGTTTGAGCCGCTGCCATAACCACCAACATGAACTCCTCTCATTGCTTCTAATCCTACGCCTCCTCTCTCACCTTGGTAGCTGTTACGTGCACGTGAAGCTGTTCCCCAGTTGTCTCCAATGCTGCCTAGTGAAGACATTCCAGAGTTCCCATTGAAGCTGTTTCTTGATATCGGAGAGTTTGACATGTAACTTAGACCACCATTTCCCCATATATGGTTCTTTGTTGCCGCATTCAGAACACTAGCTCCTCCCGCTGACTCAATCTGGTTACCATACCTGTTGAGATTTGCAGCATACCCAGGGCTAAAGGGTCGTCCAAAACCTCCGCTGGGACCAGATCCATAGTTCTGAGCCTGGTTTGGCTCAAAATTCAGCTCGATACCGTAACCATGTCCAAAAGGTGAGAATCCACCCCTATTACCTACTGCTGGACTGTACCTAACTTCAGGTTTCACTCCATAACCGGAGATTGGAGTCGGGCTTAATCCTTGGGTGTACTCATTCAGCAATGTACTGACTCTACTACTAGCAAAGCTATTTACATTCATTTGGTTCCGGATAGTGTTGAGAGCCATTTCCTTAGGAACAGCTAGCTTGACCTCCACCATCTTACCATTGAGTTCGTGAAATGTCCTCTGCAGCACTTTGTCAACAGCGTCCTCAGAGTCATATGAGATGAACCCAAAGCCTCTGGGGCGCTGGGTTCTGTGGTCATACATGACGACAACATCAGTGATCATCCCAAACTGAGCAAAATATTTCCTGAACTCAGCCTCGGTAACCGATGATGCCAAACCTCCCACAAAGATCTTCTTGGTGTTAGCTGGGCCAGGTGATCCCTGGAGACTGCTGTTGCTTTTGTTCATCACTGCGTGATCATCTCTTGGAACTGCCTTCTTTGCCTCAACCTGTGATCATGGAGTAAATCAACACATCTCCGCTACTACAATACTTTAGGATCACAACAATGAGAGAAAAGCAGTTCGTTATACTAGCTGAATATGACAAGAATAAGAGCAGGTGAGTGAGATGAAGAACCATGAAATGATGATTCAAGTTTGTATAATTTATAGTTGTGAGTGTGAAGTTTTGATCAAGATCTGGATTCTTATGAGAGAGGCAAGCTGAGTGTGTATTGCAGGGTGATTGAAAAATATATAAAATAAGCTCAAAAACCAGGAATATGTTAAAGCTTTGCTTAGAGGAGCAGCAACATACAAGTAAGTAAAGAGCAAGACTGGAAATGGAAGCAATGTAGGATTGGTAAAACTTACGATTTTGCCATCAATAATATGTTTGAGCAAAACAACTCTTTCAGCAACATTGGGGTCGGCAAAGACAACAAAACCAAAGCCACGAGCACGACCAGTGGCTCGATCTTTCATGATCACAGCTTCCAAAACATCACCAAAACTCTGGAAATAATCCCGGAGACGATCTTCGGTGGTCTCCCAAGAGATGCCACCGATAAAGAGCTTACATGATTCCATTTCCATTATTCTATTAAAAAAGAAAAGAAGAGTTTGAGTTCATTGGTGGGTTGTAATAAGGTGAAGCAGTCGATGGAAAGAATGAAACAAACCTTGAGAAGGAAGGAGGAAGCAAAAAGAGCAGCCGGGTCTGTGATCGGATTCCGTGAACCGATCGACCCACGATCCTAGATTCCTGCAACCAAATAAAAAATAATGAAGGGTGTGTGTGGTGTGGATGAATCAAAAACGAAGAAGAAGAAGAGAATCAAAGGATACCGAAAATAGAGAAGAAGGAGAGAAAGAAGACTGAAATTGAAATCTAAAGAGATTTGGAGGAAATGGCAAAGGCTTTAATAAGAGAGGCTAAGAGCTCCTCCTTTTCCTCTCCCTCCCTCTTTCTCAGATTATTATCTATTTTTCCTTTTTCTTTTTTTCTATGAGATTTTTGGATTTCAGCTACCCAAAAAATGGAATGTTTGGTTATTATGGTCTCTTCTCTTTCTCTTCTAGGAGAAGACCACCATTTTCCATTTCTGTTCACAATTTATTTTTTATTAATAACCGACGCTTTGTTTCCACCCATCATATTTATCATCAATTAAACCCCCAAATAATGAATGATTAAGTTCTGTTGATTTCTTCCTTCTTCTAGTTTACTACTGTATTATTGATGTCACATCATCAGCCTATCTAATTAATATATGCATATCTTTAATTAATCCACCCAATTTGAAGGCATGGATTGTTATCAACCATGTAACTGTAGATGCAACATGTGATTGATTTTTGAGACAATCATTTCATTTCGCAATTATATTTTACTAAATTATAAAAGTTGATTAAACAAAAAGCTTTTTGGGAATCAAAGTGGGGAGGAACATGGGGAATGGTTGATGACGATAAAGATTGCCATCCCACAAAATTTCATTCATTTTTTATTTTCAATTATTATTTGAATACACAAAGTAAGTAGTATATAAGATAAGTATCTAATATTAATTGATGAGCCAACCCAAACCCAAGTGGAAGATGTTTCAAGTACACAACACAAACCCATTCTCTTTATAATTACCAACTTTTATCCTTCTCCTAAACCCATCATTATTTTTTAAATCATTTGGCCGTCCAACGTTAATCTAGAGTTTAATAATTGAGATCACCTATTTTATATACATTATAGACATGGTCTATCGTTTCGTTAGACACCTAAACTTGGAATTGAGAGTATCCTCCATTTAGACCATTTTACATTACATTAAAGCAGCCTTACTAAATCGGGAACTATAGCTTTATCACATGCCCATAATTAGAAATGAGCACAAAAGTAAAACCTATTAACTTTGTTGGGCCTACATTTTTCATACGCCGCAATTATACAGTCACCTATGATTACAGGCTTATCAGGCCCACATTATGAAGGCCCACGTAGCGTTTCAATTAGGCTACTCTGTTCTCTGCTCTCTGTCTTTCTTGCTCTCGCTTCGGACCTAAAGGTCCCAACTCACGCCGTCGCAGAGTAGAAGAAGAAAGGTATGTTCAATAAGAGCTCTCTCAAATCGAATTTCATATTCAAACGCTGACACTTGGTTGGAATGGATTTTTCCACTTCAATTTCAGATGCATTTCATTAGGAGCTCAATTCTGCAACACTTGAGACTGAGAGTCTCTGTCAGGCCGATTTTTCTTCTTCTGAACGAAAATGTTTTGAAGAGTTTTGGTCAAATGAATTTCACATCAGGAGCTGCAGATGGAGGAGGCCAAGATCAAATCTTGAGCAGAGTTATTGAATTGGTTAAGAAATACGACAAAACCAACACTTCTAAGGTTAAACCATTGACGTTTCTTTGTCTATAGCGTTTTGGTGAAAAGTTTTGTTTTTATAACGGTGTAATAACTCACAGGTTACTGAAAGGGCTCATTTCCAGAAGGATTTGTCGCTGGACAGCTTAGATAAGGTGGAACTAGTAATGGCTATTGAAGAAGAGTTCTCCATTGAAATCCCTGACGAAAAAGCAGATAAGCTCACTTGTTGTGCTGATGTTGCTACCTACATTGTCTCTGAAACTCACCCCATTAAAGAAGACTCTTGAGTTGTCTCTTCGTTAATGTTCAGTTAATGAATGTTGAAAGATATACTCTGTGTCTTTGCTTTAGCAAATTTTCTATGTTAGTGCTGCTCAACTCTTCATCTCATATATTCACGACTTATGTACTCAATGCATTTACACGTATATTCTTACACTGTGAATATGATAAAACAATGTAGAGAGAGACTCAACTCGGTTCTGTGACTGAAGCGCCACCCAAATATACGAGGACCAAAAAAGATAAACGCTTTTCACAATTTGGATCTGCTGTTTTTGTCTAAATCTTTTTATTGAAATGTAGACACCACGAGCTTGCTATGATCTTGAACTATAGCCCCGTAACCTGATCTTGCCAGATGTGTAGACACGGAAGCCATTGGTAGAGGAAACAAGTTTGATACGTTGGTGTATATTGGTAGAAGTGTGATAGCATCTATAGAGCTTAGGAACATATACTGGCTTAATGAAACATGTGTTTTCGAGGTCTGGAATGGCGTGGAGTTGGGAGGGAAGATCGATTTCAAACTCTCCCAATTCATCCGTAACAGCTTTAATCCATTTGGACCTCCTTTTGGATCCACCAGTGTGGCATTTGATGGCAACAGTGGCACCTGTGTCCAGAGTGTCATGTAAGTAGGAAGCATGAAACAACACACAAAAAACGTGAAGAAAGCAATACCTGGAATAGCAATGGACGGAAGGTGAAGAGGTGAAGTGTCGCAGAGAAGAGATCCGGTGATAATGACGGAGGAGAGTTTCTGTTCACCATAGCCAGCCATCTCCACCATTTCCTCTCTGGTCCATATATCTCCAGTCACTGCAAATGCTCTGTTGAATGAGAAGAAGATAAAGAAGAAGAAGCAGCAAAGGGAGAAGAAGCTTTCCATTAATAAAAGGAAAAGAGGATTATTAAATAAAGGCTTTGTGTGGAAATGAAAATGTTTGCTTTTAGTTTGGTTTAAGAAAAGAGAAAAGAGGATGAATGAAATGTATATATACAGGAGAAGCTAAAGAAGAGGAAAGATTTAAGGGAGAGTGAGTCTTTGCGTGGGTTAAAGTCTGTCTAATCTCTTTTTTTACCTTAAGATAGAGAGGGTCAGAGTCTTTATTTCCAAATAAGTTGTTCAATCTTTAAGGGCATAGAGTAGAAAAAGTGATTCATGGCTGAGTTTGAGAGGTGAATGAAGAGAGAAAGAGGGAGAGACGGCACTTGGAAGCAATTACTGAGTGGTTCGCCTACTCTTTTTCAGTCAGTATTTAAAATATTTATTAATATTTGGTGCAACGTTTGTGTTTAATGTGACGTTCCTCCTTTTCTTTATTACTTCTTCCTCTTCAAATCCTATTTGGAGTAGTCATACACGGTAACCAAATATATTCAACACTGAAAAGCAAAGGAAATAAAACTGGTAAGGAAGGAAAGATAATGGGCCTAATGCAGGAACTTTAATGGGTCTATTAAGTTGAGAACAGCCCATTAGCTTTAATTATAGGGGATATATCATTAATTAACAGAGCTTGCTTGATGGTGATTAAGGTTAAACAAATCATATGCTTTTATTGGTTGGGTTGGGCCCATGGAGCGAGGGAAGATCGAGACCGTCAAAAGTGGGCAAAACTGGACCCTTTTTGTTTTAAATTTTGCAACAGCTTGTCTCATCTGATTGGTCGATGCAGAACCCCACCACAAGCCATTCAATCTCATGATCCCAACCCAAAAAAAAAAAAAAAAAAAGGGAAAANAAAAAAAAAAAAAAGTGAAAATTGACCCAAGGGTCGTTGAGTGGCAGTTACCCTCTGTTTCCGCAAGGCCCTCACTTATTCTCCGTGTATTGCACGCGCTCTTTTCTCTGCTCTGTTTGATGAGCACTCTCTGCTTCCGCGCGTGGCATCAAGACAATAGGTTGGCGGGGTCCACGACACGTGGCAGAGTGTAAAAGGGCTAGATCATTCGAATCCAACGGTCTCTTACGAATCCAGTTGTCAGAATCTTATCAGAAATGGATGGTTCATATAAGCTTACGTGTCAAGTGAACAGAAGTCGTGCATCCTCGCTTTATATAAACTCCGGCGACTCCTTCACCACTGTGTACAAATCCCAGCCGACACTCAACGAACGCTTTCTTTCTTAAACCCTAATTTGATTTTGATTTTGTTTTACTGATGATTTGATTTGAAGACAGTTCAAAGTTTCCATTTTTAAATTTTTCTTGCTAATTCCAGAAAATGGGGGATTCCGATAGGGATTCCGGTGGAGAGCAAAACGGTAACAATCAGAACGGACAGTCTTCGTTGTCTCCCAGAGAGCAAGATAGGTTCTTGCCGATCGCTAACGTCAGCCGGATTATGAAGAAGGCCTTGCCTGCTAATGCTAAAATCTCCAAAGATGCCAAAGAGACGACTCAGGAGTGCGTCTCTGAGTTCATCAGCTTCGTCACGGGAGAGGCTTCGGATAAGTGTCAGAAGGAGAAGAGGAAAACCATCAACGGCGACGATTTGCTCTGGGCTATGACCACTCTAGGGTTTGAGGATTATGTCGACCCTTTGAAAGTTTACTTGCAGAGGTTCAGGGAGATCGAAGGCGAGAGGACTGGACTGGGGAGGCCACAGACTGGTGATGAGCCCGGAGACCATCAGAGAGATGCCGTCGGCGATGGCGCTGCCTTTTACGGTGGTGGCATGCAGTATCACCAACATCACCAGTTTCTTCACCAGCAGAACCATATGCATGGAGCCCCTGGTGGTGGTAGCAACGGTGGAGGCGGACCTGCCTCCGGTAGGACAAGGACTTAAAAGATTGGTGAAGTGGATCTCTCTTTATATATAGATACATACATATGTATATACACTTGCTATTCTTACGACCCATAAACAATTTGCAATCTTAAATCTCTAAGGTATCTTGTGATGGAACGAACATTGATGTTGGTGATGTAAAAACAGATGTGCATTAAGGGGTTGGAGTTTGTGTCTGTGTAGAGAGGATCGAGTGTGTTTGCTGTACATTTGGGTTCGCTAACGAATCTGGTTCCATTTAATCTTGTATGTAACTAAAGCCATTGTATGTAACTGAAGCCATTGTATTGAATTTGGATCTCATTGAATGCATATGTTTTCATTAGGGATGGTTGGATGTTTAGGTAATACACTTAAATAGATTCAAAGACACGAGTTGTCTTTCTGGCTAAATAGTCTCATCAGCGAAAATGAGCATGTGCATAACGTTATTGATCTTATAAATTGGATCTCACTGAATGCAAATGTTTTCATCTCGAATGGTTTGATATTTTGGTGAGAGCTAAGTAGGTTCAAATGTCAAAATGCTTACATAGAGAGGCAACAACGAAACCAGTTTTAATGGAAACTGTGAGGACTTGTTTGGTTGTTGAGAAAGGTCAATGGCGGGAATGCAAGTCGTGGGAGTTGAAGTACAATATACCATGTTGATCAGGTGCCGAGACTCGAAGAGGAGTAAAGCCTGCGTAGTCTCCATTGGTATTAGCAGAGCATATTTCTGTCATATACCTCAAGAGCTCATGCTTCTGTACAAATGCTTGTTTCGTATATTCTTCCCATGGCATCCACTGCACCAGGTTCCCATTTACACAAAAGAGAAGAGATATGAAAGTGTTTTGGTGGTTGACACTGGAGAGTCATTGAAAAGGGAGATCAAGTTACCTGAGCTGCCTCTATCTCTGTCTCCTGCGCATTGATCTCCAAAGAAAGAGGCTTTAACATGCACATAAAGAACAAATCTGACTTCTCAAAGAAAGCTTTGTGTGTCTGTCTGCCATAATTCGAAACAAATAAGAGTCAGTTATGTTGCAATATAAGCATAAATGCGTTCCGAGTAGGAGTTGCAACCTGAACGCCAGTATTTGGACAAATTCTGTATCCACCTGATAACATACAACGCGGAAATGCGTGGTATTAGCTTTTGGTTTCATGTACAGTGTAAAGAAAATGGTGAGCACAAAGAAAGCTTACCCCAGTCTCTTCTTTTACCTCTCTGACCGAGCCATCATGGATATACTCCCCCTGAATCAACACAAAGTGGACATCAGAAGGTTGAACCCAATTATGTTGTGATATTTAACAAAAAGAAGCACCTCATTCACTACACCAGTGGGAAACTTCCAAATACCTAGCCCTTTAAATCTCCCAGTCTTCTCTTGAACCACTAGAACCTTTGGATTCAAATACAGAAACAGAGATGTCATCCATTCGTGGAGATATTCCAAAAAGATACAGAGTTTTTGTTTGTTTTTCATCACACCTCTTTATTGTGGTTAATGACAAAAGCGCCTATGCCAACACGGTGAGATGCATTGGCAGGAAGCGTGTCACCTTCTTTGGGAATCCAATACACAAGCATCAAGTAGTCTTTCTCCGCATGATGAAACCAGAATCCCTCCTAAACAACCATTTTATGATATGAAAAATCTCCAAACAATTTAACAAAAAGGGGGTTCAAGAATATGTTTGCAGGTTTAGCATCAGGTGAATTACCTTAACAGCAGTTTCAGCAAGACCAATAAGCTCTTTTGGCAATTTGATCCACACTCCTTTCTTACCCTGCACACACAAATACGTTTGTCGACAATCTATCATAGACATTAGATCAGTTCGTAGCCTATCTGGTCTATTAAGCAATGCTTAAAGTAGTAAAGAAAAGTTGATTGCACCTCTTTTCGGGAAAAGAGAATACACTTTGGTTGCAGCAGCAAAGTAACTCTCTCAGGCCCGCAGTAGAATACAATAATATCTAAGAGGATAATGGCATTAACACTTTTAACACCCCTACTTTTTTTATTAATCCTTTGAAACAAATCGGTATGAATCTCAGATTCCTTGCATATCAAAGTCCATAGCAATATATATGTCATTTTTGATCCTATTTGATCAGATGATTGTAAGAAGAAGAAAGTAGAGGCAGAACCTGAAGAGTCCAGCTAGAGAGAGAGGCTCGGAGAATTGCAGAGAAGGCAGAAGGATCCATGGGATGAGTCATCTCGGCCATGACGCCACCGTACTTGTCTTCAACAGCCGGAAGCAGTGTAACGGTGTTTGGCTCCTCCCGGGAGATGGGATTTGTGGAGGAAGAAGCGGACATGGATCTGTTCCTCGTTGTGGAGCAGCTGTGAAACGCAGAGAAATCATCAGCAGGAAAACGCAGACGACGCCCATTAATATTACCACAAGAATTCATCAACAATTTGATAAAACCATAGCTTTTGGCCAAACGGCAAGTCATCATCATGAGAGAGAAAAGACACAATTTTAAAACTCAATTACACAAGATTTGCCTTTAATGTTCTGAAAATCTCATTGTAAACTAAAAGGAAAAGAAGTAGAAGATAAAACTTCAGGTTAATAAATGACTGAATGGGAAGGATTGAGCTTACAAAGTACAAAGCCTGTTCTTTGGTTTTTTAACTAACAACACACTTCCCTTTCCTTAAATAAACGCAATGATGATGATATTCATTTAAAAAGAAAAAAAAAAGGAACCAACTTTCAGCCTCAAACGAATCTAATTTTATATTATATAATTTGTAAAGACGAATAAGATATAAGATAAGCTTTTCTGTTAAATAAAGATGGATTAGGAGGAATGGTCTTCTAAATTGAATTGACACGCACACGTTGAATGGAAAAAATTATACCCAGTAAAGGAATTTCTTCTAATTCTCCTGAAATCAATTACACAATTATCTTTAATATGTTAATCAAACGTTTGTTTATGATTGTGTTAAGGCTACAAAAGATGTCGGTGGGTTTAGCTCCGAGTGAGCCACGGGGCAAGAAGTGTTTTGCCTTCTGTTTACACGAAACTAAAACATACAAAAGCAGATTCGGGTTCGGCTAAGAAAACGACTGAGGACATAATGGAGGTTATGTTGCTCTTTTGAGGACACAATGGTCAATTTACAGTGTTGCACAATGCATTTTTTACCCTTTTGAACTGGCTTTTACTTTGCCGTTCACGCCGCCTTATTTTATTTTTACCTTCTCCAATGGAACTTCTCGCCGGCGACTGTCGTAAATCAGTCGGCGACGACTTTGCCGTTGATGTTGACCCCTTCAATGGCTCCGATGGTGGTTGTGACTGGATGTATGGTAGCCGTCGATCGGAGTCACACGGAAACGACGACGCTTTGGCGACGCTTGCAGACTTGGCTTCGCCTCCTCAGAAACTGAAACCCATTAGGTGTGGCGTTAAGCCTTCTTCTTCGGAGGATCGACATCGTCTCGATATTCTCGCTGGAACCCTAGATAGGTTACCGGAAATGGGATTTCTTGGAGATGGCTGCTTCGAAGCTCCCCTAGGATCGAAGATTGCTGACGTGGAGCAAAGTGGTCAATTAACTGGTGGGTTTTCAAAGGAAGATCCTCAAATGGAGTTTCGACCTCGAAGTCGCACTTCTTGGGATGATGCTCTATCTCTCAGGTAATAATTAATGTACACCACTCAATTATTATTTTCTTTCTAAAAGAAATGATTTTTTGTTGGAAGCGTTTAACAGCTAGAAGCTTGTTTCTTAGTTGAACATCTCAGCTTCAAGGATTCAGTTTGGTAGTTTATTCGATCTTCATTATAATCTTTTACAGTTATAGTTTATTCGTTTCTCAGTGTTGTTCTGTCTAACAGATAATTCTTGGATTCTGAGGACATTATTAGTCCATAGATAGATAATAGTTTTGACAAGCATTTTCAATTTGATGATATTGCAGCTCGTCTGGTGATAGCGATTGTGATTCTTCCCCAGGCGTTCGCAAGGCTGTCACTGGTAAAAGAAAGCGGAAAACAAGGGTAAAGCTGGAGCACTTCTTGGAGAAGTTGGTGGGGCGTATGATGAAGCGGCAAGAGAAGATGCATAACCAGTTGATTAACGTGATGGAGAAGATGGAGAGCGAGAGAATACAACGTGAGGAAGCTTGGAGGCAGCAGGAAATTGAGAGGATGAAACAGAATGAAGAGGCACGCAAGCAAGAGATGGCACGCAGCTCGTCTCTCATCTCTTTCATCAAAAATGTTCTCGGTGAAGAAATCGAGATCGAGGTCCCTGTACCCTCTGAGCCCCCTCAACAACCACTCCAGAGTCTTCCTGAACAATGTGAAGCCGTGAAACATTCACGTGAATCCTCTCAGAGACACGGAGAGATCAAGTTTGGGGTTTCAAACGGCAGAAGGTGGCCGCAAGAGGAAGTGCAGGCATTGATAACCTCGAGAAGCCAAGTGGAAGAGAAGACGGGGATCCACAAGGGTGCGATATGGGATGAGATATCAGTAAGAATGAAGGAAAAAGGGTACGAAAGGTCTGCTAAAAAGTGTAAGGAGAAGTGGGAGAACATGAACAAGTACTACAGGAGAGTGATGGAAGGTGGGAAGAAACAGCCTGAGAACAGCAAGACTCGCTCATACTTTCAGAAACTTGGAAATTTCTACAAGACCAACTCCTCTGGAGAGAGGGAGGACTGACGGTTCTAGTTTTAATTTAGGTTTTTAGCACGCAGAACGGAGACTTGTAGATGATTTCTCGAGTTTAATTTGATTTTGGTCTAGTTTAAGTCTTATGAGTGAAGTGTATCTGTATGATGTTGAGTTTAGAAGGTTCGAATAAAAGAGAATTTTGTTGGTAACGGCTACAGGGGGAGAAGAGAAGGATCCTCGTTCACATCGACTATGTCTGCCACGTTGTGGACCTTGTGAGGTCTACATTTACAAATACTGACACTTGCCAAAACACTCTCTCTCTCTTTCTCGCCTCTCTTATTGTCTTCAAATGCTTCTTTATTTGGAGCATTCTTTAATTTATTATATTCACAAACCCAAAGTCGTGAACTCGTGAACTTGAACAACAATATGGAACGTGGAGGCTTCCATGGCTATCACAAGCTCTCCCTCAACAACACCACTCCTTCTGCACCAGGTAGTGCCATTATCTATTTCCCCCCTTTTGCAGGCTTCTCCATTCCGTTGCATGCAAAACTATTCTCTAATCTTGTTTTCTGCAATCCCTCCATTGTTATGTAATGATATAGCTTTTTTCAGTCTCAAACAAGTATGATAATGGCGCATGCAGACGTCATAGAAGCTCAAAATTTTCGCATTGAAAACAAATAACCAAACACGATTGTGCACTAATAGAACTCTCCGACTTTTTATTACTCTTTTTAATTTTTGGGTTTAGCAGGTAAATTTTTGATGGCAGAGGCCAGCATGCGTCTCCCGGAATTCAACGAGCCTAACAAAACCAGTAATGGCGGTGAAGAGGAGTGCATGGTGAGGGAGCAAGACAGGTTCATGCCTATTGCTAACGTGATACGGATCATGAGGAGGATCTTACCCGCGCACGCCAAGATCTCAGACGATTCTAAGGAGACGATCCAAGAGTGTGTCTCGGAGTACATCAGCTTTATAACAGGCGAGGCTAATGAGCGGTGCCAGCGGGAACAGCGCAAGACCATCACTGCAGAGGACGTCTTGTGGGCAATGAGCAAGCTCGGTTTTGATGATTACATCGAACCCCTCACATTGTACCTCCACCGCTACAGAGAGTTGGAGGGTGAAAGAGGGGTTAGCTGCGGTGCTGGATCCGTTAGTCATACTAACGGATTAGTGGCCAAGAGGTCTAATGGGAGCATAGCCGAGTATGGAGCCTACGGGACTGTGCCAGGGATTCACATGGCACAGTACCATTATCGTCACCAGAACGGGTATGCCTTCAGTGGTAACGAAGCTAATTCTAAGATGAATGGGTCATCATCAGCAGCAAGTGGCGCTAGAGTTGAACTGTTTCCGACTCAACAACATAAGTACTAAGAACAATGGCTAATAACGTTGATAGCTGACAGAGAAAGAGTCATAACTTTTAGTAGGCGCAGCTTCTGGTGTATGAATTCAAGTTAAGCGAAACCAATTATGCTTTTTCTTTGTATGTCATCAACTTGAAAGAACATGGTGTTCTCATCTGATCTGTCTTCTGGTAGAAGTGTATTAATAAAGCAGTAAGGTTTCCAGATCAATATGCTTGTGATTTTTAACATTGGAATTGACAGTGAGGACTCAACAATCAAACATATTAAGAGACTAAACATTCCAGATTCCTTTTCAGCTCTAAAAAAAAATCAGAGTTCAACGGAAACTGAAGCATTACTCATGCAGAATCTCCATTCGTCTAGCTACCACCTTCCAGAGGAACTTCAACGCATACCTTTTTTCTGTCCACAAGATCATGTTTATCTGGACTCTCCTCCACATCACCCTCTTTCCCTCCTTGCTCTTGAGAAAGAGATTCCAATTTCGAACTATCAACTGGATCAAGTCCGCTTCTTTTCCTCTGAGGAATTACAGTGAAGAAGGATGTTTTCCAGTCTTTTGTCTCTAGAAACTTGACGAGTATCTCCAGAACTTGATTCACAGTGAGAACCTAAATTAACATAAATCCAAATCTCAAAACAGGGTCTTGCTTAAGAAAGTATAGACAATACCAAACTGGAAAACGCTGGCATTGGAGCTCAATTTGTTCAAAAAAGAGACAACTTTTTTTGCTTTTAAGTTACCTGTGAACTTGACATTTTCATGTACTCCCCAATGGGAAGTTTAGCTGTTTTAATGCCTTGTTCTTGGGCCTTGGTCATGGTGATCCCTTTGAATCTGTTTCGATCGACTAAGCCACCGATTATGTAGATATGTTTAGGATCAAGTTCATCCAAAACAGTTTCGGAGTCAGCCGTAAGGTACACCAAATTGTCTTTCTGATCAGCCATGGCCTCAATGTAACACCTTTCTTCCTTCTCTATGAACCATTTATCAAAACCAGGAAGCTTCTCAAGCTCAGTACTCATCTTCCCTTGGACTCCTGTCAGCCATAGATGACAAGGTGAAGAGCTTCTTCCATTCACCGCATAGCAATACATAATCTGCTGAACGAGGCTAGAGATCTCTGACTCGGACATGAGATGCGCAAAGTCAACATCTACGACGATCTTTTGACCAATCTCTTTGGCTCTATTCAACCTCTCCATCTTCTTCTCTTTCTCCTCCGATCGCTTCTCCATTCTCTCCTTCCGGAGACTCTTCCTCGACTCTATCAGCTTCAGCCTCTCTTCCTCCGTCGAGTTAGCTAGTGTTTCCTCCCACTCCTTATGCTTTCTCTCTACCTCTTTCCTCTTCTGCTCCTTTTCCTGTGCCTTCTTCTCAGCTTTCTTCACTTCGTATCTTTGCTGCCTCAGCAGCTTCTTCTGAGCATTCTTCGACAAAGGTTTCTCTTCCGTCGTCGGAGGTGAAAGGCTAACCGGAGCCGGTTGAGAATCTGGTTTAAGCAGATTATCGAAGTTGTTTCCGTCATTTTCCGACGCCGCCGACATTGCCACGAGAAAGCAATTGAGCAACGCAGGAGGATGGTAAGAAGAAAGGGAAACGATAGGCGCCACTTTAGAAAGTCCACCAGTAATGGGCCCAATTATAAGGCCCATTTACAATGGGCTATAGAAATGGGGCAAAGGATAAAACAAAAGAGAAAGTGGGGGACCAATAATATAAAAAAAGTAAAAATGCGGAAGCGATTACAGACACAAAGGCCGTAAGTCAGCAAATCGGGCTGTTGTTGTTGTCTCGAGAGAGCTCAGATCAGATTTAGTTGCTTTCTTCCGTAGAGTGACTCTGAACACCGAATTCACACCAAAGAGTTAAAGAATCCATACGCAAACACTTTCTTCGTTCATGGTGGCTCGCCTCTAAGATACGAGAACAGCGTCGGTTCTAGACGTCTCTATTTCACTCGCCATGGCTCAGAAGCCTGAGGAGCAGTTGAAGGACTTCGGATCGAAACTTGACCCACCTCCTTCTTCCAAGGATTCCTTTCTCAAACTCCTAAAGGTGATTTTCCTTCACTAATTCTCCTTCTTTCTTCTGCAATTTGTACCAACTTTCGATTTTTCGTTTGGAGGGAATTTTTCTGCTTTCTTTACCGTTTAAATTCTGTCTATTTGGAAACCAATATTTTTTTTCAGCTTTTGTAGATCTTCTTCCACACTGGGTAATGTTCATTAATTGAGCTAGTGTTTTCTTCTTTGCATTGAGTTGCGTTAGGGTTACTTTGTACCATCTTTTCGTTAACGCTTGCCCTTCATGTAGATTATATTTGCAAAATTAGGTCGCGCATAAAACTAGGGTTTGCTCCATTCCATTCTGTTTGGAAGATATCATACCTTCTTAAACTTTTCTCGAAATTGAAATTTTATGGCTATCCGCTTGTTAGGTTTCAAATGTTCCTAGGAGACCGAGCTTAATGTTTATAATTCCTCAAGTTCGGGATGTATCCTCCTTCTATTTTTGCTGCTGTTGTTAATATGTCAAGTTTATATATTGTTGGGCTGGTGTTTTTCTATATCTTTATTCTTGAGTTCTCCCATGCTGGAATTGAATTGCGCTATATTCACTACCTTTTAGATAGATGCAATGGTTACCCCAAGTCTGCCTTCTTCGTTTTTGTCAAAACTTTGTGGGAATGTGATTTGATTTTCATTGGTATGATTGGAGGTGACTGAATTATTTAGTTTCGTCAGATATCTCTTTTCCTTCTAAATTAATCCTGTTTTCTGTGTGATACTATGACTCAATCGTTGAGTTTATTTAAGCCTTAATCTAGATAACTCCCAGTCTTGTTAACTTGTGTGTTGCTACGTGCAGGAAGCTGCTGTTTGTCTTTCTGAGTTGGAACAGTCTCCACCACCAGCAGTGCTCAACTCCATTCAGCCTTTTCTTGATGCAGTTATCAAACCTGAAATTCTCAACCATCAAGACAAGGATGTCAAGCTTCTAGTTGCAAGTTGCGTTTCTGAGATAACTCGTATTACAGCACCTGAAGCGCCTTACAGTGATAATATCATGAAGGTTGATTCTCCTGAATTTGCTCTAGCACTGTGATTACAGACATGTCCACTACTGATCTCTTCTGTTTCTTATCTTATTTCAGGATATTTTTCAAGTGATTGTGAGCGCTTTTTCTGGATTGAATGATGTCAGTGGTCCATCATTTGGGAGGAGGGTTGTCATTTTAGAAACGGTTGCAAAGTACAGGTCATGTGTAGTGATGTTGGATCTTGAATGTGATGATTTGGTGAAAGAAGTGTTCACTACATTTCTTGATGTTGCTAGGTGGGTTTCACTTTCAACCTGGCCTTCTTGTCAGAAATTTCCTTTGATTTATATCAAGTCTTTTTTCCCTCTCTACAAGACACTCTGAATTCTCATACTTATAATTGTGCTTTTAATTGCGGTTGTTGGTGAGTTATACAGGTTATATATGCTTTCAGTGTTGTTTTCTTTCAATTGGGCTTTATATTGAAAGATTTGTTTTATTTCTTGTATGTGCAGGGATGACCATCCGGAGATTGTTTTCTCATCAATGCAAAATATAATGATTGTTCTTTTAGAAGAAAGTGAAGATGTGCAGGAGCATCTTTTACTAATTTTACTCTCTAGATTGGGCCGAAATAGAAGTGTGAGCATTCTGAAATTGTTGTTTCAGGCTATATTCCATTGTAGGATCAGTTGTTTTGGGGATACCAGACAGCTGATTTTCTGGATTTATGATGGCAGGACGTTAGAGATGCTGCAAGAAGACTTGCTATGAAAGTCATAGAGCAGTGTGCACCAAAAGTTGAATCTGACATAAAGCAGTTCCTTATCTCTTCGATGTCTGGAGATATGATTTCCAGCAGTCAAATTGACTACCATGAGGTTATTTTTGATTTGTACCGCTGTGCTCCGCAGGCCCTATCTGGAGTTGCACCATATCTCATTGGAGAGCTTTTGGTATATTTTTATTTTGGACCTTTACCTCTTTTCTGCATGTCAATGTGACTCTAAAATCATGCATTTCGAACATTTATTATGTGTTTTGCTTGAATAGTGAATTTTATCCATCTGTTGTATCAATACTCCTCACTGAGCTCATTTTCGAGTAGATTGGTATTGAATATTACATAATGCTTACTAACATATGCAGGCTGATAAATTGGAAACTCGTTTGAAAGTTGTTGGATTGGTTGGAGAGCTATTTTCCTTGCCTGGACATGCCATCTCAGAAGAGTTCGGTTCAATCTTTTTGGAGTTTCTAAAAAGGCTCACTGATAGAGTAGTTGAAGTTCGGATGGCCATCCTTGACCATATTAGGAATTGTTTACTCTCAGATCCTTCGAGAGCTGAGGCTTCTCAAATTATATGTAAGTCCCGTTTTTTTTTTTATCATGCCTTTAGTATACTTTAGAATTGACTAAATTTATAGTATTAACACATATGTAGCTGCTCTCTGTGACCGACTTTTGGATTATGATGAGAATATCCGCAAACAAGTTGTTGCTGTTATTTGTGATGTGGCTTTGAGTGAATTAACATCGGTTCCCGCTGACACTATAAAATTAGTTGCAGAACGGCTTCGTGACAAAGCTGTACGTTTTAATTATTCAGTCTGGATATCTCAAATAATTTCATGATACAATATGAAGACATTTAAAACTCATAGTTCTTTTGTTTTATTTTTATTTTTAAATCAGATACTTGTTAAAACTTACACAATGGAAAGGTTGACTGAATTGTTCCGGGTCTATTGCTCACGGTGTGCTGATGGGAAAGTAGGCACTGGCGAGTTTGATTGGATTCCTGGAAAAATATTGAGATGTCTTTATGACAAAGATTTCAGGTAGGGAATTCATCTGACCCTTTACTTATGTATTTATCATGTTTACTTAGTTGGGGTTAGATATGATCATTACTTTCGAGAGAGATATTCTGAATATGTTAATTGTGTTGCAGATCAGATACAATTGAATATATTCTATGCTGTTCACTGTTTCCAACTGATTTCTCTGTAAGAGATAAAGTTAAACATTGGATACAAATCTTTTGCGGGTTTGACAAAGTGGAGATTAAAGCTTTTGAGAAAATACTGGAGCAAAGACAAAGGTCTATTTGATGGGTTTTCTTAGCACTTAATAATTTTGCATGTGTTATTATCCTATCCTTCATACGATATGGACATATAATTTTGGAAAACATTTCTTGACCTTTAGGATGCAACAAGAAATGCTAAGATATTTGTCAATCAAGCAGACGCAACAGGTATGACGAAACACAGCTGACTACTTTTTATTTAGTTCCTCTTTGAAATTGCATTTTTAGCTTCACCATTTGGAACTTTATGTTTTGTCTTGACGCAGAATGCTGATACTCCTGAGATGCAGAAAAAGATCCTATTTGGATTCAGAGTTATGTCACGTGCATTTTCTGATCCCCCAAAGACCGAGCAGAACTTTTTGATTCTTGATCAACTGAAAGATGCTAATATTTGGAAGATTTTGAGTAGTCTACTTGATCCCAACACTAGCATAATGCAAGCATCTAAGATTCGGGTGAGAATAACATCTAGTTTGTATTAATGTTAGATTTACTTTTGATAACCTTATAATTGGTTCATGGTTTGATTTGTGTGCAGGATGATATGCTTAAAATACTTTCTGAGAAGCATTGTCTCTATGAGTTTCTTAGCACCCTCTCTATAAAGTGTTCGTATCTGCTGTTCAGCAAGGAATATGTGAAAGAGATATTAGCGGAAGTAGCTTCTAGAAAGTCATCTAAAAATATTTTGGGCGTTCAAGCTTGCATGGACTTTTTAGGGGTAAAATCTTACCTGACTCATCATTTAAAATTCACTAGCTTTGAGTCAGAAAATTTGTTTTAGCATTTGTTATAGTCAATTAGATACCATGCTCTTGAAGTTCTTTTCTTTTGTTTTGTTACAAACTCCACTGTATTGATGCCCGTGCATGATATTTTTAGCTCCTCGCATGTTTCTGTCCATCATTGTTTGATGGGGCGGAAGAAGAGCTGATAGGTTTCCTTAAAGATGATGATGAAATGATAAAGGAAGGTACTCTAAAAATTCTGGCAAAAGCAGGTGGTACTATTCGGGAAAATCTCATTGTTTTAGCGAGGTAAATGTCTCAGTATATGTATATATCTTTATCATCAAGCATTAGCTCACTTCTTTCATTAGTTACCTGTCTTTCTGATGTCTATTGTTTCTCCTATTGTCTTCTTAAAAGTTCTGTGGACCTGTTATTGGAGAAGATCTGTGTAGAAGGTAATCGTAAACAGGCTAAGAATGCTGTGCTCGCACTAGCGTCAATAACGAAGGATGATGGCCTGAAGTCACTCTCTGTTCTATACAAGGTGACAGTTCTGTTTTCTTATTTATATTTTGGTTAAAAGTATGGCTATATGTGGTTGATAATTACCTTGGGGAAATTCTGGTTTAATACTTGATTTGTAGAGACTCGTGGACATGCTTGAGGACAAGAGACATCAGCCATCTGTTCTTCAGTGTCTTGGATGCATAGCGCAGATTGCGATGCCAATCTTTGAAACTAGAGAAACTGAAGTAGTTGACTTTATTAGAAACAATATCCTCAAGCTCAAAAGTGTATGTATTTCTCATGTTTAGTTTACTGCGAAACCTCACAATCTGTCTTTCACTGCTTTCTCAGTCTTCTTTTTATTTTTCATTGAAAGACACTTGCCCCTTTGCAGGAAGCTGTGGATGACAAAAAATTATCCTGGGAAGACAAAAGTGAAATTTGTCAACTGAAGGTTGGTACCTAGCGAATGTTTTCTTATAGCCGATATTACCTTATTTGCGGATCTTTGGTTGATCTTGAATCAAAGTAATCAAGTAATTTTTCTCTTGTCCAGTGTGTTTTAAAACTCTGTTGTCTTTTTTTTTTTTTTTTTTTTTTGGGAAAAA
>OVAX01000019.1:140256-160272 GCA_900406405.1 Lepidium africanum
TTTTTTTTTTTTTTTTTTTTTTTTTTTGGTGAAATAGATATATGGGATTAAGACGTTGGTTAAGAGCTACTTGCCTTTCAAGGATGCTCATCTTCGTGCGGGTGTTGATGACCTTCTTAGATTACTAAAAAATATTCTTTCCTTTGGGGAAGTATCTGAAGATCTAGAATCAAGGTTGGCAGACATGAATGCTAAATATTGCTAAAAGTTTGTTTTTCTCTATAATTTGAAGGCATTTATATTCAACCTTCTTACAGTTCTGTTGACAAGGCCCATTTGAGACTTGCTGCTGCGAAGGCAGTCCTCCGCCTCTCAAGGCACTGGGACGATAAGATACCAATTGATATATTTCATTTAACATTAAAAACCCCCGAGGTACTTCCATCAATTTGGTTTTTCATTCACACCTCTCATCTAATCCGACATCTGATCTGGGTTCTGTTTTAACTTCTAACATTTTTTCTTACCTTCTCCTTTAGATACCATTTCCTACAGCTAAGAAAATATTCCTCAGGAAAGTTCACCACTATGTAAAGGATCGGATTTTGGAGACAAAGTATGCATGTTCGTTTTTATTCGATATCAATGGATCAAGTGTTCTCGAATCAGAGGAGGTATGTCATCGCCCTTCACTTGAAATTCGTGAGTTGAGAATGCTGACAATCTGGCTATAAATATTGCGCCTGGATTGTCATACAGGTGAAAAACAACCTAGCTGATATCATTCAACATTCTTACCAAACAAAAGTGCGGAAAATTTCTGCTCAAAGTGATGCAAATTCAGTTACTCTCTACCCTCATCATATCCTTCCCTACCTGATTCACGCACTTGCGCATCATTCTTGTCCTGATGTCGAAAAATGCAAAGACGTGAAGAAATATGAGATTGTATATCGGTAAATTGTTTTTCGATTTACCTCGACATTCCCTCACTTTTTCTCATTCTCTAACTGATATTAGTGGTTTTAGTTATTTGTTTTCTTTGTTTATACTTTATGCTTACTATTTCCGATCGTTGGTTTCAGCCAATTATACGTGATCATTTCTATGTTGCTCCATAAAGAGGGAGAAGGGAAGACTGAAGATATTGATAATGAACAGGAGTGGATTCCCACCATTATCTCTATCTTCTTTAGTATAAAACAGTCAGAAGATGTGACTGATGCAACAAAGTCAAAGGTTTTTAAACAATTTTCTTAAGTTTGCTCTATTTTACAATAGCCATGTCGGGACTACCTTTAATAAGTATTATAAGCGTGTAATCACTCTACTTGTGGCTGTCGTGGTGCCATGGAGCTGACATCTAATAACTTACATTAACAGAACTCACATGCGATCTGTGAGCTTGGCCTGTCAATAATCAAACACTTAACTCAGAAAGAACCTGATCTACAAGGGCCAATGACACCTGTATCGCTGCCTCCGATGTTGTACAAATCTTCTGAAATTATCGAAGGTGATAAGTCTCAGGTAAGAATTCAAAATGTTTCTAAAATTGTGGGTCCAAATTTACATGCTGATCTTGCTTCAGATATTTTTTTGCAGTCTGGGCTGTTTGTCGTGTTTGATTATACATTTTCTGTGTTTGACCTCATATACTGTCCTGGTTTGTCTTTACTCTGGGAATTTCTTAAACAGGTAGGTGAAGAGAAGTTGTGGCTAGCGGATGAGACTGTCCTGGCACACTTTAGGGCTCTCAAGTTGGAGAGTCATGAAGATACATCCGTATGTTTCTCTGAAAATCTGAGATGCAGTATCTTGCGATTTCTGTATGTATTGATATTTTTCTTTTCAGGTGATACCCCAAACTTCAGAAACTGAGGTTATGATTGACGGGGAAAGTGATGGGAATGAAATTCCTCTGGGTAAAATTGTTGAGCGTTTGAGAGCTCAGGGAACCAAGAATAGAAAGGGAAAAAAGGGTAAACCTGTACCAGCTGAAGATGAAAATGGTAAATATGATGTCGATGTTTTGAAAATGGTGAGGGAGATAAATCTGGATCACTTGCGAATGCTGGATAAATTTGAATCCAGTAATGGACACAAACAACCTGGTGAGAGAGCAGACACATGTGAAAGAGATAAGATTGCTAACAAAAGGAATGCTGGTGATGCAAGATCAGTAGTTTCAGTCCCTAAGCGCCGAAGATCATCTTCTGGCCATAGTCCTTTCAAGTTTTCAAATAGTGGTCCTAAAGTTCCACTGAAAGCTTCTGAAGCAGAGTTGCATCGAGAGAGAGACATGGACAAAAATGTCTCCTCAGGCTCGAACAACGAATATTCAGACCAATCTCCCCGAAAGAGAAAGAAAAACGTCACCTCAAAATATAACATTACAGAATCTGATTGGGCTCTCACTGAGAATCAAAGCGAAGGTGGCAACTGCAGTGAGAGGGTAAAAATTATCAATAGTGTCTTACCTTTTGTATTAGTTCACTCTATTTCAATTTACTGATATTCAGTCAATATGCAATTTTTCCTACTCAATCCGAAGCAGAGTAGGTCAGCAGAGAGTGGTGATAGCAAAATGAAGTCTGCTTCTGGATTAATGAAGAATCGAAAAAGAAAAAGCACATCTGGATTGGCTAAGGTGCGGAGCTTTATTTTCCATTGATGTTTAGTAGTGTCGCTTTTATGCTAATAGATCTCTGTGAGACATGTGTTCTCTTGTCTGACCTAATTTCTTGTCCAGTGTTCCACAAATGAAAGTAAATTGGTAAAGGACGAACTGATTGGTTGCAGAATAGAAGTTTGGTGGCCTTTGGATAAACGGTGAGCATTGTTTTTAGAGCGACTTTTGTTGGATTGACAGTGCAAAAGTTATTTAATTGTAGTAATTCTATTAGAGTTCTTTTTTTCTTTATGCTTTATTATTCTGACGTATATGCAAAGCTACAATGTGAAGGTGTTAATTCGTTTTATCCCCATTCTTAGTCACATTCTGTTACTCTAAAGTCCATCTGTTGCATTCATTCATTTCCAACAAAGAGTGGTAATTTTTCTAAAATTTTCTCACTAGAAGTTCCATCTTGGTGATCTCAATAGGTTTTATGAGGGGACAGTGAAATCTTATGATTCCACAAAACAGAGACATGTGGTAAGGTTTCTGCACGTTGCTTTTTTTTGTCTTTTTCTTGGTAAGGTTGGTCCAGCCAATTCTATTTTTTATCCATATGATTTCGCAGATACTGTATGAGGACGGAGATGTTGAAGTACTTAACCTAAATAAAGAACGGTGGGAGCTCATAGACACGGGTGGAAAGTCTGCAAAGGTTATGAAATTTTCTGGTTTATTGGTTTTGTTGTCAATATATCTTCACTATTTATAGTCATCTGTGGAGTTTGTTCCTTTAGTTATAATTATCCTTACAGTATTTGTATTTTCTGCAGAAGTCCAGGACATCAAAGGGTAGTTCTAATAAGAAAAGGTAATACTTTCTCTCTGCAACTGCAGATAGATGCAGTTTTCTATAACCAGTTAGCCTTGTATTCTTCTCTAGTATCATATGACACAGCAATCTTATTCTTTCATTCCGATGTTTTGTTTCTTTTAGATCTTCTAAAGGTAAGGATAAGAATTCAGATGGCCTACAGAGTGATGAAGACCCAATAACAACTACGTAAGCTAAAACTCTATCATTTGTAATTCAAATGCGGGTCATTCTTTTGCTTTTGCTTTTCGTTTCTGCTTTTTTTATCTTCACCATTCGTGGTAGGCCTTTTGCTTTATCCCAGACTGCTGTCTTTTCTAGGCCAAAAGGAAAACGAACCCCAAAGAAAGCCTTAAAACATAAACAGCCAGTAGGCACGCCAAGAAGTCTTTCTCTAGAATATGAGAAACTAGAGAGCAGAAACAAGAAAAAACGATCTTCTGCCACGCCAGGTAGACTTCATTGAACTACTTCGTCCACTTTTATGTCCAAGTTTGGTAGCCTTCCCACAGTTTCTAAATCCTATTAATCTATGTAATTACATGCACATTCACGTACAGCAATGCGGTTAATCATGATATTTTTCTTACTTAGTTATTCTGTTTTCAAATGATATAAGTGGGTGAAGTTGCTGAGAAGAAAATGAAATCACCAAGAGAGTCTGTGACAGAGGGTCCAGAATATAGTGGGGAGGCTGGGGATGAGAAATCAGAGTCCGAAGGAAAGTCGTCAAAAGAAGGCAAGGATGATGAGGAAGTTGTAAACAAGGAAGACGATTTAGAGGAGGCGAAAGCAGAATCGAGTGGCGACGGTGCGGGGAAAGAAATTGAACTTGACAACTCAGATACTGATGGGGAACAAGAAAACAGTGAAATGGAGACAGAAGCTGAAGACGATGCTGGGGATGCTGAGAATTCTGACAATGAGACTCTTGTATCTACCTACCTTTCTCTTAAATTTTACAAGCAGCGTAGATAAATGATGAGTAGAGAATTCTGATGTGTTCACTTTTGAATGCGTGTGCAGGGAGCGTGGAAAAGTAAAGTGGGTAAGTCAAGATCGAGAAAAGCAATATAGGTGTGTCGTGTCCTATGCCATTATGTAGAAGAAATATTGCGGTGTTGGTGGCCTCTGGATTGCTGTGGTGTATATGTGGTAATATTGTGAGATTTGTAGGGTTAGTGATACATACTTTTGTTCTAACCAGCATGATGGGATGAATAAATAGGAAAAAGAAGCTCCTGAAGAAGCTTATGTGGTCATGTATTGTAGTCTCTCTGTGTGTTTATTTGTAGGGTTGTTTCATGTTTTCTTCTGTAATGTAATATTAACATCCTATATTCCTTAACTCAAAGTACTATTCTCTTTTGAACTTTAAAATTACTTTACCACTTTCGTCTACCCTTCTTTTTGCAGATGACACTATCGTTGGTCCAAGATTATCAATATAATATTCTTGCGTTGTTTTGTTACTGGTTTGCAAATTCGTGTTGATTGTATGTTAATAATTATGACATCTCAACAGAAACTAAGATTATGTATGGTATTTTGAAAAGTACCGAGGAAATACATGAACCTTATTTTCACTAACTTATTTTTCACTCACTACTCGCTTTTGTGTTTATTTTCGGTAACTTATAGACCAATCTTAGTTTTTTTTTCACTCTTCAAAGTGCGATTCTTTTTTTTGCTTTAATCTAGCCGCCGTTAATTTTATTGGTCTGAAGCTCCGTCGACAATAGCTCCCTAGCATCGGCGGTGACATCATTTTATCTATATTGTTTAAATTTTTTGTCAATGTAAAAATCTGAAATATGTTATTTTACAAAAAAAAAAAAAAAAATCTGAAATATGTTGTGCTATGGGGCCCTATTTTAAATGGGTATTGGAGCAATAATGGTTAGACCGAGTCAAAACGTGTCAAGCCAATCTCTGATTTCATGCATATAAACAACACAAAAAGCTTGATTAATATAAAACGAGTATTAGGTTTACCTAACTTTTGCAGTCATTAATTCATTGTTCTTACACCTAAGTTGTCCAAGAATCAAAGGGTTCACCTTTTAGACTAAAGTTATACATGACTTTTACTAATTTACTGTTTTTAATTTTTCAATAACTAAATCAACAAGTCTTATTCATAATCGAGACCTGCCAAACAATATCAATAAGATTACGTGATTTTCCTGGCAATTTCTTCTCAGTCTTATAGTTACATGCACCAATTACTGGTTCGATTTGGTTTTGGAGGTGCATATTAGATTTTATCAATCCATTTGATAAAAAAAAAGATTATGATATATTACCATTAAATTATGCTGAAAAACTGTAAATATAGACATTTCATTATTATTCCGAGATCGAATTCCACCGACTATTTTATGTAAGAACTTGGCTAATGAGCTGGTCAGTTGTGGCCTAGCGTTTGACCAACCAAAAAAAACATTTCATTATTTGACTAAAATTTTTTTTCTATATTTTGAATAGTTTGATAATATTGTTACAGGCTAGATAATTTCAGATGGTAAAATGAATTCGTATGGATTTTTACATTTAATTATTAGTTCCAATTAATCATATGTTGTTGCAGAGCTAGAATATTGGTTTATAGGGGTCAAATTTTTTTTTTTCAAAAGAACATATAAATTTAATCTTAAGAAAATGTCTTTACAAATTATATCAAAGACATATTTTCGTTCACTCATATCATGAAAGTTTTGTATCACTATTTCATTTGTCATACTATCAAATACATGTTTTTCAATAAAACAAACTAGATAGTCTGATAAAAATATATATCCAATACAACTACACTGTCAAGTACTTGTTTCATAATACTCTGTTTATGACACACTTCAATTCTTTAACCAATTGATTTTAGCTTTGATCAAAGTTGTGCAAGTTGAATTATTTTGTGTGTAGTGATTTATTGTCAATGTAAAAAAGAGAAGAAGATGAGTAGAATTAAAAAGGATAAACTATTGATATAATTAGGTTAAATATATACATATTAACTTATTTTATTTTATATTAGACTAAGATGTTTTTGGTTGGATTAAAATCAAATTAATAGTTGATGGGTGTCAAAATTGTTTTTGAAAGCGTGTCAATTATTATAATATTTATATTTATAAATATATTTTAAAAAATTTGTGGGTATCTAGTAGAAATTTGGCTAATATATCAGTCAGTTATGTTCCAATATTAACAAAACAAGAGAATTTATGGGTATCATAGAACACCCCTCACCATCATATACCTCCACCACTGAATATATGGATAGAAAACACACAAACATACAAGATAAAAATTACAAACTCTGATAAAAAGCAAAATATTCCTGAAGTCTAAACCTAAAAGAGAAACACAATGCATAGAATAAACAATATAAATGTGGTGATAAATCAAAACCCGCTAAACATAACATGAAACATCAATTAGTAGGATACCTAGATAGCTGAAAGCAAATCATGCCATAGTGAATGACATGTTTTTCTCAAAATACAAACACGAAAACAACTAAACGAGTAAAGAGGAGATGAAAACTTCATCCAATCATTCAACGCCTTAATAAAAAGTCTTGAAAAGACCAAACTTCGATCAAATTTTGTGAGTGGAGACAAAGAACAAATCACACACCGTTGCCGGAAGAGAATCAAACTCGAAGTAAAAGATTAAACCTGAAAAAATCACTAAAAACCCAACGAAAACATGATGGGAAAACAAGCAACCCCCAAAACCAAGAGGAATCAACAAATCTATGGACGTGTATTTAATTCACTACCAACGGAATCGTAGATTACTGTATTACATTTATATTATTATTATTATTTATTATTATTATTATTATTAATGAGATAACAAAGATATTGAGTGCGCGGAAAACGCAGGTTAAGGCTTGGGTCAACATTCTAGTGCGACCTCGAGAGTCGAGAACACAGACAGACTTTGACATTTGTATAAGAAAAGTATAGAGAATGATACAGTAAATTGCATCGTCTCCCCTCAGCTCCCTTCTCGACATAGTGAGTTAGCTGCGTTTGTCTCATGAAGACGAAAGCAAGCCTTTTGTATTTTTGTTTTTGCTAATTCTCACGGCCACAACTTGAAATGAACAAACGAGTTGTGTTTTTGTTATCAAACTGGTTTAAGTTGTTTCGTAATTTTCTGTTTCTTCGCTGTCCCTTTCTTACGTTTCTTCTTCTTGTTCTTTTCCTCTAAAGTTAGCAAATTTCTCAGTGAAACTTTGTATCATTCTTTGCTGCTTTACTCATTCCTTTAGGGTTTCAGTTTTGTTGAACCCACTTTCTGTGCCAACCCAAAAAGTTTGAGCCTTTTTTTTTTTAAGAGAACAAAAAATAAATTCTCATCGATTTGTATCATTTGCAGGGTTCTCTGTAAATTTCTGGGATTTGTCTTGCAATTTTTTTTCAGGTATATTCTTCTACCTCACTCGTCAGGTAGATGTGTCTGTAGATTGGCGCCATTTGGTATCTCTGGGATTGTTTTATTCGTTCCAGATGAAGTGTGAAATTTTCCCAAAATTCAGTTTTGTATATTAAGGAGCTCCCAAGCGAGTGACTTCCCCTCTAAAATTGGGTTTTGCTTTTATGCTTCCATGGGATTTCAATGTTGGATTACTCATGATTCCCTCTCTTTCTCTGTGTCTTGGATTGTCATTATCAATTCAATTGATTGTCTAACAAAGACAGTTGCTTTATCTCTGGTATTCACTAGGAGTGTGTAAAAACGTGTCTGAAGTTTCTAACGTTGGTAGCTTGTGTTTGTAAGATCTGAGATGGGCGAGCCACTAGGATTGCTCCAGGTGACTGTTATTCAAGGAAAGAAACTGGTGATCCGAGATTTCAAGTCAAGTGATCCTTACGTGATTGTCAAATTAGGAAGTGAGGTAAGTTTGTGCATCGTTCTTTCATTGTTAATTGTTCTTCGCAGTAGTGTTTGTGTTTTTACCAAGGAAAAAAGTGTCACATTGTTCTTGTTTATTGGTTGATGTGATTGTTTACCTTCCTGAAAAGCAGTCAGCCAAGACCAAAGTAATCAACAATTGCCTGAATCCAGTGTGGGATGAGGAACTGAGCTTTACACTAAAAGATCCTGCAGCAGTTCTCGCATTGGTATGTCTAAAGATCTTCAAGTATCTTTCCTTTTATAATCATCTTGATGATGATGCTGAGATTGTTTATGGGGGGTTGCAGGAAGTGTTTGATAAAGATAGGTTCAAGGCAGATGACAAGATGGGTCATGCCTCTCTCAGCCTTCAGCCGCTTATCTCAGTTGCCAGACTAAGGCATGTAGTCCGTGTGTCCTCTGGTGAGACAACTCTTAGAAAAGTGTTACCGGATTCAGAGAACTGCGTGTCTCGTGAGAGCACAATCAGTTGCATAGACGGAGAGGTGGTGCAGAGCGTGTGGCTGAGGCTGTGCGATGTTGAATCGGGGGAGATTGAGTTGAAGATCAAGTTGATTGATCCACCAGGCAAAAAGGAGTAGCACTAGGGTATGTAGTTTGTAGCAAAGCAAACACGTTTGTCTTGTATAAGTGCAACATGTTGGTCTTGTCTTGTTCCCAAGTGAATGCAAGAAGGGTTTAATTGTGTGCCTTGTGACCATTCGCCAGTTTATAACCCGGTTTGTGAATCTGTGTTGTTGTGATTGCCAAAAATGCACCTAAGTATTTCTTTAAGAACGAAAGGCAGTTCAAAGCTGGACTCGCGTATAATACAAATTGGATTTGATTAATATATATATAAAGAAGAAGAGCAAATATTTCGGATTAGAGATGTTCAATATTTAGTGAGTGTGATGAGCGTACAAGGGGCCTGGATTGTAAGATGGAGATCCAAATAAGTGCTGCTATCTTTTCGTCAAACCTTAGTTAGTGGTGATATAATCATTTGGACCTCCATAATGAAATTTTTCGTGGATCATCTGATGCTTTCAATTGGTGCATAATCCGGTTTTAACAATTGTGTACTTCTCTCATCATCTGATGCTTTCTTCTGTTTAGATGCAAACTAACAACATAATTAGCTGATTCTGAAATCTCTACCTTCCTAATCAAAACTTGTAAGAGATGGACAAAAATCACGAGCACCAATGTGATGGTGATCTTACGTCACACACACGTGTTCTTCTTATCTCTCATCTTTTTTTCTTTTTTTTTGTCAATTATGATCTCTCTCTCTATACAATCTTTCTCACGTTTCATCGTAATCTTAACAGAAGCCTTCTGATCGTCCTTATCTGACACCAAACTGATAGATAGGTGATTCCTTTGTTCACCCGTAACCCAAAGCTGTGCCTGTGATCTTTCTTATGATTCTCTTATCTGGGTTTTCTGAATTGGCAGGCCTTATTACGTACCTCACACATCATTTCTTCGGTGACTTCAATGGCTCCGCCTGTTTCTGATGATTCCGTACAGCCTCGAGGTTCTTTCCTGTTGATTACTTCTTTACGAATCTCTCGCGCATGTTGCTCTGTTCTAAGACTCTAGTTTCTGGTTGAGTCATGTATTAATAAAGGAAACTGCAGATGTTTGTGTTGTGGGAGTGGCTCGAACGCCTATGGGAGACTTCCTCGGCTCCCTCTCTTCTTTGACTGCCACAAGACTTGGGTCCATAGTAATTGAAGGTACTTATAATACCACTACTACTCTCTCTGACTCACCCCAAGTTTTCATTCTTTTACTGCTTCTCATCCTCTTCTAGCCGCACTTAAAAGAGCAAATCTTAATCCGGCCCTTGTCGAAGAAGTCTTCTTTGGCAATGTTTTAACTGCCAATCTTGGGCAAGCACCCGCAAGACAGGCTGCACTTGGTGCTGGGATTCCCTATTCGGTGATCTGCACCACTGTCAACAAAGTCTGCGCTGCAGGAATGAAAGGTAATTACGTTTGATTACTTTTCTTTTACTCCGGATGATCATTGAAACATCACTGCTTTTACTTCACGTGTATGCGCAGCTGTAATGCTAGCCTCTCAAAGTATCCAGCTCGGCTTGAATGATATTGTTGTGGCTGGTGGCATGGAGAGCATGTCAAATGTACCTAAGTATCTCCCGGACGCTAGGTATATTTTTTTTGAATTTTCTTCTCCAAACTTGTAAAAAGAAGCCGAAGAGAGACGGTTTCCTTTATTCTTTCCTAAAATCTGCCAGCAGAAGGGGTTCACGATTAGGCCATGATACTATTGTTGACGGTATGATCAAAGATGGACTCTGGGATGTGTACAATGACTTTGGAATGGGTGTTTGTGGGGAATTATGCGCTGACCAGCACCGTATTACAAGAGAAGAACAGGTCACTCATCTTTTTCATCCTTCATTTGTCTTTCCACTGAGACTGTCTCACTCGGCTTGTCTTTTCCTGACATACTATCTTTTTCATTCTGTAGGATGATTATGCTATCCAGAGTTTTGAGCGCGGTATTGCTGCACAAAACGCTCAGTTGTTTGCTTGGGAAATTGTTCCGGTACATCTCTTCTTCTCCCTGCATTCCAGGAGTTCAATTTAAATGGCATTTTCATGGAATGGTGTTCATATACTCGTATTTATAGGTCGAAATTTCCACTGGAAGAGGGAGGCCTTCGGTAGTTGTTGACAAGGATGAAGGCCTAGGGAAGGTAAAGACTTTAACAACCGCTGCTTCTTTTTGGATAGCCTTAATTGATTTTAACTTTGTTTGGCATGAACCAGTTTGATGCTGCCAAATTAAAGAAGCTTAGACCAAGCTTCAAGGAGGTTGGGGGTTCAGTCACTGCTGGAAATGCATCAAGTATAAGGTCCTCTTTTCGATGTTACTTTCCCCGTTCTTTGAACTTTAACTATTCATCTCTAAATTACTCTGTTTTCTCTCTTCATTTGTAACTTGCAAGTAAGCATATTGTGTTGTTTACTTCCAACAGCCACTTATTGGCTCTGCTTTATGTTGGTGGACAGTGATGGTGCGGCAGCATTAGTGCTGGTGAGTGGAGAGAAGGCTCTTGAGCTTGGACTGCATGTTATTGCTAAGATCCGAGGATACGCAGATGCTGCTCAGGCACCGGAGTTGTTCACAACTACACCGGCTCTTGCTATTCCTAAAGCTATAACACGTGCTGGCTTAGATGCATCTCAAGTGGATTACTATGAAATAAACGAGGCCTTTTCTGTAAGCCCGCTTGCTGAGCGCTCAGTGTTTTAAAATTGTTGGTATGTATAGAGGTATGACTGTTTTGGCTTGTTTCCCCACAGGTTGTAGCTTTGGCGAATCAGAAACTGCTGGGATTAGATCCTGTGAGTCATGAAATAAGTACAGTTGTGGAAGTTGCAGTCCTAATTTTCCGTCTCTGATAATATATATGTAAACAGGAACGGCTGAATGTGCATGGAGGGGCTGTTTCACTGGGACATCCACTGGGATGCAGCGGTGCTCGTATCTTGGTCACATTATTGGGGGTAAGGCACAATACCAGACAACAGTGGAGCTAATTTGAATCCAAGCTGTAAGTGTGTTTTCTGATTCAGGCGTTGAGAGCAAAGAAGGGAAAGTATGGAGTGGCATCAGTATGCAACGGAGGGGGAGGAGCATCAGCCCTTGTACTTGAGTTCATGTAAGCTCCCTCTTTAACTCTGGTAAGCATAGCATTAGGGCAATAGAGGGATTACGTGCCAATCAATGCTTCCCAGCACAACTTTTAAATTCACCGTATTGACGTGCTGCCAGGTCGGAGAAGACAATTGGATACTCGGCAATGTGAATTCATTAGACGTTTTAGAACGCAAAGTGTATGCATATGATTTATGTTTGTGTGACAGAGACTGCCTTACTTTGTTCTTGAATGAGATGCAATAAAAATGTGTTAGAAATCAATATGTAATATCTCAAGTATAATATCTGGAGGGAACTGTTGAAGCCAATGATGTTTAACTGTACCAACAAAGAAAATATACTTCATCAAAGGTAGAAGAAAGCGAGAGGAATCAAATAACACTATACAAGATGCGAGGATTACATTTAAGATTTATTCTCTTTTATTCCTTTTTTTTTCGCTTTGCATTTGCATTTGCATTGCTGGCTCATCCGTAAAATACATCTTAAGTGCAGAAGCACTGAAAGGAATTCCTGAAGAAGTATTCAGGGTTCGTCACCTTCCAGTGTATCATGACTGACTTTTCTGTCATTAATCGATTTGGCTAGACCGTTGCAGTTCTCAAACTTGTGCAGTTCAGATTCTATCGTCTTGGCTATCTCAACACGTTCAGTTTCAGGCTCAGGAAAACCCACGTGGAATGATCCCTGCTTTGCAGGTTCTGCTTGTCCCTGGGTTTCATAATGGTGCTTCACATAGTTGTATAGCTGTTGGTGGAAGGGATGGTCAATGGAAAAACAGTTTGCATTCTGAGTGTGGTGAGATGACTCAGAGCTTTCTCTTCTACAGAAATGTGGGAGAGATGTAAAGTCCATAATCTACAAGAACCAAAAGATTTAGGCAAGTTTGTATTTCACAATAAAATGCATACGAGAGTATTTGCATACGCATATACCTTCAGTAATTCATCCTTTCCGCAACCGGATAAGACATGAACTTTTTTCCTCGTCCTCTCTTGTAATAGAGGTTTCACAACCTACTAAAGCTCAATGAAATAAATAAAAAAACTGTTGCTAAATAGCTAAACCCCCGAGTTAGAGATATAAGAGAATCAAAGAAGCATGCATACCTTCCAACAGGCAGAAAATATATATGGAGCGTTCACAACATAATACGTGTTTGTCTTCTCCGGATAGTTCAGATCATCAATAGTCGATATGATAGTCACTAACTGCATAGACATGTCAACACACAAAATTTATATATAGAAAGCAAAATGAAAAATGAATTTAACAACTTGCAGTATTCTTAGTCATGAAATAACTTAATACACAGAGATGGACTATCATACCTTAATTTGGGAAAGAGCTGAAAGTTTCAACCCTGTCATGTCTAGAACCTTGATGCAGGTGGTTATTGGCCGCCCATTCTTCTTGGACACAGAAGGCTATAACAGTGTTTTACTCATTACTGCAAGAGAGAAACTGGAAAGAAAGAAAAAAAGTGTAGCCATTTGTCCTGTACTCACCAGCAGTACACGGTCTCTATATTCATTGATTTGGATGTGTGATTGGACATAGTAGTGAACCTGAATGTGGGAGAAGAAAGACACCTTCATTTTTGTTACTCATTTGATTGTGAAAACTGCGAGGATAAGATGAAGCATCTTACAGAAGCTTTGTCGAATGTGCTGAGGCCAACACCAATAGCAAAGACGGGCAAGTCCTAAATATGAAGACAGAAGCAATCAAGAATAAAGAATCTTTTGGATCAGAAATGGCTATGGAATCTTGGCCACTAAAGAGGCTACCTCTTTCGTGTAGCCTGACATCCCTATGAGTTGAGAATCTCGTATGTCCCTGTACAACTCAGTAGGAACAATTGGTTTCTGTGAAAACCAAAAACAGAAGATCAAATCTCAGCTCTCAAATCAAAACAAGGGCCACTACAGGGAACGGGAATGAATAACTCACGGATAGGATACTGTCAATTTCGTTATCCACCCTCCAACGCAAACACTCAACCAGCTGAAGGTGAGTTAGACACGGTGTAATCAGACAAGACAGATTGTGGAGTCACTGAATATCACATAAATGTTTCGGAGACATACCATTGTGTGAGCTTTGCATACATTCCAGTCTCTTGCTTTCAGAAAACGACTCAAATTTTCCCTCAGGTAACCCTGATGAACACTCTGCAGATTCACAAATACAGAATATCTTTTTTTAACTTAGAATAAGAAGCGTGAATTCTCGCTTTCAAGCTAACGCCTAGAGATGCAAAGCTTCAAGGTCCAACGGAACCAATGACAATTATAGTAAAACCAGTTATAGATGCAAACGTAGATCAAATATGAGTAAAGATTTTTCCTACTACCTATATTAAACTAAAGAGAAGTTTACGAAAGAATATAATGCATCTATGATCTGCTCAGTTGAATGGGGTTTTATTTACTCATTTCCAAAAGCAGCTCTAACAAAAAAAAACTAACATACCTCAAATGTTTTCTTCAATGGCTCTTCAACTGGCACAAATTGACCAGATTCAGTAATTAGTAGTTGGAAATCAAAGTGTAGAGAGAGAGAGAGAGAGAGAGAGAGAGAGAGAGAGATGTATAGGGGAAAAGGTCAGACCTTGATCCATCAGCTCCTGGAATTCATCAATGGCTTCCTCTGAAACGATCCCCATTTTTCCTCTCACGAAACAGAATTGCCAAGAAACGACTGAATCTCAAAGATCGAGTCTTTGTTCTTGCCCTTTTTGTCAGTTTGCACCAAACTATGAGTCAATCAGTAAAGGTCAAAGAGGTGGTAGGAAACAGAAACTCCTAACCAACACAGAAGTATACACTTAAGAAATAAAGAAAGAGAGGCATGAATTACTTTGATAAAGACTGCTCGTCACAATATATATATATATATAAATATATATATATATATATATAAAAGCAACTTTTTATTTCTTCTCTGGGATTTGTTGAATAATCAATCATTCAAACTCCCAAATCCCATTTGATTTCCCTTCCGCTTTTGGCTCTTCGTTAATGGCACAACGCACAAGTCTTAAAGTTTGATGTTTTCTCAATGAACCAACCAAAAAAAGAGAGGAAGATTCAAACATTATGGACTACACAAGTTGCAAAAGCTTTGTACCCTGTTGTTAGTATGTCATCACGTATGAACTCGTGACAGATTTGGTGAGTCTTGTCCTTTACTGGGAAAAGAACAGATCAAAAGATGGATAATGCTATTCAAAGTTGGTTTCCTTTTTGTTTTACTTTTGCTTTTTGGTCTAATATTTAAAGTTGTCTCTGTTGAAACGTTTTAATTACTTTTCAAGTGGACAACTAATTTAATGGCGTCTTAGATTGGCATGAATGAAGTTTGCTTATGGGTTATTCAAAGGTCAATATCCTTGTATGGCAAAACATGCCTATCGCACAATATATAAAGTAGTCCTTGTGATCAAAAGCCAAGAATCAACAAGACACAACAACTTTGTCTTCGGCTTTTTTCATCCATCTTTGTGGTAGCTGGACATAATTTGAATGCGAGTCATGAATCATGCACATAACCAAACAAGTTATGTGGCCCACTTTTCTCTAGATTTAAAATTGGGCCTAAAACTAAGAGCAGCATAAAATTAGTTAAAAACTATTCCCAAAAACCTAAAGAATGCCAGCTTCATCTTTGGGTCAAAATGAACTACAAAGGCTTAGATCTCCAGGTCAAACATTAAATATAGAAGAATTACTTAATGTCAAAGAGAAAACATCAAAGTCTATTAGCTTGTGCAATTACTATGAAAGTTATGTGTTTTGACTTTTAATTATCAAACATAAAGATTCCTACATGGATTCGAATATTCGACATTGTACACATATGCATCTATAATTGTTTATGCTTTAGACAGTTGCTACAAAAAATTAACCAGCAAAGCACGTTGACCCATATTCAGAATTTCAAATTCTTGACCACAAAAAGCTATATATATTTTCTCTTAAGTTGAATGAATTATGTTTTTCGTTTTGTTGTTGTGTCTATATGATCAAATTTGTTTTCAGAGAATATTATAAAGTGACACATACGTGAATGGATAACCTTGTAACTGGAAATCCTCATGATATGTTAAAAGTTAAATGTCTTGAAAAGTTCAGGCTTTCACAAACCTCACACGCAAAGAACAAGAATCAAGTCATACATTCCATAAGCACATGTAGATTATATATAACAAAATTTATTCAAGGAAGGGAAGAAGGTTTGAGAGGGCAAAAAAAGTCAACGAGAAGAAAACTTGAGATGGAGCGGAGAAGCAATGAGATAGAGGAGGTAGAAGGTGTAAGCAGAGGAGGACTGGATACCGTGAGAGAGAGCCTGTTGGATGGGAGGAGCAGTGGAACAGTGTTGATGAACGGAGAGGACAACGTCTATGTTGGGGTTGGGCACGGAGAACCGAGTATGGAGGCATTGCGCTGGGCTCTTGACAATCTTATCACTTCTTCTTCTACTCTTCTCTACCTCATCCATGTCTTCCCTGAGACTCGCTTCATTCCTTACCCTTGTCTGTATAAACCTTTCTTCTCCACTTGTTAATTATCTTTAATTAATCCATGTGCACTGAACTGTATGTATTATTCGTGTAGTGGGGAGGCTCACTAGGGAGAAAGCGAGTCAAGAGCAAGTGGAAAGCTTCATGTCTCAGGAAAGGGAGAAAAGAAGAACCCTGTTGCTCAAGTTCCTCCAAGTCTGCTCTGCGTCTAAGGTCTCATCTCTCTCTTGATGTTGTTTGGATGATTAAAAGTGGATCAAGATAGTAAGTTAACAAATGAGAGAATGAGAAACAGGTGAAGGTGGAGACAATACTGGTTGAGAGTGACTCGGTGGCCAAGGCAATACAAGACCTCATGACCATTCTCAACATCAAGAAGCTTGTTCTTGGGATCGACAAGTCTAATGCAAGGTATATATATACACACACACACTATGAACCTCAAAACTCTATCAGTTGTCAGATGACAGAATAGCCTTCTCTCTTTTTCTGATGGCTTCTTGTAGGAAAGCAACGTCAATGAAAGGAAACAGTGTTCCTGAACAGATATTGAGGAGCTCTGCAGCAAACATGTGTGAGGTTAAAGTCATATCCCAAGGAAAAGATATAAAGATGGAGGAGGCGACGATGGAGAGCAGCCCTTCCAAATCCCCAAGAGAGCAGCGGCTCAAGAAAGATCGCCCCGTTGACCCTTTTGCTTGCATGTGCTTCATCAGTAAGCCCAAAACTAATAGTTAATGGAATGAGAGCTCAAGATGCAGAAATAATAAATTGTTAGTCATGTCTTGTGTTTGGATAGAGCGAGTTAAAAAGAACTCTGATTAAAAAAAAAAAAAAAAAAAAACTAGAAAGGTTAAAAGGAGAGTTACAACATTTTTATAAACTACAGAAGGTCATGCATACATAAAGAAAACAAGCATACAATTCATGGCAATCTATAAAGAGCGCAACAACATTAGATCATCTTTAACCACATGGTATTGTGAGGAAGAATAGAGTACCATATGTCTAACCTTAACGCTAGAAGAAATCAAATTCCAAATAGTTATCAGACACTTTCTGAGCATTCAGAACCAAGCCGGCTGCTGTCTTCTGGCTCGATGGTACCTCTGCAACACTCGCGGGTCCTTTTTCCAGTTCAACAGGCTTAGGAATTTCTGGTGGAGTCGCACACCGAATCAAGGCCCAGTTCACACCTTCGAAGAATGGGTGCTGCTTAACCTCAGTAGCTCCCCGTTTGAACCCCAGACGCTGCTGGGGCTCTTTCATGAGAAGGCCCCGGATGAGGTCTCTTGCTGCAAAACTCACCACAGGTGTTTCTGGGAACCGCAGAGGCTGACCCACTACATTAAACAATGTTTGTCGGTTTCCTGAGCCCTTGAAAGGCGTTCTCCCAAACAGAAGCTCGTACAGGAAGATCCCAAAAGTCCACCAATCAACTGCACTCCCATGCCCTTCGCCTTTAATGATCTCCGGGGCTAAGTACTCATGCGTGCCCACAAATGACATGGACCGCGCATCGGTTGGCTCAGCTACCAGCTCAGGCAATGGCCTAACTTGATTTGTTGTGTCATTTTTCGGTTTACGATCTTTCTTAGATTTGCCTGAGAACAAACGAGGAGAGAAACAAGTGGTCGGGACAGTGCACGATGGTTGGATGCAGGAGGGCTCAATGCAAGCAGGCTGCACACAGTAAACATTTTTTCGTAATGGATCTGACTCTATGGAAGCAGATTTCACAAGAGTTGGGCTGACAAGACAGCGGAGTGAGAGGTCAAAATCAGAGAGCATTATATGTCCGTCTTCTCGAACTAGAACGTTTTCAGGCTTAAGATCACGATACACAATCCCTAGCATGTGCAGGTATTCCAAAGCTAGCAATGACTCTGCTATGTAAAATCTGACATGAATTTGAAAAGAAAAAACATTAGTCAGCTGAGGATATGAGATCAAGTAAATGGTTTGGTCCCAAAATATTTTCTATTGTCATCTGTCCAATATCTTGTAATAAACAAAAATCTAAAGAAATACCTAATCTGCACAGATAAAAGTAAGGATGACTCACTTTACCGCTTGCTCAGAAAAATGCTTCCCCGGCTGGCGTTGCCTAAGAGTATGCAAATCTCCTCCGGGACAGAATTCCATCACCAGGCACGAGAATTTCTCAGTCTCAAAGTGTGTGTAGAGGGTAGGGAGAAACGGATGATCTAAAGACTGGAGAATCTCTCTTTCGGTCTGAGCCCGGAGAAGCTTCTTGCGGCTTGCAAGAGATGTCTTGTCCATAACCTTCATTGCAAAGTAACATTTTGTCCCGCTCAACTCAGACAGATAAACACTCCCGATGTCACCACAACCTAGCCTTTTAAGGAGCCTAAAATGGCTTAGACCCAAAACTCCATCCCGAGCCCTAACTGCCTGAATTGCTTCCCATCTCAAGTCATTGGCCTTGTGGGGTTTGTTGACAGTGCTACTGAAGCTGCTGCAACTACTCTCATCGCTCACATCACTGCTTGTGCTTCCTCTGCAGATACTGCTCTTTCCACTCTCCATAAAATCAAGGCGGCCACTTAGCTTAGCACTTCCGCTAGTCTTGCCAAGACTGCTCGTACCATCACTCATTTTGGCAGAGGCAGAGCTTGTTTTGACGCTGCCAAAGCCTGATGATTTCTTTTCATCAATGGTCAATGAATCTACATGCTCAAGAACGGTGGACAAGGAGCTAAAATCGGGTCTAGAAACAGCCGGGTCACCAGATCGCTTCCTAAATGACTCTGGCAACCGTTTACTCTCCGGAATTCCTACAGCAGCCGGATTTGTCACTGGTCTGTGTAATTGCACCGGTGGCTCAACTATCTCGGCTTTGGGTGACTTAGTATTACTTTTTGAAGAGAAGAGTTTCTGAGCTTCGACTTGAGCTCCATGACCACTGGGTTTACGAGTAGACGCCATGGGACGCAATATATCTATATCTAACGAGAAAGACCCATCTTCCTTCAAACCTTAATCAGATCATAAGTTCAATTAGAAGAAGAAGAACAACAACAGTCCCACAGCACAGAGACCAACAAACAGCAAAAAACTACTTTCTTTGCGGTTGAAGTAAAGAAGCAGATCCCAAATGGGTAATACGTGGTTGCAGATGGATTAAAAATCGAAGATTTAAGAGAAGAGAGATCTAGGAACAAGGAAAGAGAGTAAGTTTAGGAGAAACCCTAGAAAGAGAGGGGAAGGAGATACCTTGGGTGTGGATTGACACAGAGAAGATTCGAAGAAGGAAGGAAGGAGAATATGTTTACATGCACTTCTTAATCACTTCACCTTCAGCTTCACTTTTGTTGCTCTTCACGACAAGAACCCGCAACGGAGGATCCAGTCACAGCCAAGACACTCTTAAAGCTATATTACAAGATTATACCTTTCGCTTTTTTTTTTTTTTTTTTTTTTTTT